>CM060961.1:198202408-198802408 GCA_030765045.1 Tenodera sinensis
AGATCTCAACTACCTTTGTTGGAAGAAAGTACAAGCTTTTATTTGTTTTAAAACATTTTAGAAATGAATAGAAATGGAAGACATGGATTTCATTATACAATAGACCGAAGACCTTTCCCCACCTTTCTTTGTTACGATGGAAGAATAGGAATAATATTTTGTCAAGTTTTATTCACAGAGGAAGCAAGAAACAAATGGAAGAGGTTCTTATTGCTAAACAAGTTCGTCTCCCTGCTCCTTAAAGCAAAGAGGAAGGCAATAAAAACTGGAGAAATGCTGCTTTGTGCCGTCCAGTCAAACGCCCCTAACATTAATTACTTTACACTCGCGTTACCAAAAAGTTTTGCAAAGCTTTCATGTTGCCAGAAGCCTCTTAAAAGCTAAGCTCAGAATTAAATATCTCCCCTCCCCCTTTTTGTGTGTGTTAGGCTTGCATCACTGCCGTAATGTTTTTGCAAACAAAGACTGACTCGACGTTGGAAATGCCATCGCTCCGTTACCAAAAGTATAATTTAATTTAGCACAACGGCAAATTTTGCCTTTCAACCGTTGTGCTGTGGAGAAAACAGAAAACGTTGAGGATTTGAAATGAGACTGCGACTGTAAGGGTTTTGTGGCGAACTTGCTGATATTCACCGTTTCAATGTTGGCAGATCCCTGCTCGTGGTTGCTCCAACACCTCTTAGGAGAAAAGGCGTGAGCATTGAAACAAAATGGCTCAAGGCGCAAAATGTTACCAGCGTAAAGCGTTAAATTCCTAGATGTTTGACTTGCATAGCGCAAGGAAAATGCCGTAACTCGCATTTCTACAAAGTGAAAGAAAAAAGGATTTGGCAATCGAAAGAAATGATAAGGAATATATTGGACATAGTTAACTCAAAGACCAAAAGAAAGGAACCATTCTTTGCTTCAATAAAATCTATATTTATGAGGTACCTAGTAAGATTACGGTTTACCAATACTGGTGTCACACCGTGCGTGGCGCAAAACAAAGGACTGTCGGAGCTAAGCTTCTCCACACCACTCATGCAATCGAACACGTGACTAACAACAATGAAACAGCAAAACAGGGATTTGCAGTGCCTTCGAGAAGAATCTAGCTGCGTCACTGCCGGTGTGTTTGAACAAGTTCGGGAAAGGTCCGGGTGACGTCATCCCCACCATATAAGGAGGTGAAGAAGCTGCAGAGCAGTGATATACAATTAGACAAGAGTCGGTCATTGCTTCAGTTGTGCGTATACGTCTTAAAGAACATTTCACGAGCGTCGAGTGATTGTATTGTCGTAAAAAGTGACGAAAGACTGAAGGGACTGAGGCAAGCTTAGGAGAATTACAAGTTGCGATAGCAGTGAGGACTGTGTGTACTGCGAGAGGAAAACTGTATTTGTGATAAAACTTTAGAAGACAAAGTGATAGAAAAGTAACCGGACTGATTTTGTCATAAAGTTACTCAGATTTCTGGCATTAAGCGAAACCATATCCATACGTTGGCAGTCTTTGATTTTCAACCTATTCATTTTAAACGAGGTAAGCACATTAGCAGTAACGAAGCGTGAGATATTTCTGCCATATGAAACGCATGGGCCTGCGTGTGTATCCGACTGCACGATACAAATGGCGAGTACGTATTTAGACAGAGCCAATCTTGGCAAGAACACATTAACTAATGACAACCATGCAAACCTGGCCGCCATGTATTAAATTAATAAACACAAACTCCCTTTACTTCCGTTCCGGAGGGAGGCATGCTAAGCATTTTGACGCTTGAAAAACGTCATCGCCTTACGTTGGGTTTGAACCCGTGACTAGACTAGTCTGTTATACTTCAAACCACGGAGAACGATATTCTACCTACAAATAAATGTACGATAAACGTATAATAAAACTATTTTACAAATGTTTATTTGGAATAATCTGAAGTAGATGGTAGCGTCTTTAAGACTAGTTTGTTGAATGAGTAGAGAAAGTCAGGTGAAAGTAACATCAGATTTACTTTCTCTACTACCTATAAGTAGGGGGAGTACGTTTTGATGTCCCCTAAATAAAAAAAAAAAAAAAAAAAAAAAAAGCATTTTTACTCGTAGATAAAGGTCTGTGTGTCTGAGTTGATGTTGGGGGCGGGGTGCACACAGCATAACTCAAAGACGAATTTCTTATCTTCCAAAAATGCGATACGGTTCCCTTAAAACCTGACTGTTTTAAGAACGTAAAAGATAGTGAAATAAGTGCATATAAGGGATGGTTTACATTGAGGCATTTGGGTGATAATGTTCGCTTTGTATCTTTAGAGAAGTGCTCGTTTTTTATTCGGGCACCTCAAAATGTCCATCACAGAAGACAGATTGTATCTTTGGACTGGAGATAAGCGTTATTTTGGGCCTGAGAATAATACTTGTTTTTCTAGGGACTATTAAGTCATGGGTATACGAAAAGCTTCACCCCAATCCTACTTGCATAGATCAGCGATGTTCAACTTTCTGTGTTTTGCTGCTATTCCCTACATCTTTCAGTCAGAGGGTGAATTAACTCACAACCAAACAGTCAGTATCCAGTGACGGACACAAACACGCGATTCCATGGCGGTTTGCAAAGTCATGCCTTGAATTTTCTGGGAATATTCTCGCAAGACCTCTTCATTCTGGATTACTTTTGCATAGGTAAATGGTAAATAGTAAGAGACACACAAAAGCTTACTAAATAAAAATTACGATCTCTTTAAAACACACAATTTGTCAAAACTTATTTTTTCTTTTGAGTGAACCATTTCTGAGATATTCTTTGTATTTTTTTCTTTGTTTCTCTTGACCTTACAAAGAGAACAGAATTCAAAGGCATCGCATAGCAACCAGCTGTTAAAATATTTCACTATCCCTTAAAGCCTACTGAATTCCCATATTCCCCTTGCACCTACAAGGAAATGAGCAATAATTTCTGAAAATGGTTATATAGATTTAGATGAAGCAGATAGAGAAATAAGCATTTGCAAGCATGGTGATAGGGTGAATATGGCTCTACATATATCTGCGAATAGAGTTCCTGCAAATTTAACTATATTAAAAGCCTGTATCGCAGTAGGTTATGCGGCGATCACTCGGTGTATCTCCCAAGGCTATGCCAAATAAACGTAAGCAGCACCAAAGAAGTCACTGACGAACAGATGTACGCAACCTACATACTCGTACAACCGAACTTCGCAAACGTCTAGACATCGCTGGTATAGACTGTTTCAAGGTCACTGAGCTGTGTTACCTCACAGGTGCTGGATTACACCGGTAGTAATTGACGTCACAGCTGTGGTAGCCACAATTATCTGTCAGCTGTTGTGAGGCAGGCAGTATGATTCTGGAGATGTGGTAACTCTTGTTATCACTTGTTAGCAACAAGTGTTTAACCAGCTTGTTTGTTTCTGAAGTAAGCAAATGGCTTGGGTGAGCTTGGAAGATATAAACTTCTTCCCCTCGTGGCATTCATATCGGCTCATTTGCAGCTGGTATGTGTCCCCTCTTAAGGAAATGCAAATCACGATATAGTCATTAATTTCATGTTTAAGGATAATTGAGTCCTTGGTTTTCTCGCTTGGAACATCGCGGCGTTGCTAAGCAACAAACGATCCCACTTCTGACACCAATGTGCTCTGATACTAATGTCTTTCCTCGCAAACAGTATTTTATCTTTACTTTCCCCGTTGCTTACGTGCTGATAGCATCGTAACTGTACGCACAGCGTTAAATTCCAAATACGTTCTCAACCTTTTCTGTAGTGCTTCTTTGTTTTAATTGGAAAAGTTAGGAAACAACACATCTTATATTTTCCCTACTCGTCACTTTGCACCTGTGTAAAACAAATTAGATAGGCTATTTCTTACGAACATAGAGGCGTTACGTTGACATATACGATCTAGTATCTGGTCATTCTTTTCTTCTGTACCATTTATCGCTACGCCAATCTTTTGTTTAGTTAGTGTCGTCGACTGTATTCCCATAATCAACATCACCATATGGAACTGCCAAGTGAAATGCCAAATTCTAGAATAAAATGTTTGTCAGCAGAAGAAGCCGTTGTGTTGTTGCGTTTAAAAACATGTTTGGAATGTCTCGAGTGATTGACAAAAATTCTATGACAAATGGTTCAAACGCATGCAAAGTGTTATGATCATAAAGGAAATATTTGGAAAACAAAGATATTTTCAATTACAAGTTACTGTTTTATTTTATTTTGTTTTTATTAGGCTCAAAATAGAAGTGGTCATCGTATATTGACAAACACTAATAGTATATTATGCCACGAGAATATAATGGTAGTAATTAATATGCGAGTATATATTAGGAAACGAGCGAAGCGAAGCGACAATTTATGTTCGACCATATACCTAATTTTATAGTTCAAATATTGTAAAATGTTGTACACTCACCAGGGACAATGACCTACAGATTGCATCAGCTGATATTTGGAGTTCTGCGCAGGCGCTAAACGATCTATTCGTTTCCAGCACATCACAGCTGCGTGATGAAAATAACAAGTATACGAAATTGCTATATATCTCGTAACAAAGACATTTTGTGAGTGTTTGTCTCGATTAACTTCAAGTAGAAATTGCTTTCTTAGAATAGTTTAATGAAGAATGGATACAATTTGATAAAGTAATGCGAATTTAATGTATGTATTCCCCCACCTCTGCTGGTTTTTACTGCACTTCTACCTTGTATAGCACGCATGTTAGCACATAAAAGTGCACCCTTGACACGCCGCGCCGAATGAGCGGATTGGTTTTATTTGCACAATATTTATTACACAGCACGTGATATCGGAGTTCATCGGAGCGGAGAGTTCATTGGTTTGAAATAAAACGCGATGTTAATGGGCGCTGTACTGTTAGATAATGTTACAGCGAACATATTAAATGCATTTAGGGTTTAGTAACATGGCGTGACATGCGAGATACTGGCAGCTTTTATCAGGGTGTTGTGGGTTTGTCACATCTTCTTTATGGGCCAAAACACATGTTGCCATAGAAACAAACGGCTGTCGGTGAAACAGAAGACCGAAGGAAGTTCTTTATCAAGAAAGGTGACTAAATGGGGGCGTGTTTGCAGTTGCAGAGCGTCTATTAGTGTCTTCATGCCTCTTAAACATGCAAGCGTTGCATGTAAGATTTTCAATAATTTTATTTTTATAACATTCGAAAGCTGTAAAAATTTCAAATCTTTTATTTCTTAAGCAAACAATTTCATTTTTACTTTCTTTACTATGTATAGGAAGTAGGAAGTATTATATTCGACCCAAAATTTCGATGTTGAGATTTCACCAGAAGTATAAATGTTTCAGGCACCATGAATAGAGAAAAACCATTTTTAGAAAAAGGTGTGTGTGTGTGTGTGTGTGTGTGTGTGTGTGTGTGTGTGTGTGTGCGTGCGTGCGTGCGCGTGCGCGTGCGCGTGTGCGTGTGCGTGTGCGTGTGTGTGTGTAACATAACTCAAAAACGAAAAGTCGGTTAAAAACCAAGTTTGGTATTTAAATTTAATTTCTCCCAAGGATGCGACACGAAGATTTTGAAGAAAATTCTTCCACCCTAAACTACCCTTTACATGGAAAATTGTTCGAAAATTGTAATTTTCTCAAAAATGGTTGTAAAGATTTTGACTAAAACGACGTATGTTTAAGATACATTTTATGGCAAATGAAATGTGTGTTTTGAATTTTCTGGCTATAGCCCACGAGTCCTGTTTACTGGTAAATTGTGAGAAATACACAAAATCTTACTAAATAAAAAATTTATATCTCGCTAAAACAGTAACTTATGTTCAAATGCTTTTTTGTGGAGTGAACCATTTCGGAGATATTCCTTGTTAGATACCAATAATATATTTCCCCCCCCCCCCTAAAGGAACAAAATAAACATTTGTCCCATAATCCGATGTGTGGGGATTATACACAAATTTACTTTCAAGAAGGTTAACGCATGCACAACAATACACATTGCTCCCACCCTCTTCGCCATCTTCCTTTACACGCTACGAACGAAGGACTCGATACAAAAAGTAAAAAGTAGCAAGTCGTTGAAGGTACTTTTCGTCTTTCGTTTTTGATCTGAAGAAAATTCTGTCACTGGCAGTTGTTAGGTAACTATCTAAAGGGTTTCTTTTTTCTTCTTTTCCCCGTCGTTTCCCCCCTTTTCCTCTCCCGAGCTAACAATGTGCCCCAAAGCGGATTTTCTTGTTGTAGTTTACCGAGCCACAATAGAAATACAGTTCTTATTTGCTGCAAGAATTCTTGTGCAGCAATCGGTTGGCGTGGAGCAGTGGTTAGCTGCTTTAGTTCTCGGGCCAAGTTCACTATCATTTCTTTGTTAAGAACTATTAGGGCCCACTCTTCCACTCCAACGGATGGAAACAGGTAACAAAATATATGAACACAATAAACTCGAGCTTAAAAATAAATAAAATTAAAAAAAAAAATGTTGTGCACTCACATTTTCTTTTCTCCCCCCCCCCTCTTGTTTTAATTTGTAAATTATAAGTGTTATGTAAATTTTAAGTAATATGTATGTTTTGTGTTAAATGTTGTTATGGAATATGAATTTTATTGTGTTTTAAGATTTTTTGTAATATGTATTGTGTTTAGTATAATATAGATTGTGTATTTTATTTAAATTGTTTATAATAAATTCCAATTTTAGTGCATAATCTGTAAATAATGTATACGCTATAATTATTGAAATAGTTAATAAATTTAAAATATGGTGTCTGTTATATGATCAGATTTTTATATTATTTTTGTGCACTCACATGGTTATCTGTTAACCCCTGTACGAACAATAATTACTAATGCTTATTCTTCTTTCTGCATGGATATAAACATTTATACAGATGGTTTTATTACACAGTTTCTTGTAGCTACAGTGTGAGTAGGAAAATACAGTAGGCTTAAGTGATACTCAAATTTTCGAAGAGCTGGTCGCCATGTGACGGCTTTGATATCCTATTCTCTTAGCATGCCCAGAATATAAAAATCAAATAACGACTTGTCATTCAAAAATCAAACAGCAAAACAAGTATCTCGGAAATGGCTAGTTTCAAAGAAAATTACTTGATATAAATTATAATTATGTATCCCCTTGTTTTCGTTGTACCTACAAGAAAATAATTTAATAAATGCATTTCTACAAATGCCTATCTCGATTAACATTAAGCAAAAAGGAAAAAGAAAAATAAGCTGTTGTAAGGGTACTTAGTACAAAGTGAGTAGAGAATGTCATGTGAATGCAACACATACGGTTTTTATACCCTCATGTCGCTATTAAAGATGACATTTCTATGTTTCCATAATAACGATATTCAAAACTAAGAAGTTGGCGGGGGGGGGGGGGGGAGGTATCTGGCATTGGTGTCAAGGGCTTCGTATAATTATAAATGAAGGTATAGATTAGAGGGAGTAAAAGCTTGAAATTGATATCTCAAATTTTGAGAAATTTGCCCCTGAAAACTGCAAACTTACATGGGTGAGATAGGGTAGGTTACCCCTTCAGAAGTCGAAAGAACGGTGTGATGCAAGAAGTTTTATCTTCGTCTCCCGTTGTAGTCTTTGGTATTTTCCTACCTTTAAACGGTCATGAATTCCCAGAAATTGTAAAACATTTACGTGCAAACCTAACAATTAAATGAAGTTGTATTCCTTTGAAGGTGTACATATAATCAAAGGTGTTCCACAATCTGGGATACGTGCTGTTGCGTTGCCTGGTGATTAAAGAAACAAACGGTGTATCGACCGTTCCAATTAAAAACAGACCTCGCACTCCTTCCTTAATATTCAACACAACAACAACAACAAAAAATTGTTATGTTTCTAAATCCTACAGAAGGAGCGACATAGCATAGCCTGCTTTACTACACTTTAATCATATACTTCAAATTTATGTTTAATAAATAGCCAGGAATGCTAATACAAAATATGGTTCAATGTTTTCCAAAAGAATCCTGAACTTGTTAATTAAGTTGCAGGGAAGTTACTTAATATTTATTTTCTCTACTTCTGTATTAAATACAGCGAAAGCATTGTATTCCACCTAAAATTCTATATCAAGGTTCCACTTGGTGTAAGTTCGATGTCTTGAGATGTGATTCAAGGATTTTCAGGAACTCCCTCCCCAGCTCCGATTTTTATTACGATTTTGCTAAAAATACTACACAATATTTTTATGGTGAGCAGAAGTATAAGACAAATGAAAAAAAGAAAAAGGAAAAAGACAAGATTCGTGTTAATGTATAGCATTAACCATATATGGGTGTTTAGCGGCTTTATTATAATTTTATGCCGGGCCTTGTAGCCGAGGTCGCTGGAGTGAATTTTCCGGACGTGGAGGGTCCGCCTCGGGCATGGGTTTTTGTGTATTGTGTATATGTTTGATAAACAGAAAAAACTATGGTAAAATGAACCGGGGAAACAAGGTATTAGAATTATTTGTTATCTTTCTTTCAGTTTTACTTACGTATTTTTCTCCCGTTCTGGATCGCTTTTACTTTTTTCCGGTGGTCATGAAAAGCTTATAGTATTTCAAATTCCCATATAGCAATCACTTTTTGAAGAACTGGCTATCGCTTCAGATTCCTTTATACCCCTTGTGCAGACTTCGTAAAAAGTTCCACATGACCTGAATGAATTTTGAAGCATGTGGACGATTAACACGAAAATCGTTGTACGCATCTACCTAGTCATGTACAGAGAATTCAAAAAAGTATATTAAGGATTTTTTGCTGTCCGGTTTAACCAGAGATAACTGCAAGTAACTCGGTTGTGTGAGCTCCAGCTCGGTTGTTCGTCGGTAGTTACATTAGGTTTTTCCACAACGATGGATTGGTAGGAGAGGTCACATAGTACGGCCAACAAGATCCCTATACTTGTGTATTTGCACTTCTTTTGAACACTGTGGTAGCTTTATCGAGACAGACGGAGCAACTTAGAAGACTTGGAGCATGCAATAATGAAAGCGATGAGAGACCTGCGTAAACCTTGTTAAGTAATTTTGTTCCGTGAATGTCTTTTGTGATCAACTGTCATATGGTCAAGCAGTTGAGGGCTAGCAGTTTGAACAAAGAATTTAAGCGGTGAACTAATCTCTTTTTTTAAGTTTTTTTTTTTCTTCTATTGCGGATATTTGTTGAAAGCTACTGAAGAATATACTATCCATAACTATAAAAAGATATAGATGTTCCTTTCAGGTCCTCTGAATGTAAAAGCGGATGCGCATGAATCTATGATTAGCATAGATCATAGAGTAACTAAAAGTGGTAGATTGAATAATACACGTTTGTAAGAATAATTGATATAAGAGCAGAGAAAGTGATGTAAGTGCAACACGTCCATATTTTTAAAGAGCGTATTGTCAGATGTGAGTCGACCATTGGTTATAGGAGCTTGAGATGAGCGCACGTGCTTTTAACGCAGAAGCTCTACCTGAAACATAAAATAGCCAAATATTTCAGTATCAACATGCACATAAGAGCCATACCAAGTCCATTTATTGAACACTACCTGACGTTACACGGTTACCTTTTTTCAACCTCAATGACAAATTAATTCCACTTAAATCCCACGTTCTTATTGATGCTGTTGTCTAATGATCCAGAAGATTTTTGTATTAATGTCATTCCCGACTGTTCCAAATAACGAATGAAAGCGGTGCTCACACAAAAGGATATGAAACTTGGACGGAGTGTATGACTTCCTAAACCTCTCCCCGATTGTCGCATTTTAAGCTGTCTTCTGTTTGTTGAAGTAATACATCATTAGATTCTTTGCAATAAAATTTAACTTTTTTGCCTTTTTTTTTTTAAATCCATTTATATGTATGTCACCTTCAACATCTGTCTAAGCTGTGTTGGTGAGGTGGTTTGTTTTATGAGAATAGCAAGCGGAAGATTTGATGTTCTTATTTTTGGCAACATGATAATGCATTATCTAATTTTTTAATCGCATGTGAGACTCACAGCTTGTTTTCAATACAGAAATTGACTTGGTCATGTTTTACAATGATTGATTGTATGGAACACGCCTAAACTTTCGTATTCCTTATCTTCGGAATCTTTCTCGTGTTTAAAATTCACAGTGCCATGCACGCGAACACCATCACGCAGACGTGCATCTGTTCACGAATATGCACTGCCTACTGTATTGCAGTCATAATAAATGCCATTACTAAGGTGAAAGACACCTCTTTCCTTTAGGAATATCATAGATGATAGAGTTATATTTATAAGTATTAAGTATGCGAAGATTAATATTTTAAATTATAGTCAACGCTGGTAGTGACCATGTCATTTAATTGCTTACGGTGAAGAAATTAATTCAGTTTTAGTGTACATGAATTAGATTCTTTAATCTCATATTTCAGAATATTGCAGAGGCAATCAGCAAGTTCGAGGAAGAAATGATCAGTTATAACAATGGAATTTTTGTATTTTCTGGAGGCAGTGTAGAAAGAGAATTGCAGAGTATAACAAAGATGTATGATCTAAGTTAAAGTGAGAGTCTAATATGGCGAACGTCTCTGCAGTGGGCAGGTGGTGGTTCCAGCGCCGGTTGCCCTACGGTTATTTGTAAAGGTGGAGTGGGAAGTGCACAAATCGTCTGTTACTGAGTAGAAACCTCCCTTTGACTACTGTAAGACGCCGCACTTGGTTCTGAAAGGAAGACGTCCCTAAGTTACAACTCGGGAAACCAACAAATTACGCACAATTTTCACCACGGGTGCATACAGGGCCATTCCACCCTATCCGACAAGAAGCATTGCAGCATCTACTTGTAGTAATCTAAACAAGTAACCTTTATCATTCCTACCCAATATCTTACGGCTAAAGTACAAAACTGCAATTTCCCTAAGATTCTGCATAGTAGCAGTTGTCTACTTAATTCGGCATGCTAATGATTAATGATAGAATGGACTGCGTACGTTTGCAGCTACTCGAAAAAATATATGTTGCACTCACATGACTTTCTCTTGTACTAATCATTCTTACAAACTCTTATTCCTATATCATCTAAGCGTTGGTTGAGATAAACATTTGTACAGACAATCGTATTGCTTATTTCCTTGTAGGTACAAGGGGGATATTGGAATACAGTAGCCTTTGTGCGATATTCAGATCTTTTAAAGCTTTGGGATCCCGTTCTCTTTGCACGCTGAACATATAAAAAAATGAACAACGATATTCCATTTCACGAAAGTTTTCCGAAACTGACACAAATAACAAGGAATATCTCCGAAATGGTTCACTCTCCAAAAAAAAAAAAAATAAATAAAATAAAAAAAAATAATAATAATAATAATAAAAATAAATTAGATATTTTTAGGGAGATCTACATTTTTTGTATAGTAAGACTTTGTCTATCTTACGGTTTACGAGGTTTTCAAAAGTCATCCAGAGTAAACAGGACTACATAGGCTATATACAGAAAATTCAAAATATACATTTCATTTGTCATACAAATATCTTAAACATATTTTAATCAAAATCGTCATTTTCAAGAAAATCAAAATTTTCCATTATCCGGATCTTTTTCTAAAAATGCTTTTTATGGATTCAAAGTACCTCGTTGAAATCTCGACTTGTAATTTTTGAGTGAAATACAATGCTACTACTTACTAGACGTAGTATAGAAAGTAAAAGTGCGTTAAAATGCAAAATGGCGAGACATTAAAAAAGTGTTACCGTGTGAAATGTTTGTCAGTATTCCAATTCCAGTAAGATGTTTGTAGATACAATGTCATAATTAGAGACTGATAAAATGTAGCTAGTTCGCAAAGTTGCTTAGGTGCGTTCACAAAGAAAATACGTTTATAAATAAAACTTCGGTAAGGTGAAATATACTATAGTGATCTAGTAGGTGAAATAGTGAAGGTGGGCAAATCATATGCTTGTCTCTCCTACCAGCGTTGCCGAATGTGCGCTTGAACGGAGAATGTGGTCATTATGCTTGGATAAATATTTTAAAAAGATACATTGGAATGTTATAGTTACACAGAATTGTATATTCTGATTATGTACAATAATGCTGTCTCTACCTTAATTAGGACGCGACTGGAGCATTTTTACGATATAGATAAGAGCATAAGCGTTTTTAAGAATACTTTAGTTGAGAATGTCATGCGAGAGCAACGTAATAATTAAACGGAACTTTGTTCTGATCATGATTTTCAAATATCCTGTCTCTACGTTATTTAGAACGCGAACCATGCATCTTTATGAAGTAAATAGGCATGTTTAAGTATAGTTTGGACCAAGTCATGTGAGTGCACACATATACATTTCTGCTTAAACATTGAGATTTGCAAGTCTCAAGCTTCTATGTTTACATCTGCCTGTATCCAAAATAAATAGCTAAACCATCAAAGATTGTCTTTTGCATATTCTCTGAGCACTTCGCCATTTGGCGAGTCACCAATTCTCTCCCTCAGCAAGGTCACAGGCCAAGAACTGCCGCTATATCTATAAAAGGCGATTTATGGGTTTGGATTTGCAGAGAAATGAATTGAGACGACAGCTGGTTCTTGTACGTTTTGATGTACGCCGGTAATCCCTTCTGTCGTGTGTATTGCTGTTCGCTAGGCCAGGCCAGGCAGCTTGTTAACTCGCCTGTTACACACACTTCATCATTGGCTAGTTCTTCCATTGTCAAAGGCACTGTTCGCGTTGATTTTACAATGAGTTTAACGTCGTTAGATTTACAAGTAATTGTCTGTAGTAATACCACGAGAGGGTTTTATACGATGATAATTTTGCGAGCGCGAAGTATATATATAAAAGTTCAACCCCAAAATATCCTTTCCATTTCCAAAATGTTGTTTTTCTGAAGAATGGCTCTGGAGGTTTTTATGTAAAATAACTGTTAACGAAATTTTCATGACAAATTAAGTTTATATCTCGAGTTTTGTAGCAATAACTTCAGAAGTTTCCTTCATTCTGAATGAATTTTGCATAATTGATATATCGTACATATAGATCTCGTTAAAAGCACACAGTTTATGTCAAGTTCGTTTGTGGAGTTATCAGTTTTCGAATTATTGCTATTATTGGTTTTCACGTTTCTCGACAAAAGAGGACGACATTTCAAAGGCATCACAAAGTGATCAGCGCTTAAATGATTTTCCTATTGTACTCTCCTTTTACCATGGAGACGTGTAGTAAAGACATTTCTAAAAGTGTTTATCTCGATAGAGGAATGCCCAAGCTTTCCTCAGAACAGTTTGTTGAATAGGTGAGTAATGTGGATGGAGCACGCACTTTTTGTGTGTGAATTGACTTTGATATACGACAGAAGGTTTTTTACTCCACGATGTCCATGTTCCTCGGGGTACAATTTGCCCCCTAAGGAAGAACGAAGATGATACGTGACTGGGAAAGTGCAGTAGAGATGTGAAAATGACATGTGCGGGACAGGACGACAACCAGTATAAATGTGAAACACGAAGAATGTGGGAGGAACGCGGACAACCACATAAATGCCGAACACAGGTGACCTGTCGTGAGAATCGATATCTCGAATTCTGGTCGACCGCTATCATCCCTGCGCAGCCTAGAGCAAATTGTAGGGCGAGTACAATACCTACATGCTTGCCAACTTACACACAAGAATCTATCAAGTCTCAGAGTTGGTAAACATGTTAGTTGATACGAAGTTACGCCAATCTGTTTGTGCATACCTTGATGTCAAATGTTTGTTTACTTCTCTATTTACGCACCTATAGTAACTAGAGAAAGTATTCAATTCCCCAAAGAATTCGGATATACAATAAGTGAAGAAAATTCTTTGGTGTATGCAGGGCAATCCCAAATATCACCCAATAGATTTTGCCAATTCTTTCACCGAAGAAAAAGTTACTTCCTTCTGACGGACGTGTGGCTATAAAGCACCTAATTTCATTTCATAAAGTAGTAAAATATTAAAAGGGTTTACAAAGCCTTGTTCTTGAATACATTAAAGTTATAAAAGTAGGCTAGATTTTTAGTTGAAAATGCTATGGATGAATCTAGTTGTTACTCCACAGAATATAAATAGTTGCTCTGTGCAGAGTATAAAAACAAAAGTGGGCTACATTTTGTTGCAAGGTATATACATAACACTCAACACACAGAAAATAGAGTTTAATTAATGAGCGACAGTCGATATGTTACATTTGGTTTTTTTAATTGCCAATTATCAAATACTGCATATATGTATGAAACGAAACAGTGTGAAAAACTAAATAACATTTCTTCTAATTGCATGTCAAGTAAATGTATACAGTGAGAAAATGCTAATATTAGAAATCTGTGAAATCTTACTTCCTTCTGTATTTTAAGATTTCTGCAGTATTATGTGAAAATTGTGTAACTTTTGTGTTATTAAATATCTATGAGACCAAGAACAAGGTACAAAAATTTAAAATAGAGCCTACTTTAAGCACATAAAATTACTGGGTTATTCCATCGCCAATAGGTAACCTAAACGCCATGCAGAACTTGGAAAACTGTCGGGAGAGGTTAAGACCAGAAAATCGTGTGTGAAAATCGAGACTTCCTTCATCCATTATTTGGAATAGTCGGAACTATACTCAATTACAGTTATAAGGGAAGGATTCTTCACATCAGATTCCCTTGAGGTTAACCGGGAAAAAGTACGAATTAGCTGGGGAATTTAATGTCGTACTGGCAAGTTGGCTTAATGGTTAAAGCAGCCGCTCGATAAGCGGAAGATCCGTGGTTCAAATCCCGGCTATGGCATTGAATTTCTCAGTTTCTGATTGAACTTCATATATATAAGCTATGTTTTTATTTTATTAATAGTGCTAGTTGTATATTTAATTTAGTAACAAATAATAATTAATTTGTGTTTCCTTGGCGCGTGTGTATGATAAAGCCACGATAATGGTATTGACATTATGAAATTAAAGTTGTGCATATTTCACACAAGCATTCAAATCTCCAGTCCGACCAACGTTAGCAACGACACCACTAGTGTATGGTAGCTCCGGTTTTGAACGGCCTTCCACAGGAACCGTCCTTACATAGTATGTACCCGTGAGACATAGGCACACCCGCAGCACACGCACGTTGGAGAAGTTGCCGCCACAGGCAGGCTTGCCATCCATAGTTCTACAGGCGTGCGCTGTATCAGCCAAGCTCATCGTAATAAATCCTTAAATGTTCGTTACAATAGAACCGCTGATAGTTCGAAGCGAATTATGTTATTTCATTGCTGAATGTCTTACGGCTTTCTTTATTCACTGTCGTTTATTTTAGTTATCATAGATGTTCTTACAGGAGTTAATACCTCCATTCCCTTCATGCTAATCAAGATGATGTTTTAGAGAAATAGTTCATTACATATTTAGTTGTAGATATAAGAGGCATACAGAAAGCTAAAGTGATAGTCAAATTCTAAAAAGCGGATTGATGTTTGCAGGCTTTTAAACTCCACACAATTTCCATGACATAAACGGAAGATGGCTTACCGATTTAAAATACTGTAAATCTCTAACCATTAATAGCGAATGTCTTGGCAGGTTAAAGACAAAAAAGCTGGCATAAGTTCTGAATTTTAATGAGAATCTACATGTTTTTTTCTATTAAAGTTTTTGTCTACCTTCTACAAGATTATACAAAAATCATTCTGAATTAACCGGAATTCACATAATATTCGTATAAAATTCAATACTTGCATTTTATTGGTTGTGTAAATATCTTTAACATGTTATTTTAAGCAGAATATTTGCTGTTTTTGAAGAAATCATACATAATAAACGATTTTTCAACGCGTATAGTTGCAATGATGGAGGATTTTCGTAAAAATGTTAGTGTGGCATAAATACAATTTGGTATTTATCCGAGGTTACGCTTGTCACACGCCGGCGCGCTTACCCTTTTCTACGAATACATTGTGTTTAGGTGGCCTTCAACGTATGTACTTCCTGTAAAATCTGTATTGCATGGATGGAATGCAGGACCTCCTCTGCCTACCAGGGGTATAAATTAGAGAATCTAAATCTTTTCTCTCCACTAAAGATATTCAGACAAGCTGTGGAGGTAACCAAAACGGTAACGCTCAAATCTGCAACCATGTTTAGTACTAGATGTGGAAATATAAAGCATATACAGGATGACATACGGAAAGTCGTACCATTTAACTGCGGTATCAAAATGGTAATATTGTAAAATCGATGTTCAAACTATGTGAGGGAATGCTGGGATTTGTGGAAAATTCCATAGATGCTATCATAAGTTCACAGTGTCCAGAATACCACACAAACAATGGATTGTGAAATGGCGGAGCAAGAGAATTTGATTGCACAGTAAAAGGTGAGAGTTGTGTTGTTTTTCGCAGAAAGAAAGTGCTCTTTTTGGCACAAGGTGGGTTCTTTGACAGTTTACTACTTTTGTCAACAAACTGAACCACTTTGCTAGAGTAAAAACTACAATGCTCCGCTAGTGTCCGATTCCAGAAAACATCTAGGAGGTTCGTGTGGCCCTGACCCAAGTTCCAACACTTCAACAAGGACAGCTTCTGCTGAATGGGGATTCTCTCATCGATCAATTCAAAGAATTCTGAATTTAGATCTGCACTTCTTTTCATACAAAATTAACATAAGAAGGTGTGTGTGTGTGTGTGTGTGTGTGTGTGTGTGTGTGTGTGTGTGTGTGTGTGTGTGTGTGTGTGTGTTTGGGGGGGGGGGAGCCACTTGAAAAACGTGTAGTGTAGCCATCTTTGGACCACCAATAAAGCTCGTGAACCTATCGAAAAATCCTCCACCTGTTAGATAGTGGACACAGTAAGAAATTTATTTTCATAGCAGTCGCTTGTAAGTTTCTGTGGCTGATGCACCATTTAATGGCGAGTGGTTCAACACAAAATCCAATGGTAGCCTTACCACGCTTTGTGGAGTTGTATACTCAAATACGCTGTGAAATCACGCTGTAAAGCGGTTGATATAAATATCATTTGCACCTACAAAATTTAATCAGCTGTCAGCCGCCATTAACTTTTTTGTCTACAACAATTGAGTTCTTCCTGCAATGTTCAACAAGTGAACAAACAGAGTAAGCCCATAAAGGTAGGAGATCTGTGTAGATTACTTTTTAGCTAAAGCAGCTTAGGTACAATGTGTGTGGTTAATATAAATGTGTAGTAACGACTCAGTAGTGTAAACGCAGATTGCCTATCGCGCGGCTTTCCCCCAGCAACACGAGTAGTGTCTGCTGTTTCTGTAGATGCCCAGGAAACTTTAACGCAAGGGCTGGAGAGTCATCGTTAGCAACGAAATACAGATGGTAACTCAAGAACGAACCAATAGATCGCTTGAGCCAACTCCCGTGTTCAACAAAGAGCAAGATAAAAGAGCTTGTAGTCCATTAGTAATATTAGAGAACTTGTCTTTGTGTCTAGCTTGCGGAAAAATGCCTATAGCTATACTTGTATGAATAATGTGAAGCATAACTGTAATAGTCAAACTAAACTCATTAGAAAGACTGGCTGAATTTGTTTCTAAACGTAATGCTAGGTTAGTACGCTAACCTGCAGGTACACAATGCACATATTTAAAATGTTTTATGGTTATGACTACTTGTTAAAATGTTTTATGTTGCTTTTAAATAATGGTTCATAATTTATTTCACTTCCTGGGGTGCTAACAACATTCGCAGTGTTACCGGATAGTATACACGGAATTACCCCGTGGGATGGAGAATACCACGCTTTGTGTTCTTCGTAATAAAACGTTGGTGTTGTTGAAGCGTCGACTTCAGATGTTGAGTATAGATACTTCTGTAATAAATGTAACACTTTTTCGGAATTGTTATCTCTTGATTTCTTAATTTAGCATGGGTTCTTAATGTGCGGTGTTGCCCAGCTTCCTCTAGTGTATAAATTCAGAGGATAAGGTTAGGAACGGAGCCCACCTTGTGCTTTGTGGGCAGTGGAAAAATAGGCCCACTTCATAACACGTGGTTCATGCAGAATGGGGCTCAGTCACACTGTAAACATCGTTCTCCATTTTCTATTTGAGACGTTTGATCTTTGTAGCATGTCGCATCTTCCAGGAAGAGGGTGGAAAATGTAGCCGCATCGTACTCCATAAATTATCACCCATGTGGTTTTTATATATATATATATATATTTTTTTTTTAAGCATATATACTGGAGTTATTGCGAGCATCATCTGAAGAAGTGCTGGACAAAGCAGGGATTCGTTTGCAGGGAGTTCTGAGGCAAAATGGTGGTCATATTAAAAACTTTATTCATTGGAAACACTTTTCCAGACTACAACGAGTAACACTGTTCCATTTCTATGCTACTTTACTTCAAATAAATGTGTGTAATATGTAAAACAAATGCTTGGACATTTCGCGCGCCACCTGTATGTGAGTATTTTATGTAGGTAATGCAGTGGAGGGAAAAATAAACGTTTCAGGTTTTTGAACATATTGCACATCTTGAAATACCAACCTGGAACAATTGTATCAGTACGGTGCGAACCTTCATACAAGCAGCAAAAAGTTGTTGGGTTTGGACTATAGGAAGTGGGAGGGGAGGCCAGGTACAGTCGATCTAGGAACATTGTAGAAAACTTACATTCACTGTCGCCGTTTGCAGTAAAATATTCACTCCGAAAATCTTGTTCAAATTCAGCAATAAGTGAATATTTCTATTTTCGTGTTGCAGACATTTTGCTCTATGTGGAACTAATGAACACATTCAAGAGACACTGTGCGCTGTAGGCAGTGTGTTTTGTGCTGGCACTGTACCCGCACAATGACGTCACGCTCTGCCCTTGTGGACGTGACTTGCAGCCGCCTCATTTCGTTATAGGTGTATAAAAGTTCGAGCTTTAGAAATCAGTATTTCGCAAATGTCCCATACTTCGAAAATGATTCAACAAAGACTTTCCCTGTAGCAAGATGCTGATAGTTTCGCACTTAAATACAATGCAGTGAATATAGCGCAAGCTGTTTACAGAAAATTAGAGGCACGTGTTTTATTTTTCACGTCACGTATCTGGTATGTATGATACGTAATAAAATCGTTTTGCGATGGTTTTGGTAAAACAAAATTAACAAAAGCATTGGCATGTAAAAAGCTTGTCTTGGAGTGTGAGAATATTGCACTAATTTTGCTCCAAAGCCGTGATCAACTATTACACTAAACCTGTTAAGTTGCTACATATTATATTAGTATTGTCGCATCTAGATGTTCCAGATATTTTTAGAAATGTTATTACACATTTCCGTGTGGATACAATGGGACTAAAGAAATACAGTAGCTTTAAGCTATAGTCATGTATTTTATGAACTGGTAGCTCTGATGGGTTTGAAATTCCGTTCTCTTAGTATGGCCAAGAGAGAAAAAAGTGAATAAGGACTTCCTATTTGGCGAAAGTATATTGAGTATTTGGAAATTCAAATACTACAAGTTATAACTCGGAACTGTTTAACTACACAAAAAAAGATTCGACAAAAGGTGTGCTTTACCGAGAACTTATTTTTTGTAAAATGTTGTCTTATCCTGAGGTTTTACGTTTCGCAAGTCCTTGAGAATAAAGAGGATTTCAGAGGCTATTTCTAGAAAAACCAAAATATACATTTCATTTGCCATGAAACTATCTTTAAACCTATGCCAATTAGTTAAAATCTTTAGTGAGTTTACGAGAAAATACAACATTTTCAAACAATTTTCCATCTAAAGGGTAGTTTGAGGTTTTCTTTTCTTGTCCTTGGAAAAAGCTGAACTTCAATGTCAAGTAGTGTCTAACCGACGTTTCATTTTTGAGTTAGAGAGAAAGAGAGAGACCTTTTCCTAAGAATACCTTTTTTTGGATTCAGAAGGTCTCAAAACACGTATTTCCCATGCAATCTCAGTATATCAGTATCGAGCTTTTGGGTGAAATACAACACTTCCACTTACTGTTATAATAATTTTGATCACGTCCGTACAAGGAATTTTTGTTAGCATCTGTTGGATAAAGCGATCTCAAAACCCGTATTTTCTGTGAAATCTCTGAAAGCAGTCGCTAGGATAAATACGGTAGTTTTCTACCTTGCTTACTATGTAATTGATGAGCAATACAGAAAATATCTATAAGGGAATACGACGTCGCTATTTGTGAAGTGGGACTCGGTGAAGCGGCGGCGGGCACCGGGCCCTGTTCATTGCTACTTAACGAGCAGCAGGGAAAAGCGTCACCTTTAAGCGTTCCTTATCTCACGGTGTTTAAACAAAAGAAGATGCACGCTGCTAATTTTTACGTAGCTTGTTAAAATGATGTGTGTTAATAATTCGGAAGTGCAGGCAGAGCGAAGGCAGCGCTCCTGCCGAGCGTCGTGAGAAGCACAGCGAGGACTTGAGTCGGGCAGTGTACGAGGGGTTGGCGCCTTGGCAGGCCACTCCCTAGTAGATCGTCTCTTGTTTGTGCGTGAAGTGTGCGTAATGTTGTTTCCTGTGACCACGTGACATACAGTGTAACGCTATCTACCTCAAGAGAAGTGCGCGGTAACATATCGACAACTTTACAGCAGAAAAATGTTTTAGAAGTTTAATATTTAATTGTTAGCTTATAGTATGCATATTTATTGAGGGGGACTTGTCTATGAAAATTATTGAACATTATATCGTAGATTTATATTCAAGTAAGAGGAGGTTATTTTCACAGATGGAATTACCTGTCATATTAAAACAAATGTTTATAGCGCTCTTTTTTCGCTGTGTTCTAAAACATCCATATGATGAGCTTGACAGTAGGAAAGTGCGGAATATATGATTTTTCAAAAACTATTTCAAACCTTTAAACATTTAATATTCTATCTAGGCCACTCATTAACTTTTCTTGTACATATGGTTATAGATACTATTTTAATTGAAACATATTTACGTTACAATTGCAGTAGGTATTTTAAGATGCTTACATATAAAAGAAATACCTCTCAAACTTTTAAGGAACTTAAGTGCATGTATCACTTTAAATAAATTATTGTGTCTTACTCTCTCACGAACTTCTCTATTCACTCTTGTACAAACTATTTTTACAAACGTGTGTTCTTCTGTTTACTTCGTATTAATTGAGATATACATTTGTAGAAATTGTTTTATTACATATTTCCTTGTAGTTGCAATGGGTATAAGGCAGTACACTAGACTCTAGTGGTTGTCAAGTTTTTAAGAGTTGGTCGCTATGTTATGGTTTTGAAATTGCGTTCTCTTTGCATAACCAGGAGGGGAAAAATACGTATAAGACTTTTCATTTCAGAAAAGAGGTATTAGTGGTGGAATGTTAAGACAATAACAAGGAATATCTCGGAAACTGTTTACTCCACAAAAAAGTGTTATTTACATAACGTGTGTACTTTAACGAGATCTACATTTTTTGTGTAGTAAGATTTTGTCTTATTTATGTTATACCAGTTATACTAGTCATTCAGCACGACGAGGACTTCAGAGGCTATTGCCAGAAAATTCAGCGTATACATTTTGAAAATACCTTAAACGGGTGGTAATTTCATCAATATCCTTGAGCCATTTTTGAGAAATTTAAAAAGTTCGAAACATTTTCTATGTAAAGTTTGATATTTAATGGCTTTTCCGCTTTTGAGTTATGCTACTCAGAGAGTCAGACCTTTTTCTAAAAATGCTTTATTTGGATTCAGGGAGTCTCAAAACATGTATTTCCGATGAAATCTCTATCGAATTTTAGAGTGCAATACAATACTTACCCTGCTTACTGTCAGCGCGTAATAGAGGTAATAAAATAGATTTTACACTGTTGATTTTCCAAACTTCACAAATATAGTACCTTAAAAGTATTTTCAAATATTTGGTCTGGAATGCAATACAGAATGTAAAGGGGCATTGTAGTCTTCTTCTTTAGACAGGAAAAATTTATCTCGGGCGTAGGTTTTGACATGTGTCAGAATTTATTACCTAGCCGTTTGTAATTTATGCCATAATATTTATTTTGTTTTCAAGTTTCCAGTTCTGTGCTTGCCCTTCCCCCAAAGTCGCAACTTAATACAAGTTGGAAATATGTAGATGGATTGATATTGTGTTACGTAACCTTGAAATTAATTTCTGACATACAGAATTTTTACGTTTCAGTGATTGGCTCCTCCTAGTAGCTTGGTGTTGTACTCTAAAGACGAGGAAGGTCGTTTTATTTCACCGTAAGCTACTTTGGAAAGTGTTGCCACTCTTTGAAAACTTAAACAATGTGTTTTGTTTAAGTTTGCTCCCTGCTCTCGAGTCGAACTCGGGACCGTGAAACAAACACAAGTGGCAGCATGCAAGCCTTGCGGCAAGTTGTTCAAGTTCTTTGTAGACACGACAAAAAATGTAACAAAATTAAAATACACGAGTTTAAAGAGCACTAATGTTTACACGAATAAAACTTGTTGCCGACAGACGTAAAACATCTTGTTTCAATATCTGACAGGAGAAAAAATCCCCCGGAGCTTTAAAATGAAGTCTGCTGGAGGAAGGAGCAAATATTTGGACAGTAAAGTGGGGACTCCGGTACATGCCGTGTGTATAGCTTTCCTAAACAGCTTCCAGTCGACCTGGGAATTGCCTAGTGTGTACCTAAAAGTACAATATTGCCAAGCCTTTAGTGAAATATTCCCAATATTGTATACCCCTTTCTAAGGGAAATGGAAAAGTATAGATGCATAATAGTCCGCAGTTTAACCACCAACGCCTAGTTATTTTAATATTTTCAGTTTCAATTTATTTTCAGTCCAAAACAGTGTCACACTGTAGTATGAAAGGCAGCTGGATTCGAATCTTCACTGCGATCCTACTAACTCTGACATGATAGGAAGGGGTGGGCCCATGGAAATTAAATGGTGAGTGCTGTGCTGGAATCTTGGCAGGTAGTAGGTATGTTGCACTAAATAAAATACGTGTTTTGTATTTACTAGTGGACTTAAAATACTACCGAGGGGGTGCTAAATTCACGACCTATTCTGCAATAGGTTCGTTCATTAAGCAAGATAGTTTTTCCCTCTCAGTCAAGGTTCGCCAAACTACAACCCAAGAGCCGAAGCCCGTGAGCTTCTTTTGTTTGCCCTACATACAACATTTTAAAAAATCTGAAGTGTCCACTCATATGACTTTCTCTACTCACTGTTGTATACAAAATATTTTACCTGTGCTTATTCTTCCATCTGTTTCATGTTAATTGAGATAAACGTGTCTAGAAATGTTATTACATTTTTCCTTTTAGATACATTGGGAACAGGAGAATTACAGAATTACAGCCGGTCGCTTTGTGTCCTTTGGCAGACCGTTCTCTTTGCATGAACATAGACTTCCTATTTCAGAAAAGTGTATTTCAAAATTAAAATCCAAAAGCAAAGAGTATCTCAAAAATGGTTATACCCACAAGAAAGAAAACAAAAATTGACTTAAAATTGTGTGCCTTAACGGTATCCACATCTTCTATATACCAAGATTTTGTCTAGCTCGCACGGTTTACCAGCAATGCAGAAGTCATCCAGAATGAAGAGAATTTCAGAGGTTAATCTCAGAAAATACAAGATACTTTCATTTATATATCTTAAACATAGTATTTTAATCAGTGTCGTTAGAGGCATTTTTGAAAAGTTAGTTTTGAAAAAAGTTTTGCATCTGAAGGGACGGAAACTTCCTTTCGCATACTTGGATGATGCTTAAATACCAAGACAGATATTTAATCGACTTTTCGTTTCTGAGATACACACACACACACACACACACGCCCGCGCGCGCACCTTTTTCTAAAAATGTCTTTTTGAATTCTGGGAACTTCTAAACCTGTATTTAACTAGATTTCGTTATCGAATTTTTGGGCAGAATGGTAGAATATCATTTTTACTTGCCTATGTACGTGGTAAAGTGAAAATGTTAATAAAAAGAAACGGTGCGTCTGTATTAGATTAATTATTCTGAATTTCAAATGATTAAATATAATTAAGAGTTCAGATCTTTAGTTGATAAACAGTGTAATGGGCTAGGGAAAGACAAATACAAGTTACTGGCTGATTTTTCAAACTCTGTGCCTAGTGACACATTTCTTCGCTTGAGAGAGCTTGCAACAGACTAATATTAGAGTTTTACATCAACAGTTTCACAGTTTATATCTGTGAAAAGAGATGATGAAAAATGAAATATGTCAAATGTAAATATAAGTCTGACATCTGACTGATGAATATGTCCGTTTTGACGAGAGACAGGACATAACCACAAATGTTTGTAATTATAGCAGAGGGGAGTCAGTTTCATTCTTCTCATTCAATAACGTAAAAATACTTCATGCAACAGGTGTGAGTATATGAGTATAATACTAGTCACTTTTAAGTGTTTAATTACATGCGTAAGTGAATTTGAAAAATAACTAACCATGTCATTAACACAAAATTAGATACCTATAACATTAAAAGGTTACTTTTAAGATTACCAGTTTCAATTTCGGTATTTTTAATAATTTCTGAGAAAACATGAAAGTGGCATTCATAGAAAAAGCTGCACATCTAAAACACGAAGAATACTACTTCACCTAAGTTTCCACAGACAGATATTACCATTTGCTGCCATACTTAACAGCAGCACGAATTTGCAAACATAGGCCAAAGCTTATCACTCTACTCCAAAGTGTAGGAGCTACGGGCTACGTTAACCAACCCACTGCATTTATATTCACCTCTTCTTTTCTTTTTCCTTTCTGTCTTTCCAATATTTCTTCATCTTGTCACTGTGCTCTTTACTTCTTTCCTCTGTCCAAATTGTATGTGATTTCTGCTTCTTTTTCATCTGGAAACCTTCGAATCTGTATTATTTCTTCTGTTAATTCCATTTCATTTGTCTTTCATTTTGCCTTGCATTCATTGGTTACCATCCTTACTTTCGTATATATGTTTGAACATTTGTTTTGTAAGTAGTAGTTTTATTATTATTATTATTATTATTATTATTATTATTATTATTATTATTATTATTATTATTATTATTATTATTATTATTATTATTGTTGTTGTTGTTGTTGTTGTTATCATCATCATTATTTGTGGCGATTAGAATTCAGAATAAAAATCATAGATGCAGTAGTATTTTATAAACATTTTCAAAATGTATATACTTATGAAATATAAGGTACACTGGGAGTGAAATTTTGAAGTTCCACATTTCTTGATAGAGTTATTGGAAATGTTTACTGTGTATGTATTTATATGAGAATAGGATGTACACCAAATTTTATTAAAATTAAACAATTCATTTACGATATATAAATTATTTTATGAATTTAATAGGCACATTTTCAAAATGTGCCTCTACTGACTTTTCAAAATTGGTTTATATTGGCAGAACTGGTACTCTAAAAATGGATAACAACTGTATGAAGATATATTTCAAATACGTTTGCTAATTGTGCTGTATATGTTTTTTTAATAACAAAGAAAATTTAATCTTACAAATTATTGATTTTTTCACACCAAAAATGTTTTTGGAATTCATGTTAATTATAACATCAGTATTGAGTCATAGAATTGTTTAACTGCTATTTATGAATACTTTTGGAAATTTTCATTGAATTTGAAGCAAAACTCAGGCGCGAACTACTTTTGGAATATGCAGAAATGTTTTTTTTTTTTTTTAATAGAAAAATAGGCCTTTATATAGGAGCATCCTGTGTACGTTAAGGGAAGAACACTATTTGAAAGGGCGGTAATGACCACATGGAGTGGGGGATATGAAATCTGTTACCTGATCCAAATGCACAGGAGTTCCAGGAATATTTTAATGTAAAAAACAATTTTCTACTTTTTGACAATGTTGACCAAAATTTCACTGCCAGTGTCCCTTAAATCAAATTACAGAGGGCATTCCATTTAATAAGGTCTACAGGGTGGAAGGGACACATTCCTTATACGTGCTTCATAGAAGCATTACAAACACAGATGCAGTAAGTCGACAACGTTGCGTTGAGGTTGGTTAGGGAATTGAGCTGCTTTGTGGATGTAAACACGTCTGGCACTTTCGCTTTCGCTTTAATGTTTTGGGAGCTAACGCTTATGATTGGCCCACTCTCGAGCAGTAAACACAGGACAAGGCAGGGATTTTGTTTGTGTTCTCAAGAAGCACCGTTACTGTGTTTGTTTATATACTGAGCTAGGGAAAGTGACATCCACACAATCTGCAGTGTTGCCAGCTTGTTTTCGAGAAAACTAAAATATTTCCGTAGGAAATGGTCAGAGACAAAAACGTAAGATATAAATGTGTTCCAAATGTCGATATCTATCACTGGTTTAAATTAATTTAATGACTTCCCTTCCACCCGGTGTATTAACTTTTTACATTTACTCTCTTTTTATTACTTCCTCGCCACCTACATAGTGGGTAGAGAAAGTATTTGCATTTCACCAAAAATTTGATTGGAGATTTTACCGGAAATACACGTTTTCAGAGTCCCTAAATAAATTTTTAGAAACAGGGCTGTGTGTGTGTACGTCTATGCGTGCGCGCTCGTGCGCTCCAAACTACCCTTTACATAAAAACGTTTTACTATCTCAAAAATGGCTCTAAAGATTTTGATTAAATTACCAACAGACTTGAACTTGCTGTGAAAATTTCATCAAAATCGTAGCCCTAATTATAGCCTTGCTCTCGAAAGATGCAACGTTTTTGCCGCTGGTATCGACATTTTTTACATCAAGCATGACGTCACATGCTGATGTTCCGAGAGAGGTCGCTGTGCATGCATTTTAAAAACGTTTTCAAGTGAAGTAACTGCAGGGCTCAAAAGCATCCGAAGCGATACGTAAAAAAGAAGCGCTCCTTTTGTAGTGTTGTAGTCGAGATTTACAAAAAAGTATTTAAAAATAGAGAATATCGCTGAAAAATCATTAACGCAGCGACAACATTGTAATGATATTCATCTCGAGACAGCACTTCACTTTGGAAAACAGTGTCATTAAAATTCAACAGATCTGTGTTGCAAAATAATAGCTGGAGACAATCGACCTGGTTTCAACCGTTGTCTGTATCTTACTTTGATCTTAGTTTTATGCGTTAATTTTCACCTTATTCAGGTGCTTTACTATGAATATATATTTTGTATGAAAGGCACCCTTATTTGAAATTTTGTCCTAATAATGTCCAAATAAGACCTCTTTAGTTTCAGTTGCATGCTATTATTTTATCTTCAGAGCCTCTTACGGCTTCAACACATTACAATTTAAATCTCTAACAGCACAGGTTTTAATGACGGAAATTTTGGATGACACAGAATTTAATGGCGGATGGCTGGAGGAGATGGTCAGCACAAAATCCAATCTCAGACTTACCAGGCCTCCTAAGTTGTTAGTTACTGTGAAATCACGCTGGATGCTGGTAAATATAATTTGTGCCCACAAAATTTATTTCCACAAAAGTAGTGGGCCACCATTAAATTTTGTGTCTACCGTTATTTCTAATGCCTTTTACTTGAAATTGATTTTTCTTACACTTTTGCGCATTAAAATGTTCCATAATTTGGAAGCATCTTGCCACTCTAAGAAGAATCAACTTAAAAATTCTGGGTTTGCACTCACATTACATTCTCTGCTCTTGCATAAACTATTCCTTCAAACTTCAGGTTTTCGAGATAAAAAATTGTGAAAAAAATGTCTTACTGCATTTATTTTCGTTTAGGTAGGATGAGAATACGGAAATATAGTAATGCAGTAGGCTTAAGCGATAGGAAAATCTTTTAAGAGCTGGTCGTTATGTGATGGTATTGAAATTCCATTCCGTTTACATGGAATAAAAAAAGAGTAAGGACTTGACTATTTGTGAAGTATAAGTATTTAGAAATTCAAACCAATAACAAGGAATATCTCGGAAATGATCTATATTTCGGTGCAGTAAGTTTTATCTATCTCTAAGATTTACCAGTAATTCAAAAATCATCCATAAATCATCCAAGTCGTAACATGACACAGCACCTTGATTGATCAATTCATTAGTAATGTTATTTGGCGTTCCAGACATGACTATTCTTTTCTTTTTTATGTCCACGGGTCTACATAGTAAAGTTAAATGCGGTTTGCTTGAAATAAAGGTAAAATATTGCTAGGATAATTAACAGCCGTTGCCCAGGTAATTTGTGATTCCCTGTAACAAAACGTTGGCGATATCACTAGCGAACGCGCCCAAACAAGTGCACATTTCGAGCGAACAAGAAAGAAGGCACTTTCTCGCCGCGCTCCTTACGATTGCTTCTCATGTTTTCAATCCCAGTTAACACGAAGGAGAGAAAAAAAAAGCGAGGTCGTTAATAAGACGGGGCTAATGAGCGCCAGAGCAAACTGCAGGCCCCCTCCCCCACCTCCCCTCTGCAGGATAAGAAGCACCTTGGTCACAGATTTGCTCTCCCCCAGAAATCATTACAACACCAGCGCAACTACGGGCGTCTACTTGGCAAATTTCACACCACTATCAATACTCATTGCCATTTCATGGTCTTCGTTAATTACGGTAGTACGTGCACTACCAAAACTCCGCTAAAATCCCTCAAGTATAGTCAGAAATATTAGCATTACCTAATAGTTCTTAAAACGGAAATTATTTGAACTGAAACCCGATTGTGCAGAATCGAAATCAATATTGGAATACTCTCTATTGAGAATATGAAGGTAACCACGAGTTATACCATGCAGGTTTATTCCTTAGATAGCTATTCGGCTGTTTGCAGATTTAAAACTGGTGCAGGGGTATTTTTAGACGTGGCGAATGGCTGGAAGTTGCGCAAATTTGTGGTCGAGTATTTACAAGACCATAGGTTAGTTTGATATATCTTCGACTTCCGTGTGGTCAACAGTGCATGGTTAACTACAGTGCCTATTTGCATTATCAGCAGTGTCTTGTTTGTTTCAAGTAGGAAACAAATGTTACCCCTACCATCAATTCCCATGATGTCACTCGCGTAGATCCTAGTCAGGTCATTCCTGTGCATTGCTTTTACAGTCAGCTGTTGCTAAATTATTGTTATTATTATTGTTATTATTTCAGCTGTATTCCTTAAAATACTTCTTTACTTCGAGCACATTTTAACTGTTGTCGGTGTCATTGTGAACTTCAGATGTAATTGAATTGCTGCACAGGATCTAGTAAATAAACAATTTGCTAAGCAGGTATTAACCAATAGAAATGTTGCAATGCTAGTACGAATGGGACGTAAAGATGTCACTCCCGTTACAGCTCACGCTTTGTTGAACTAAAATTTAGTGCAACAACTCTCGGCTTAATCAAAGCATCTTTGTTCCGTATTCGTTTAGAGTAAAAACACGTTCTAAAATTATGCAATTTGTTCTCAGGTAATTTTATATTAATTAAATTAATTTTAAATTCATATTAAATTAGATGCATGTGCTCTTAAGCCCTCTAGTAATCTTTGATATCTCCAGCATCCCCTTCTTCATATCGGGAAGCTTGCGTCACTGTGAAACTAACGCACCCAATTTACCTTACCATTTTAGATTTTGCTCAAATTTGGTGCAGTCATAGTGGGTACTGTGACTAAGCTAAATACCAAATCTCAAACTGTTTGTGAACTATGGCTACGTGTAATTTTCAGAAACTAGCCAAAAAGCGTGAACAAGCGTTTTTAAATGGAGGTGTTCTAATTAAGCTACAGAGCTGGAAAAGGTGTCATTTTACAGCATTCTTTATGCTCTTTCCAGTGATATACACATAATATAGGTTCTAATTAGGAAATTTATTCAAAATACAAATTGAAATTTTGATTTGTTTTGCCAAAACTACACAATTTTGAATTATCTAAATATTTCCATAAATGCTTAGTATGTTGCAAATCACATGACAAAATATAAAAATGTGATGGGTTCATGGTTAAAAAATGATTACTATATCTTGTTTTTCACTAACAGGTCCGTTTTGATTAAACCTACTTTTAAGAAATAGGAATTTAATTAAAATGTACAGAAAGGTAACAAAAACACATAACCTACAAATACTGAATATCCTACAAAATGTCGATCTAGGTGCCTCAGTTGGTTAAGCGCGGTCTGATCCTTAGGTTGCGGGTTCAAACCCAGCCCAGACCGATGGTTTTCAAGTGTGCTTAAAAGCGACAGACCTATATCAGTAGATTTTCTGGCTTGTGGCAAGATTACTGCACACTGGCGGTGCTGATATTGACAGCGTCGTTAACAAACAAAAGTAAATAAATAAAACTCGGACAGAATGTCTCCAACATTCACACTTGTGGCTGTGTTGTGTTTCAGATGAGGTTTTGTACCTTATGAAGTAACCCATTCTTTGTGTTTCGTCGGTAAGAACTTAACCTCACTCTTTACATTGCTATACACCTTAGTATGAATTGTTACAGTATATTTAGCCCTAGTATTTGACTTCGCTGTCTCTATAAAACTAGATGTAATTTGCGCACTTTCAAATAATAAATATCTCAGCGCGATATTGTTTCTCAGTTTTCCTCTCTTTGAGGTCGATGGGACTACCTCTACAACGTATCGTGTTAAACTTTCTAGTTCTGAGATACACATATCATAAAGATATTCATCGTTTATACCGGACAAACTTGTATCCAGTACCGAAGCAATCGTTTTCCTTTTTATGCTCTATACCTACCCGGCATAACGGCTTCCTTTTTATGCTCCATTCTCGGAATAACGGCTTATTCCCGCATGCAATCGTGGAATAAGTTATTCTCTATATAGGCGCTGTTCCGGTGTCGTACAGCACCATTTAGCGCCTAACTATAGCAGTGTATCTAACAGGGGTCTATTCCGAGCTCGTAACAGGTTTTGGTTCCTCTAATATACCTATACAAAATGGAAATTTAGACCTAAAACACTTTACTGACTTACGTGTAACGTGGCGCGCACACATGACTTTGTGTATACTTGTGCGTTGCAATCAAATGATTTTTCAACCCCTTCTTCTACTAACTTTTCTTATCTATGGCTGACACAAAATTCCATGGCGGGTGGCAGGAGGAGCTGGTCAACACTACATCTAATCAGAGGCTTGCCACGCCTTACAGTGTTGTTAAGTTAAATACGCTGCAAAGTCGATTATATAAATATCGTTTGCGTCCACAAAATTTATTTGTGCAACAGAACAGAGAATAACAGTAGTCTATCAGCGCCATTAAATTCTGTGTCTGCCATAGTCCATCATTCAAGGCTTGGACCCATGGATCTATTCTATTCCTATAAATCAACATTATCTCTGCATCTCTTCGGTCTCCGTATCTCTTTTACCGATTGGAATGTAGTCGGCCACTATTTTAGGAAATGTTTGTCCTTTGTACATGTCTCCAGTTTTCTTTAATCTGTTTAACCCTTTCTATTAGGTTAAATATGTTCAATTCTTTGCTTATTTCTCTGTTTTATAATCTAGCAGAGATTATCCAACCATTGATCTTAAAAGTGTCATTGCCTCATGAAATTGAATTTGCGTTTCTGTTCTGTTTTCCTTCTAAGAGTTCTCTTTATTGTGCTGCACATTAGACTGAATTAATTTAATTTCTTCTCAACATCTTTATCTTCTAATATAGCGTTTAATTCTGATTTGAAGTAGTTGAATATTGCGACTTGTACTTTTCTTATGCATTACAACCTTACTTCTAACGTGCTCCATTCCTTTAAATGCTAAAACTATGGTCTTATTTGTAGATATTTTTAAATTGTAAGATTCCAATATTTTATTTAATATATGTACTTTCATTTGTAGGGCATCCTTTGATTCTGCAATAAATACGTGGTCGTCTGCGTATAATACAGTGTCCATTGCTTGTCCATAGCTCATTTTCATCGATTGTTTAAAACGTTTTTCAAATGGTAAAACGCTATTCGTTCGGTTTTTTCACTTTATGGCCATGTAAACAGCAAATAAGAACCGCTTTTTAAAAAAGCTAACTGTCGTTTTACCTCTGTATCTGTTATACCTACAGTGTATAGAGAATAAATACTACTTTTATACTTTAAGTGTGTTGGTGTGGGGTTGTGGTTACACGATAGCTTGCATTTGTTTAACACCGTTTTACCCTATTCAAAAGAGGAATATGCCCTTCGTATTTTCGAGATGTATGCTGTATCTTAGCGGGGAGATTGCTATTACCGGACTAGTATTCACCTCTTGAAGCGGTATTTTATGAGAATGGAGCAAGATCAGTAAAATTACTGTCCGAACGATTTTATCTTCAATCACATTTTTAAATGCATCATCCTCGTGGGTCGTTGAAACCGCTGTATTGGTCGGAACCGATATTCAGCCTGCTGACAGTGGCACGTTTGGACACAATCCTGGGGTTTAGTTGAGTAATTATTGGACGAAGAGTAGAACGTGATCCTGTACCAGAAACTGTTGCTGGAACATTACCTCGGCTTGTAACAAGAGGAAAACCTACTCGTGAAGTGGGAACAGTCTAGCTGGAGGACCCTTGTGACCGTGCCGAAGAAAACGTATGCAGATGCTGTACAAACAGTGGGAAATGTCATACCACACACACAGTTGCCATGGTTACTCTATTCCGTTTCAAATACAACAGAAACTGCTGCTACTTTGAAAATGCTTCCCAGCGATAGGTATACACATAAACAGTACTACAGAAATTAATATATACATAGACCGATTTTAAAATAACGTATTTACAATGTTCAATCGCTTGCTATTTTATTACAACTTGGTTATAAAGCGCTATTTACTTGAGCAATAATTAGCCAATATATTCATCTAGTAAATGGTAGCAAGGCGGCGCCGTGGCCAAGTGGTTAGACCGCTCGCCTACCACCTAGGCGGCTCAGGTTCGATCCCAAGTGGTACTCGTAGTGGACGAAGCGGCATCTGGGCGAATTTTCTCCGATTTCCCCGCCACTCATTCCATCAATTGCTCCATCATCACATCTCCAACGATTTCGCCTGCATTTCATATCATCCTCTTCCTCACTATGATATCTGGTGCTTGACTGACCACACACTTCCAGGTCTTCACTCTGTCCGGTCCTTAGGTTCGTCTGCTCCCCCACAGGCTCCTGACCCTAGGCTCTGGCTGTGACAAGGAATATATCGGAAATGGTTACCTGCACAAAAAGTATTTGACATAATCTTTGTTGCTTAACGACATCTACACTTTTTGTGTAGTAAGATTGTGTCTTTATCAGTTTACAAATAACAAATAAGGTGGTTTTATCTTATATAGCTCTGTTTCATTCCTAGTATTATCTACATTCGTTGTAAACATATTAATAGTTTCCCATAACGTAATTTCACGCATAAATACAAACTGGGTATAGTTAATGACTTAAGTTGTTAAAAAAATCGCGGGCAACAGTTGATTATGCTTTTAACTACTTGCTTCTGGGTCTTGAAAACAAGTGGCTATCTTGACCATTTCTCTAAAACAGTATCCATATTTGAGTAAACTTTTCGCATAAGTTTTATAATATTCATACCAAACTCTTCCTCTACCACCCGTAATGAAAATAGAATTTGTTTAATTTTGCTGTTAAGGTTATGGATTCTCTAACCTAGATGCTGAAAAACTTTCAAAAATTTTGAAATCGCGATTTTGATTAAAATACCATATCAGATATTTTCATGACAAATAAAATGTAGATCTTGAATTTTCTGGCAATAGTCTCTGAAGTCCTCTTCTGGATGAATTTTGCATAACTGGTAAACCCTAAGAAGCGGACAAAATCTTCCTACATAAAATATATCTGTAAATTGTTTTGGATATGGCCATTTTCAAGGCATCCTTTGATATTAGTTTCAATTTTCAAATATTTATATTCCTCTCAAATAGGAAGGTTTTTTTTTATATCCTGGCTATGTAAGGAGAATATACGACCAGCTCTTAAAATATTTTATATCGCTCTCTTAAGCCTACTGTATTTTCCTATTCAGAGAGTAATTATAACGAAATATGTAATGAAACTATTTCTGTAAACGTTTACCTCGAGTAAAATGGAGATAAAAGAATATGCGTTTTTAAGAATGTTTTGTACAAGGATGAGTCGAGAAAGACACATAATTTCTTTATACCCAAATCCAGTCACTTGTTTTTGAAGGATTTAAAGTAATTTGTTTTTGTTAAACCACTTCTCCATTCTGATTATTAGGCTCTCTTTGTTTGGTCCTTCCATAATTATGTTACTATATTACCGCAAAAAGTTAATATCTGAATTTAAGTGCCTCGGAAAACAGTGTAGGTACTTATAAATGTTGAAGAGAGTATTAGTCCCAATACAGAGTCATAATTAATATTTTGAATTTTAGAGGTTGCCGTTACACAAAGAAGACTGAAACCCTGTATTTATTGGTTATACTTCCATTTAACCAGATTTGTATCTGTTCATTAAAATAAACAAATAAACACTGTGCTGGGCGGTGTCAACGCTAAGGAATTGTGGCAACGGTATAGCGAAGAAGTCACATAGGATTTGGATGTGGAATATTTTTTGCACGCAGTAGTACGTTTTGTTAGGAAATGTATCTGCAAAGCCATTTTCCATAACAAGTATTTCGTTGCCATAGTCACGAGTAAATTAGATCATTGAGCTGACTGTGTGTAGCATCGTTTGTGATACGATCCTTTTGGGAACAAAGCCGTTACGCTGCATATATGTTGGGTTCGACACGAAAGGGAAATGTGGCCACTTTGGAAGAGAAACAATTCCTGCGGTCGCTTCATGTTTATCGCTTGCTGGAAATTTGCCTCGGGATCTATTTCCTTTTTATCTATTCCAAGAGCGTGCGCCCTTCTGAAAATACGAGCGGTCCAAGAAACAGCCTTTTTATTTCATGGCTGATTTTCTTCCATTATCGTTTACCTCTTTCCTGGCATCTTGTTAGCGCAGAGATAGAAATAAAGTCGTCCATTTTTGAGTCAAGCTCGCGCGCGTGTGTGTACGGGAAGAGAATTTTTGAACAGGAGTCTTGCAAAAAGCTCCAGTTGATGTATTATGCTTCATTAGCTACTGCAGGCCTTTGACGGGAAAAGTCTGAGGAGCGTTCTGCTCTCTGTAGGCAAAAAGGGAACAGTAGCACGTAGGAGCTCACCTTCTCTATCTGTGCTTCTAGTCGCGCTTACGACAATAGTAACAAACGTACAATGTTCATTCACGCTAGGGTCAAGCAAAGAAGTCGCTCAGAATAGCGAAATTTAAATGCTATTCAGTTCATGCAAAATGTTTAGCTTATAAAAACGAACACACATTCGTCAATGTGTGTTACTTTCTCTGCGACTTTTATTAATGTGTGTAAAAGATAATTCTGCTTCTTTCTCGCAGATGCTTTATTTTAATCAGATAATCGTGCCTCCAAGCCACGATGTCAGGATGTTCTATAAGTACTTTTTTCTTTTTGTTCTGACACTTTCTCTATCTAAAGCCCATTTCTAAAATTACTTTCCAAAGTAAACTTCGTCTCCATGGAAAAAATTACAACATGCCGAAATTTGTCTATAGTAGGAACACGCTTCTCGGCAATGTAAGCCATCTATAAATCTCCAAATACACATATCAAAATCATCCACATTTACAACATAAAGACCCACGAATTTCCTTGCACCAATCAGCAGCCCAAGAGCGTTCCACGAGACCTAAAACCTTGTTGATGTGTTGAAACTCTAGCCGTAGTTTTTCTCGGAAAACACTTGAGTTGTATATGTCAACACATTCCATACAGTCTCATTCATATGAGAAAAATACACTTTATGGACCGCTTAAGCCGGTCTCCCATGGTCCACCTTTTGGGTGAAAAGCATTGTATACAACAAAATGCATCGTGAGACATCGAGTTGGATACAGTTTTATTGCTATACTACTTCTTGTATTCTACCTGTTTGTATAGAAGGCGATTGAGTTGGGTCTAATCTTTTGATCCAACGACATGAAAACAGCAAATCAGCGTCAGTAACGCAACTTGCTTAATGCGCATACAATATATAGTCAGCTGTTGTATATATAGGAATTTGTTTTGGTTTATGCTGTAGTAATTAGTCCTTTTTAGAAAATGTTGCATTCAACAAGATGTAAGAGGTAGAAAAATAAATCAGCAACTCGTAGAAAACTGATAGTTTTCTTGATCCTCTAACCTCATTCGTTTTGTAGTAGACCCAATTTACCTACCTCGGCCAGTGCCCTGTTCTCTTCTTTGTAACCATTACCAACGCCGTTTACTCCATCTTTTCTTCCTACCGAGAGTCGTGGAAGTATATCCCTAACCTATACTTAATGTAGTAGTTGCTATGTTAATATTTACGTCCGCCATTTCTATTTGTCATATTTGCTACGTGAATTGTCATTTGTTTTTGGACCAAACTGCACCACAATGTGGCATACCGTTTGTGTTGCATAGAGTAGAAGTAAAGGATGGGTATATAACAAAGTAAAATGAAGGAACAAACCCTGGCAGACGACAGGGAAGTACAATCGCTGACTAGCTACACTACAACAGAATTAATTGCACTTACTGGGATTCATTCCCACCAATCCGATTTAGTTTTAGTGCTACATCTGCAGACCAAAATATCGCAAAGCAATGCTTAGATCGACGACTGATGGAGCGGTAATCCGCTTATCTGTGGCACGGAGGTGATGCTTTGAACTGCACTCCTCGAGCTGTGCAGAACATTCCTCTACCTCTAGACTGTCTCGTGTTTCAACTTTTAACCCTCACGAGATTCATCACAGAGTACCAAACTATAACCTCTTAAGAATACCAAAACTACGAAATTTGTAAAATTCACAATTTAAATTCGATTCATTAAATTTTGACACAACAATATCTTCATCAAATGTCATGCATATTTTTACTTTCTGTACAAAGTAGTTGCAGTACGTAGGAAGTATTGTATTCCATCCAAAAAGTCGGTGCCAACATTTCACCGCAATTGCGTGTTTCGATACTCCATGAATTAAAAAAAAAGGCACTTTTAGGAAAATGTCTGTCGTGTGTCTCACTGTGTGTGCGTGCACTCACGTCTGTCTCTTGGACAGACAATTCATGACAAATACCTACTTTTTTGTGGACTGAACCATTTCCGGAATTTCAAAGGCATCATGTACCGACCAGGTCTTAAAGTATTTGAGCATAGCTCAACGCTACTGTATTCTCTACTTCAATCGTATCTATAAGGAAATGTGTAATAAAACCGTTTCTACAAATGTTTATCCTGATTTTCTAAGAATATTTTGTACAAGAGTAAGTAGAAAAGGTCATGAGTGCACACATCAGGTTCTTCTCAAATGGGAAGTCATTCAGTTTCTATTTTCCCCCTTGCCAGGCAGAGAGAACAGATTTTCAAAGCCATCACATAGCGACCCGCTCTTAAAAGAGTTGACTATCGCTTCAGCCTGCTGTACTCCCATATTCTCAATGTGCATACATAGAAATATGTAGTATTTGGTTTCAAGATACTCAGTTTGACGCGTCCGTATATTTTTAGTGAGTTAATTTTAATTGCATTGCTCCTTATGAAATAACGTGTAAAATGAATAGGTGTATACATTGAAATTTAGGTAGAAGCTTTTCAGAGTGAAATGTACGCATCTTTGTATACTATATTTAGCACTGTTATAGTCCATTCAGGAATGAGTTAGGGAAACCGGTTACAGTCCACGCGGCTGACACACGGTTGGTCCTGGGTTCGAATGGTAGATGCCATTGTGACAGGTTGTCTGTCTGTTGAAAGCGTTAACTTGGCTATCCTGTGGACACATGCATATTTCACACACACTGCTCTCGCTACTTCATCATCATAACACACCTATTGGTGCTTGCCTCATGCTCCCGCCATCATGGATTCCATTTCTGTTTCTCAATTAACCTCGGATAAACGACGTTGAAAAGTCAATTAAGTTTTTCTACACTCTGTCGTTTACTTCTACCTCTTCAAAATAATCGTACAAAGGTTTATTGTTTTTGTCTGCCAGTTATTTACAGCAACTAGAGGAAGTGTTTATTTCCCCCCAAAACAGTGATATAGGCACCCCTGAAAATATTCGTTTTGAGGAACTAGACTCAAAAAAGTTGTTTTCAGAAGATCGGTGTATTTTTATATACGTGTGTGACTAGGATAATTAAAAAATTGTAAGGTGTTTTATTATGTTTTGTATTTTCCATTTATATGCCGCCTTTCGCATCGAAGGGCATATCGGCAGCTTTTACCCTGCAGCAGTATTTCTCAGGAAGCCCTCTACAACAATTTATTTCTTTATAAGTCCTCTGTATCTAGAATATATAATATAGGAAGCATAGACAGCCTTCTGTAATAATTTGTTATATAGATGGCCTATGTTGACTTTCTTTTGTCTGCTTGAAGTTCAGTAATGGAGGAAAGAAGTGTTTAAAATTTACCTTTGTCTTTAACTACAAATAAGTGTACCTATTTAAAAGTGTGATTATCGATGAATTAAGTGATATTCGTGAAGTTTGAACTGCACTATGAAGGCTCTACATAGTATTTGGACATTAATCGGAAGGATTGATCAGATGTAAATTGATGTGTATAATAACGACGAATCCGACATGATTTAGCGGATTATTTAACGACGTGAAAAGTGTGAAGATCACTGTTTGAGAAGTGTTTATTAATACCAAAGAGTAATCAAAGCAACTTCTAACTTTATACAATAGTAGTTCATCGGTACCGCGCCCGGGATAGAGACACACTCACCTATTGCAGCTAGGCCAGGGAATACAATAGCATGGTATTACAACACCAACGAGCTAAAGCGCGTCTCACCCTTAAAAGACAGTACACGTTAAATGGAGCGCAGTGTTGCAACATGTACTAGTTGCGAATCTCTCTCCGCGAGCGACTCGAGGTGGCCTGAGTCCTGTACTTAGTCCTTCAATTGCTGCTTGACGAGACGGACACTTTTAACTTTGGTATCCCTCCACGCCTTTGTTACTGTATGACCTAAATTTACAAATGACTCGTCTGTATAAACAATTGATTTCCCCTGGTCCCTAAACCTTTTACGTCTTTTAGATATGTCGCCATCTGATGATATCGATATCGTCTCTTTCTATTAATATGCACTTGTTACCCTTTCTTTCATATTCGAACCCCAAATCAGAGTGGCCCTTGAGAAATTTGGTAGGGTCTCATCACTGTTGAACTGTGACAAAATTATATTCAGCATGGGTGGAATATTTGCAAACTGTAAAGAATGAACAATTCGCCGCACTCCACCTTGCACTATTCAATCATATTGCGTTAACCTAGCGTTTTGTGTAGTCCCGCCCCTTTTGCTTTCTTTTTCGATGGCGTTCTTAGAGGTCCTTCCATTAGTTCCTTTTTAATCATACACACTACTGCTTCTGAACACCCGATAGCCTTAGCTGTTTCTTTTACTGCCTTTACTGCCAAGCATTTTGCTTCAAAAATAATCTAACACATTCATAATTATTTGGCGTTCCTTACTTCTTAATTTACCAACATATCGTCTCTTCCTAGCTTCCCCCTCCATAACTACAAATATTTACAAAAATATTAAACAAATAACGCAATAACAGCTCACAGTTACACACACGGCTTCTTTCGAACTAATGTTAGTGCTGCTCCTTATACTATCTTCTGTGTCAGGCCTGACGCTGAATAGATGAATACCTTTTGTTTGCCCTACTGGATAAAAGAAAGAGGTTACTGCCTTTTGGTTTATTTTAAAAACGTTCTCGAACCTTCCTCAACATTTGTTCTCGCTGGTTCCCTGATGTAAACTCAATAACAAAAAAGTTTCACACTGCGTAACTTTTGCAGTGCACAGATATAAAATTTTCCGAAAACATTTAATTTAAAAAATTATAACCCTTAACTGGGTAAACATAGAGAATTCAAAGTAGGCAGGTAGTAGCACTATAGTTTACTCTACCTAAGAAAAAAATATAGATGCATTCTAGCAGTTAGTTTGTTAGTTAGTGCGTGATGAGTGTAGAAATAGCAAATATCGGACTTCTATTGAAAAAAACGTTTTCTGAAGAAATTTGGACCTATAGAAATGTATAATGACTCCGAAAAGGATATAACCTGATAGAGAAAAAAATTCTGCATAGGATAATGTGTTCAAACCTGAAATTTATAACAAATGAATATTTATACCATGCTATTAGGAATGTGGCAACAGAGCGACGGTAGAAAAGGACGCGGCTAATGGCAACTTGTATGCGCTAGATAGAGACAGAGATGTCCCATTTAACTCCATACTGTCTTCTAAGAGTGAAACGCTATATAGTAAGAAATGTTAATTGATACAAATGTCGCACCAACGTGTGGCTAGTGGGTAGAATAATTACATCGTTACAAACCTTTTGCAGCAATAATTTCTCAACAGCAACAATGTTCACCGGTTTAACGGTGGCTTTGAACTTTGGGTTTCTATTGCTTTGGATTAACTTATTACATTAAATTCACTCACTCTCTCTCTCTCTCTCTCTCTCTCCCTCCTAAACTCTAGGGAGGATGGGGAATAAGCCTACTTTAAGAAAAGTTCCCCCCTTCACCCGGGAATTGACCCCTGGGCCCCTTGCACAGGAAACAGTGCCCTACCAACTTAGCTGCGGGGCCAGCCTTTATTTTGTTTGTTAATAACACTGTCAATTGCCAGTATCGTATCAGCGCCGCCGGTTTGCCGGAATTTCGTCTAGCAGGAGTTCTTCTACATGCTAATAAATCTACTTACATGGGACTGAAGTGTTTAAGCACACTTAAAAACCATCGATCTAGGCTGGAGTTGAACCCGCGACTTTGGAATCAGTAGGCTGGTACCTAACCAACTGAACCACCCAGCCCGACTTGGAGTAAATACCATTGAAGGACGTTAACAGCTTTTAAAAAGTTAAGATATCCTTTACATGAAAATGAACTTTCCGCTTAGTATTTGAGCGACTCACTTATGCTTATTATTGTCATTGCAGAAACAGTTCTTAACCCTAAAATTATTGATACTCAAAAGTTAGAAGATATAGATAGTACTTCAGTAGTTACAGTTCCTCGCACTAAAATTCAGAGACTTAAATTCTGCATTCTCAAACAGTCGGCAGCTCGCTTCAAATAACTCATTTATTAGCCTGCATTTAATTTATCAGCCAACAGAACTGGTGTGGTCTATTCTCATACTCATCCATGCATACTCTGAGAAAACCATTTACCACTATAGCAGCTGGCAGCAGAAGCGTCATCAGAGATGTAGATACTGGGATCAAAAGGTGCCGCACCCTGGGAGACAGTATCAACCACTTCTGCAAACAAACGGAACGGATTATAAGAACAAAAAATAAGATTTTTCAATATAAGAGGTATTATGGGTGGGAAATTCCTTATGTTGGTCGTCTCCTTAGTGCTGCTGCTTATCAGGCGGGAGACCTGGGTTCCATTCCCGGTACTGATGTGGAGGTTTTCTCCCTCTGGGAGACCTGGTCCGGGACGCACTCAGCCTCGTTAGGTCCCTAAGGGACCTAAGAAGTAGAGGCCCCTGGTCGCGAAGATCGCATAACCTCTCGGAAAGACCCGCGGTGCTGACCTATTCCCAGTCTCCAGTACTGCACCCCACACATGACGCCTGTAGTGGGCAGCGGTAGGGGACGCAGCGGCCGGGTGGTAGGTCTTGGCCTGTAAGGACTGTTGCACTGGGATTTACATTTTAGTGTAAGCTCTGGTGTTGAATCGTTGAAATATCCTGAACTACCGCTGAGTTTATACCATTCAGTACACACATATTGATCTCAAAAGATGTATTTCTGGTAAAATCTCAACGTTGATTTTTTGGGTGGCATTCAATACCTCCTTTGGTATCTAAACTAGGGGCCAGAGAAAGTAAAAATAAAATCCAAAAAAAAAAAAGTATGTAAATATTAAAGTATCTTCATTTAGTTTCTTCTGTTTGTTTGGCTAATACCGAGTGTTTAAAGAGATTAAAGACCAGATAATCGTAGAAATGTGATTGCTTACTTGACCCGACATAGCCACGCATGCTCAGTGATTGCGTTACCATGACAACCTAATGAACACTTGTGTTCACTGGAGAAGATCGTGCCCGTTCCTTAATTAGGCCCAGGACGCCGGTATACATTATGTATACAACAATAGGCCGCCAAGTGATTGTTCCAGTCACAGTGCGCTCTCTATTTTTAGAAATTTAAAAATTAATGAAAACTACGAAATCGTTATTCATTGTTGTTTTACCTCATTAACAACACAATGTAATGCATTTATCTTTTTTTAATTAACAAAGTTTCCGATGTGCTTGTTAAACTTGCACGAGTTACATGAAGGGTTGAAACTAATGAAGTGGAGAAAACGTTCTTCTGGAAATTATCGTTTCCATTTGAACGCTTTACTGAATTCCAATGCTTAACCCCTGCCGGTAATATTTTACTAAAATCCTCTAGCAGACGGAACAGTTCGTTACGCTTGCTTGAAAGCTATGGTGCGGATTGCCTATTTATACACAAGTCTGCCAACTTTGTCATTTTCCCACCATTTGGCTGACTTGCAACTGAGAGCTGTGCTTTGCTTGTTTTGCTCGTCTCAGTATGTTAAATGTATTGCGATGTTTAGACGTGTGACGCTTATTGTGTTCCTGACAGATGGCCATAGTTGCACTTGACTAACTTTACGATAGGTGGACTTACTGTCATTGACTCAGTGTTTGTCCTTGAATGTGCAATCGTTGTGTGGAGTAGGGAGCTTCTTGGTACGATGTAAACAGAGTAACACCAGAGTTCAAAATTATTGTCTACAAGACAATTGGACTGCAAGCAGTGCCAGTGTTGCTACAATATTATTGTGTGGTTTGTTGAGTATCAAACATAATTCATTAGTGCTACTATTCAAAATATTACCATAATGTTTTGTATTATGCGGTAATATAATGTATTAATGATGCTCTTTCGCGTAATATTTATTGTACCGAGAAGGAAAGGGCAAGTTGGCTTCGAAGCAGGCTGTAAACCGTCTGCGCGAGAGGAAAAGACAAATGAATGGTGTCTCAAGTTCACTTGTGACGGCCTCAAGGTCATAGCTAAATTGCCGAGTCAAATACAGTAATATCATAGGATCTTTTTGTATATCTGATTGAATATCTTTTAGCGGGCATGGGAAACTGGTGCTCTCTGAGCGCAACCTGCTCACGGCCTTGCACTGATAAATGTATGTTTAGCAAGTAAAAACAATTAAGGTCGCCGCGCAGATATAAACTGACATCGCCTATAACACTGAAAGCTATATTCCGCCCACAATGGACCACACATTATCATGACTGGTAACTTTGGTCTTTGTAAACAGTTTCTCTATAGCTAGTGTAGTTATTTGCAGTGTATGCTATGGTCGAAATGACAGTAAGAGCAACGCCCTTTTGGATTATGTCCCCAAAAATAATTGGCTTGAAATTTTGCCATGTGTTAAAAATATGGTAGTTGCTCATATCGATGCTGTCTGGCGGTTAAAGATCGCTCCTGGGTGCACACCTTTCATTCAGCTCTGAAGGTGCCATTCTTCCGACACTTAAAGGCGGTGCTGGAGCGGAGTGAAGACCATGGTATCCTCACACCATCGTTGAGGAATTAAATTTCATTGCTGATATGTGTTCTAGACAGTCAGTTCTGTTCTCCAGTCCTCGTAGACTTCGTTCAGTGCTCCTGGACTGTAGCTGGAAATGATGACTTAAGACCAGAGAGATCTCAAACACCTCCCGAACATATTTTTGATGTTCCAAAGCTGTGTGACTCGGAAGACTAATGCAGGCATTAATGAAATACCCCTACTGTGATAAAAGAAACTGTTTTCGGCACTTTATACTATGTGGAAATGTTCTTCCTCGTAATCTTTTGCCAAGAGCTACCAACAACCCATTTTCTGAACTGGTGACTGAACATGCGCAATATTGTAAAGTGCAGTGTAATTGTCAATGGCAAATCTTGTGCACATATTTGTAATGTATATGTAGAACTTCGTCAGCTACAAATGTTGGCAATTGAGATCGGAACTTGCGCTAATTCCCTTGTGAGTCATCCTGCGCGGCTGCAACTGTATATCTGACAAGACACGAAGCGTCCTTATGTTGAAAGGAAAACACGATATCGTGACATCCTTCTCTCCCGCATTGATCCTCCACGTGGCTTCTTCACAAAAACAATTCGTGTCGTTCATCACCCGGCCTACATCGTCTTGAGGATTACTAACTCCTATTACGTACGTGGCCGTGGTGCTTAACACGGCAGTAAGGGGTTTTTGTATTCCTGAGGGATGGCTCGGGATTACCGCTCCCGAATTGTCATAAGTTATCCCGAAGTGCGGAGCCAGCACAAAATATGGACTTGGATATGAGTGAGGGAAAAGACTTGGCACGACTGTCTTCCTGTGTCGGGGAAGAAAACTTTCCTCCCTTACGTTATTCTCCAACCGTCTTTAAAGTAGTTGGCTGGAGTAATACTGTCCCTAGACGTTTCATATAGAATTCTGTAAAAATGTATCTTCTTCGAAACACCACTTGTATATGTTTGCACTTTCTCTGCCGCGGTTCTACTGCATTCTATCCAAAGATTATATTTCGAGATTTCACCGGACATACATGCTTTGATGTCCGTGATTATAAAAAAGAAGCGTTTTTAGAAAAACTGTAGGATGTGTGCATATGTGTCTGTATAAAAGCATAACTCTGAAGCTGGAATTTAATTTTTTATACCTGAACTGCTTCTTGACCATTATTATTAGGGATTATACATAATTTTTTGTTAATGACAGTACAGTAGTTTTCCTTCGGCCCAAATTGATTTTACTCCGCCATAGGTTTCTGTCCTCCGCATCTTCTTCTTTGAAGCCTTTGTTGATCATGTTTCTTACTTCATCCAGCCACTGTTCTCTAGACTTGCCCCTTCTCCTGCCATCAACTTCCAATCCAACATCATTGCGATTTATTACTCTTCATCCACATTCATTATTTCTCTAATTTTTTGGTTCCTAATTTTCACTTTTCTTGATTTACTACCTTCCCTCCACCAAACACCCATCTCTGTCGCCAACAATTTATTTGCTTGGTGCCTATCTAATGTCCAGGTCTGCACCATAATTATAACAAAATACTTTGTACTGATGATTAGAATACCAATGTCTTGGTTTTATTTAAAATATTTTTAGTCCATAACACTGAATTTAACATAGTAATTCCATATTCTTTTTTCAATTTCAAAATACCTTTTCCCATGTGATTCAATAATGTTCAGCTGTGAAGTATTCAGTTTTCTTAGTGTTTATATTTAATCCCCATTTTGTTGTATTCCTCTATTAGTTTCCTTATATATAATGCGTCTTCCATGTGCTGATTAATGACCACTTGGCCGTCTGCAAACAGTAGATGGTATAACAGATATTGTTGATTAATTCCATTCCCATTTGTTTACATTTTCTGGTCCAGTTCCTTATATGTATCTTAATGACAATTTAAATTAGTTAGGCCGGTTCTAGTACCCGTGGTCGCTGGAGTATGTCTTTGGCGCTACGCCGCGCACATGGTCGCGGGTTCGAGTCTCCCTCGGGCGTAAGTGTTAGTATGTGTATGTATTGCGACAAAATGACAAAATTTCTATCAAGTTACTTTCCTATCGCAAACTACCCTTTACATAGAAAATTTCCCGAAATTTTGATTTTTTTCATCCGCCCAAGTCTAAAGCCTTCTGACCATTTACGGTGACAAGGAAAAATTTTCAATACACATTTTCTTTTTTAGAGTGTCCAAGGATCTCTTTTCGTGATGATCGTAGCGAAGCCATAGTTTTCGGTATTCTCTTCGTATGTGGATCCATGCGATGAACATACATCGATTTTGATTAGAGTGTAATATACTTAAAGATATTTAGGTGACAAATGTAGATAATGCGTATCTTGAATTTTCTGGGAATACTCTTGAAATTCACTTCACTCTGAAGCAGTTTTGTATGATTTCGTATAACGGTTAGCCATAAAATATAGAAAAATGTAGATCGCCAGAGAACACAATTTATTACAAAACTTCCTGTAGCATCAGCCATATCCGATATATCTGTTTTTATTTGTTTCAATTTTTTTTAAAATACATTATGTTCTTTTTAGCTTGATTTAATTTCGGTTGAAATCGTTTTCGATACCCGAGAACATAGAATGGATCCCTGTGCCCTTAGAAGTTTATTCTACCTTACACCTAATTCTTTGCTCAGTTATTTAAAACGCTAAACATCCCCGGTGAGGATTTTCCTATTGGACGTTAACTCCGTATAAATCATTGCCGCCATGCTACTACATCTGTGGTAAAGAATGGGGAGGGCCTACGTAAAATAAACGATGATTCACATGTGTGTAGCGTAACTTCGTTATATGTCTATATACATCAAAACGTTGTTTATATGAAGCCATGATAATATAAACAAATTTAGAGGAAATAGCAAAGTGTGTGCTTAGATAGAAAAGGATCGAAAGTGAACTGTTTTAAGTCCAATTCTTTTACCCGAACTTACAAAAACAAATAGGTATAAACAATGATTGCAAGTGGCGCAGTTGGGCTGGAAAAAGTTAAGTGCTGCCTTGTTCAATTGTTTCTCGAAATGTCGGGCCCAAGTGACCTAGTTGTTGACGGACCCTTAAACAGTACTCACTCATACACTCGAATTGTCGAGAATGGAATTTCAAAGCCAGCATATAGAAAACTAGGTTTTCTCTAGTCCCGTACGTATGTAAAGCGAAACTTGTAATGAGACTATTTTTGCAATGTTTATTTCTGTTAACGTGAAGATAGAGAAATAAGTTTTCGTAGGAATAGCTTAAGGTGGATGCATAAAAATAAACGATAGCAGGTAGAGAAAGTCTGCAAATGAAACACGTTAGCAATTTTTTAGCTTAATTTCTCTTCCTGTAGTTTTTGCCATCACTTCACAAATCCTGTGTATTGGCTATATCTCAAGAGATAAAAACAAAGTGTATGACTGTTACACATCGAAATTTCTTCACTTTCACTGTGCCAACAGAGTAATAATAATAATAATAATAATAATAATAATAATAATAATAATAATAATAATAATAATAATAATAATAATAATAATAATAATAATGATAAAGATAGCCCGCAATATTCCATGGGGCAAGGGTCTCCTGCCAAGATTGGGCTAACTCAATATTTGAAGGTTTAGCTTGTTCCTGTTTTTTCCCTTACATTCTAGAGGATCCTTGAAATTTTGGATAGTTTAGCTCACAATTCAGTTCTTAAACTTCCCTACATTTTTTGAAACGTGCTTAGAAACCGGAAGTTAGTTCAAATTTAACAGTTTGTTTCCACCTCATTGTGTCTCGTGCTACCCTCGCCCAATGATCTTCAAACACTTCATTCACTTCACTAAATTCTTGGGACCATCTCTGTCGTTGACGTCCTCTGCTTCTTTTTCCAAGCCTAGGATCTCAGGTCCTTGTGGCATAAGCCCATCTGCTTTGAGACAATCTGCCCACGTGTCTTCCCCGTCGCCATTAAAGGGTTCTTGCTCTAGTGACCGCATCCTCCATTCCACTCTTTCTTCTTAGCTCCTCATTTCGTACTTTGTCCCCTGAGTCTCATTTCCAGTATTTTCTTTTATATTTTCCGCTGCAGACCTGTATCATCTCAATCTGTTTTCTTGGAACTGTCCAAGTCTGACTGTCATATAATAATAATAATAATAATAATAATAATAATAATAATAATAATAATAATAATAATAATAATAATAATAATAATAATAATAATAAACCACACCCGGCTATAGCATTGAATTTTGCAATATCATTCTACCCTTTCTAATGTTGTCCTACACACAGCTATTGTGTGTAATAAAATTTAATTGTATTGATTGACTGTTGGACCGCCTCTGTAGCGCAGTTGGTAGCGCGCTTGCCTCTGGCGCGTAGGACCAGCATGGGGATTTTATTCCCTCTGGGAGGTCTGGCACGGAGTGCACTCAGCCTCGTTAGGTCCCGGAGGGACCAATTGAGGAGCTACTTGATGCAGAAGTAGCGGCCCCAGGTCGAGAAGACCGCATAACTGACCGGGAGGGATCAGGGCGCTGACCACGTCCCACCCTCCAGTACTGCAGTCCACCAATGACGCCTGTAGTGGGCATAGGTGGGGGACGCAGCGCCTGGGCGGTAGGCCTTGGCCCTTCATGGGCTGTCGCGCCGGGGTTTAGTTAGTTTAGATTGACTGTTGGTGAAACTAGAAACCTGAGACTTAAGTACTTATACCCTGTTCGGTTTATCTTGTCTCAGGTCTAAAGAAAGAGAAAGAAATATGTTGAAAAGAGACGCAGATACTCACCGCTCTGTGTCTGTTGTTATGGGGAAAGTGGGAGACAATTTGGTTGCGTCTATCCAAAGACTGCTAGACTGAAAGGGCAAGTACGAATAGACTTCAGACGTCTCTGTCCGCAGAACCTATCTTATACCCCGTATCTTTAACTGGCGTGGTGAGAGTGACCTTTCAGTTTTATGGTCGTAGAGACAAGTTAAACCACCGCAGCTATAAAATATGGTAAGTCGCCGTTAAGGTATGCTGTTTCATATGAGTTTGAGATCTTGTTTGGTTTATCAGGGAAACTGCCAGAGATTTCGAGAATTTAATGTGTCGGCACTTGGACATGGTAGCTCAGTGATTATAGCAGCCGGATGGAGATCGGAAGATCCTGGTTCAAATTCCGGTTATGGCAATGAATTTTTCAGTCTCATTCCACCCATTCCAATCATAGTAATAGAATTATTAGTTTAATGCTATTTTCTCTAAATTCACCCTCGTGTGCTTTAGACACGTGTGATTCTATCAGCTTTAGTTGTTGATGGAAACTGTGTTATACAATTTGTGGGGAAGATTGTGATAGGAACAAAAAGTTGAGTCTTCTTCTGAACAAAGAGAGCATGGTGCGATAGTTCATCACGTTGGGGCGCCCAGAGCACGAAATTAATGCTGAGGAAGATGACTATCCTGAGGCTGCAGTAATCTCTGTGACAATCTGTAGCAATTTCCGCCTATATTGTACTGTAGGCATGACACGGACAGAATGGCAAGCTATTAGCACCAGTAGCTTACTGCTACTGTTGTCTTTGTTGGGCGCGTTCGACCGGTATTGCCACTTAAGTCATGTCAACAAGTGTTCCTTACACAAATAATGTACTTTGAAGGAAAGCAGACATCCAGGTACAAAGTTCTCCTCGTATCTGAAAATCCACTGAAACATTAACCTTTTTGCTTCCTCTACTATGTACTTACAGCAAGTACGGTAACTATTGGTTTACATCCAAAAATTCGATGTCGAGATTTCACTGGAAATTGATGTTTTCAGGGTTCTTGAGCCGCGCGCGCGCGCGTGTGTGTGTGTGTGTGTGTGTGTGTGTGTGTGTGTGTGTGTGTGTGTGTGTGTGTGTGTGTGTGTGTGAGAGAGAGAGAGATAGCATAACTCAAAACTAAAACTATCAAACACCCAAAGTAAGCATCCTCTACATCAGGCTGTTCCAAATCCACGAGTTTGAGTATCAGTAGACGCCATAGTGTTGCGTGGAGCATGGCTATAGAGGGAGTTGCGGCGGAGGATGATGGCCAACACGTCACTGGGCGAAGGTCATAGCAATCCCACTCATTCCCCTTTGTAGGTCTGCCCCAGTACTCACCGCGCCGTGAAGGCAGCTTACCCCAGAGCACAGCTGTGCTGCATGTTGCAGGCTTATTCACCTAAGGCTGCGAGTACTCCACTGCTCACTGCCGAGCAGCTCAGCTGGAACACATGCTGTATATCATAGATGGGGAGAACTGACTCAATGTGTCACATCTCCTACATTGTACTTTTAAATCCTTCCACTGCTTCACAGCGATTAGCTATCAGGCTGCGCCGTCCACTATTGCCTGTCTGCATCAGAGAACCGGTTCACTTTTGTATAACTGGTAAACCGTAAGAGACATTCCTTGTTCTTGGTTTGCATTTTAAAATGCATATACTTTTCATAAATAGAAAATCGTTATTCATTGTTTTTTCTCTTGGCCATGCGAATTCCAAAACCCTCGCATAGAAACCAGCTATTGAAGGAATTCACTATCGTTTAAGCCTACTGTATTATCCTATCCCCATCGTATCTTTCTTCTTTTTCTGCAATTATGGATTAGGGTACTGTCGATCGAGCGTTTGGGGATTCTCTCTGGAGTCATTCTTTCTATGTGTTGGAACCAGTTTTCTTTATATTCCATTAATTTTGTAAAACAAATCTTTAATACATTTCTAGTATCTTCATTTCTAAATTGGTCTTCTCTTGTATATCCTTTGGCAGATCTTAGAAAACGCATTTCTGCTGCTTGTGTTTTATTTAAATCTTTACTTCTTAATGTCCGTTTGTCCCTACCCCATAGCAAGACAGGAAGTGCCATGACAGTAGAATTTCAATTGTCTCTCTCTTCTTGTTTTACCCTTTAATGTTCTTTTGTCACATTTATTGCTTGAAATTTACTAATTTTCTGATTTGTATTTTGATGTACTTTATAGCTCAAATCGCATCCAAGATACTTAAAATGTGACAAGGGACTTAAATGCAAGGGGCGGGTAGCCCCTCCATGGAATTATTGTTATTCGAAAGTCTCACGGAATACACTTGGACGGAGTTACTGGAAACCGACCCATTGTACCTTAAAAGGAAACATGTAATAAAACAGTTAAATAAGGCTTTATAAACAGCAGTTTGTGAAGAATGGGTAGAGGAGGTCATATGAGTTCACAACTTTTTTTTTTTTTTGTGATAATTCCAAATATACAGTAGTGAGCTACTATTGTATACAGTGTAATTATATGCTTCACTGTATTTACAAAAACATTTTCATAAATCGTTTTTATTTTTTCCGAATTTTTTTCTCGCAAGTTTGCGAGCAACTATGTTATGACACTGTTTGTTGGGCGTTATTTCTTTTGGTATTAATTCATTGATTTGTTACACAAAATGCAAGGCAAACTAACCGTAACAAGTTTAGTGTAATTGTTAAGGGTCTAATTCAGTATTTCCAGTTAAGATTTGAATACGAATTTTTAGTCTTTCTTAGGTCTAATGCTTTGGATCTCTCACTATCTGTATGCTTCGAGTTCCTGTTCAATGTTCTTTTCGCTGACATCTTAAACCACACTGATCAACACCAACAGTAAAGCAACATTCAATTCGTCTGCAAGCAGATAACACTTGTTATAACGGTGCGTTACTGTTTTTTCTTCTTTTTCTTTCGCTGTTTCCCCGCGCGTTTGTGTGAATTAGCGTGTATAATTCATTAGATGTTCTATCTAAGATACTTTGCTATCAACATTCGTTATTCAGTTATTCGTTTGCATTCAAGAAGAACCAGCTGACCCTCTCTTTGTGGTTTGGAACTGTAGCGGGGACTAAAAACCTAACGAAAGTTTTCAGCATAATAACTAGACAGCGGCTTACCATGCTGAAGTATGCACAAATTTGGAAAAACGTAACCAGGAGCGGCAACCGAATAGTACTTAGGTGGTAATTGGTACCAGTTCATTCAACATCAAGAACAAAACTCGGAGTAAATTGCTTTCTCCATGGCCTCCGTTTTACCTTTCCTTTAAGTAGAAGTATTGTATTCCACTCAATTTCCTTACCGAAGCTTCTCCGGAAATAGCACGTTTTGAGACCTCCTAAATAAAAATAAAAGCATTTTACTTTTAGAGCCTCTCTCTCTCTCTTTCTCTCTGTATATGTGTGCGTGCTTGTGTGTATGCGACACGAAGATTTTGAGGAAAATCTACCCAACCCAAGTTACCGTTTACACGGTAAAATATTTCGTTGTTTTTGTGCTTTCTCAAAAATCACTGGACGCTCTATAAATATTATGGTTCTCATCGTCCCATTCTGTATTGGATATGAAAGAATGCCTAATTCTACTTAAAGCCAATTTTATTAGGCTCTCTTTAGCGGGACCTTCGCCTTTACTTCCCTTCCGAAGGAAGCCGTGCCAAGCATTTTTACGTCGAAAAAATATATGGACCTCTGAAGAATTTGAGCCCGCAACTTCGGGAATCAGAAGCTGGAGTATTACCCTATGACCTCGGAGAACATTGTGTGTGTGTGCGCGCGCGCGCGCATGTTTGTCAGTGAGAGGGAGACAGGGAGAGAAAGAAATAGAGAGAGAATGGTTAAAAAGGAACATTTAAACTAAAAGTCGGTTAAACAAACAACTAGGTCTTAATGTACATCTTGTTAAAGCACACAATTTACATTTATATTTATTTTTTATTTGTAATTTTTTTTTTTTTTTTTTTTTTTTTTTTTTTTTTTTGGCAATCCGTCTTATTTCTTTGCATATTTGTTTGAATTTTCAAATGCTTTTCTCAAGAGGAAAATCGCTGTTCTTTTCTTTTCTTCCCCTTGTGTTAGTGCATTGAAATGGAATTTTAAAGTAATCGCATCGTGATCTTAAAAGATTTGACTATAGCTTAAGCCTATTGCATTCCCGTGTTCGCATTCTACTACAAGGAAGTATACAAAACCATTTCTGAAAATGTTTATCTCGGTTAATAAGAACTATGAGAAGAGATAGAATAATACTTTTATAATAGTTTGTTGGGGAGTGATTAGAGAAAGTCATGCGAATGTTAGTTTATTTATGCCAATAAACTGTACTGTTGGTGATTTTAAACCCACAAGCCGTGTGTGGGCAATGTTTGAGAGGTAGAATCGGAACTGACAAATTCAATGTTACAACCAGGATGTTACATCCGCTTACCAGGCGGGTGATGTGGTTCAAATCCCGGCTGAGGCAATGAGTTTTTCAGTTCCGATTCTACCTCTTAGATATAAGGTATCTCTCTTTCTTTTTTGTGTAAGGAGATACGGAACGAATTTCTAGTCACTTCATATGAATTCCTGTTTAAACTGACACACACCTACAAACATTTCATCTAAAATGTATATTGTTTTGTGACGCGTCGGTAATTAACGCAGCAGTGTATTCCGCCTTGGTTAACATGTAGAGAAAATAATGGATGTAGTAAAAAGTACAGCAGCTTGATCAGCAATGGGATTTTAACAAAAAATTTCAAACTTTCCTTCTCACTTTCTCCCACCCTCTCCCTCGCTGTGTATTATTTAGTTGAAATTGTTCCGGTATTTACGATTATCCACAGACTTATTGCTAATAACAAAACAGCTATAATTTGTGTCCCTAGACAGGACATTTTGATGGGTACTGGAACGATTTATAGCAGAACAGTTATAAAAAAAAGTCTGGCTGTAGAAACAGACAAAAGAATAGCCCTAAGTGATGCTTTTCATGAAGGAAAAATCCAATAGTTGTATGAAAGGGAACAACAGGTTGCCAGCCCTGATGGATTGTGTGTTGGGCCAGTAATGAATTATTGCTTCTCTGTTACAAAACCCTATTGATAGGAAGGTCCGTTTCCTATTGTCACGATAGGAGGGCATCAGTTGGCAGCCTTGGTGCATAATCAGCTAGCTCTACAGCTTGCCTCGGAAGGTGGTTATCAACTACGTAATATATGGGTAATGCTTTCACGTCGTAACAGGTAGCATAAGTGAAAATTCAAAGTATACCTACGTCTTGTTTGTAATCTAAATATTGTGACAAATGACAAATCCCACTCCTGACACCAGTGTGACAGGCCTGTTAATCAAAATCATTAGATGACTCCCTTTGTAGTCTGGTGGTTAGCATCCTTGCCTTCAAATCCAGACGTCTTGGCTTTTATCTCCGGCTGGAGGGTTCGGAATATTTCTTTAGCCAGGATTATCCCGCAGCATCCCTAGAAGTATGAATGTGTGGGTGACTTTAGTGTAATAATCTAAAGTAATACCAACACAAAGAGTAAAACCTCTCTAAAACAAGTGAACATGATGATTGTTGAGCAATTGCTCCAAAGGCAAAAAGTGGTCGATATGACCTTAGATATTAAAAAAATAGTTCTAACCAGTTTTAAACAAATCAACACGATTTTTATATAAATCCTATTTTCGGGTGAGGAACTTTTCTTGACTAGGTTAGTGTCCAACGCCGTGGCTGAACTGTTAGACTGCTCACCTATCACCTAAGCGGCTCAAGATTCGATCCCAGGGACCCTACATTATTCGTGATGGACGAAGCGGTGTCCGGGTGGGTTTTCTCCGGGTTCTCCGGTTTTCCCCACCACTCATTCCACATACTGCTCCATCATGAACTTTCCATCCATTTCGCCTGCATTTCATATCTTCCTCTTCCTGACTCTCATACCCGGTGTTGGTCTAACCATCTGCTTCCAGGTCTTCACTTTCTCATCCATAGGTTCGTTTGCTCACGTAGGCACATGCTTGGAGTCCTAGGCATTGTCAGTCCTCCATACGGGGAAGGTAATCAGATAAGGAAGGTTGGTGTTGCTTCTTTTAAGATGCTAAATTTAAGGTTATCCATGGGGGAAGTTTTACAAAAAATTGTAAAAATATTCAAAAATTACTTTTTTATACTAAAATATGAATTGTTAACGGAGGAGATATCGTTCTTGCTTTCTCTACCACTTAATAGTAGGTAAAGAAGGTATTCTATTCCACCCAGAAATTGATATCGTGATGTCACCGCAAATACACATTTTGAACCTTGCTTAATCCAGAAAGCAATTGGCAAAAGGTGCGCGTATATCTGTCCATCCGTCTTGTCTGTCTGTGAACAGTAGACCTCCAAACGAACAGTTGGTTATATGTCAAACTTTGTATTTAAGTTAAGGGTCTAACGAGGAACCGACAAGATTTTCAAGAAAACCCCTCTCCTAAAATTATTCAAGTGGAATATTTTTTCGAATTTTTTTTATTTTCTCAAAAATTTCTCTTAAAATGATTTTGATCAAAATATCACTTATTTAGGATATTTTCATGACAAATAAAACATATTTTGACATTTCTGGAAATATGCTCCAACATGTTTTACCTCTAGACCACGGAGGGTAACTCTTCTGGCCAGATGGTGTATTAGATCTACAAGCCACTCGTTATCTCTTGCGGAAGAGATTAGTTCTATGTAACGAGTTGAAGAAAGTAGTTCCTGCTAACCGATACCAATACATGCAGTGAATGTCACCCAGACTCAGTACTCGTTAACCGGATAAATAGTTACTGTCTTCGTTACCTTGGTAACCGTCCCACCAGCTGGTTCCGGCGATCACACTAAAATTGCTTCACAACAAACAACTCCGAAGCAACGACACAATGTCTCAAACTGCCTCTGACAATACACACATTCTTTACACACACTTAAAAATAACACTAACAGCTGAGACAGTTAACTACTCCGAAGATCCTCGCCTACCACCTAGGCGGCCCGGGTTCGATCCCAGGGACCCGCATGTGGTATTCGTGGTGGACGAAGCGGCGTCAGGGCGGGTTTTCTCCGGGTACTCCGGTTTCCCCCGCCATCTCATTCCACCGGTGCTCCATCTTCATTCCATGTATCATCAGTGTCACCGCCTGCGGTGCCGTAGTAGTAAAAGCGGGCGTTAAGCACTACAAACAAACAAACTCCGAAGATCTAAAAATTGACTGCTCTCGCCGTCTCGTTTCGCTTATATAAGCGAGAATGTTGTAGCACGGATTCTTCTCGAAATTCGCCCTTTCTCGAACCTCTAGGAAAGAAGCCGGCAATAGAAAGTCTCGTACAATCTGCAAACGCCTTGTTCCGCCGCGCTCATTGTCGTTCTTGTTCCGACGGTTCCATTGTCGTCGGCCAGGTATTTACAAGCAGTAGTGTGAGGTAGCTAACACCAAGTTTCTTTGAGGTGCGCCGCCTAGTAGTGTGAGGTAGCTAACACCAAGCTTCTTTGAGGCGCGCTGCCTAGTGGTCTGAGGTAGCTTGACCTTCAGCGTCTTTGATGCCCGCTGCCGACCGACGTATCGATACTTCCTTTACTTTCTGTAAGTTAAAAAAAGTAGAAATGCAATGTACTAAGTTACGTAAACGAAATTATTTCAAGATATCCAACTTCTAATACCTTCAATTTAATTTCGAAAATAATTCTATAATTCTAATTAAGCTTACGTAACTGAATATCGGATTATATAAAATTGCATGTTGTGAAAGTTTTCAATCCATAAATGCATACCTATTATAGAAATTATTAAACCTTATAAGTCTTGTCCCTAACCATTAAACAACACAAATCGATAGATACATTAGGTCAGGAATGGTAAAGGTGAAGAAACAGTGTACTAAATAGAGCAAGCTTGGATATAAAACTACATAAACTACATAAGTAAAGTAATTAAACAAACACGCAAGAACATTTCTTTATCTACTGCGTAAACTTTGGCAGTATCTTTGCTCATATTTCTGGGCAGTAAAGAAGCAGTCCATGTTTTTAAAATGTGAATTAGCATACAAAAGGCTGAGTGGAAGTAAAAGTGTTGTGTCCCCGCCTTGCTATTTAGCAAGTATAATTGTGGGCCCTATAAATTCTGCAGTCAGATACGGCCCAGAGTTGCGGGGCATGTGTACAACTCTCCTCACCACTGACGATGCTTCTTAATCTGTGGGGAAGTGCATTTCTGGTTTTAAAGGAAAGAAAGTTCAAACAGAGCGTTCTTTAAGTTTCTTTCCCAAATGTGTTTCACACAACCACTCGATATACAGAAGCCACCAAAAATACTGCTTTGGAATTCACTGTACGCGAAAGTATCAACTGGACAGTTCAGGTTACAAAGTGTGTAGTCAGAATGAAGACGATTGCTCGGCACATTTTGTGATGCAAGTGTGTGATATTTAGAATGTTTACTTTCTCTGTCACTTAAACAGGTAGAGAAGATATTGCATGCCACTTCCTCCAACCCCTACCCCCCCCCCCAAAAAAAAAAGATGCCTGCATTTCACTATAAGTTCTTGTTTGCAGGTCCTCTAAGTGAAACTAAGCACACACATTCATATTTTTCAAAACAATTTTTTTTATGCAGAGTCACAAACATGAATTTCCGGTGAAACCTCTGTATGAAATTCTAGCTGGAATAGAATACTTCAACTTGGTGTACATACATAGTGGATAAAGTAAAAAACAATCAATGTACTTAGTATTAAAATAGTGAATTTTTTGAGAATATCAGGCTGGTTTTTGTTTTTTGGAAAAATGCATAACATATGAGAACTCGGATACTGAGTTGCTCTAGTCGCCTTTGTAGAGCATCCACATCTTTGTGAGCAATTTGTAGTAAGAGATAGACTTTATATGCAGCAAAATGCCTCAAAATGTTTAAATTTGCATTGCAAATAAATAGAACGGGGTACAATTCTAAAATGACATCATTTGTCATGGTTCCAGGTATCTAACAGCCTTGACACTCCAGAAATAGGACAGGGTTGATACACTTGTGTTCGTGAATAAATAACCGGAAAAAAGAGCATTTTCACAAAAATTGGGATTTTTCAATTATCTACCCTTAGTGAATTAAGTAGATTGACCCAATCAGGATTATATTATGAAAAGCAAAACGTAATGTCCGCGGTACCTAATATATTATTAACTTTTAATCTTACATGCCCTGTGCTCTTGATTTAGAATGGATTTTTACCACATCTCCCCTGATATTTTTTGTATGAGCATGTTCTGGTAGTTTAATTAATATATAATCTCTAGAATGCCTTGATCCTGAAAAAAAGACTTCTTAAGAGCTTCTTTGAGGAAGTGTTTTGCCTCGTACGTCCATTAACTAGACGAGTTCTAAAAGAGGATAGATAAATCTGACCTTTTATCTACGCATGTACTTTGGTGACCTATAGGCCAAGAACTATGTGTTTGAAAAAAGAATTCAAATTTCCTCTTGTGATTTCAAACTTTTAGCTGTCAGTAGGCAGGATTAACAGCGGGTCTTCACGCATGTTTGACAACTAGCTGTCACGGTTGGAAGACAAACGCACCTGCGGTCAGCGCTATCTGTTGACCAGATGTCATTTTGGTTCTTTCCTGCATTCAGCTGTCAGTGCAGGCTTCATTCATCCTGTCCCCGCAGCCCAGTATATGAGGGTGGTTCTAATATAAACGGAAATTTTCCCGTCGTGTTCACGAGCGTTGTGGGGCAGGCTTGTGGATTTCAAGTTCTCGTGATGGATATGTCGGGAGATTTGATCCATTCGTCATAACACTTACCAGTCGTCTCAAGACAAGTTCACTGCGTTGTGATTGATAAATTACCTACCAAAGAAGGAACAAAACCGACCACCAGTGTTGATGAACGTCTTATAATGTTTCAATTGCTGAACAGTGCCAGTGGTGGGCCTCTCTGAGAAACCAACTTGGAATGTTAACGATCTGGGCTACTAAACAATCTGAAACCTTCCTCACCGATGAACATGCTTCCTCAACATGCTTCATATAGTTCAGAGTTAATCTATTGTGACTACCACGTGTTTGGCACAATTAAATCAGTTTTGGTGCGTGATGCCTTGGTAGAAGAATTCAGGCCTGTGCTAACCAAAATGTAGCAAACTACAGTCAAACGTGATCAATGCATTCCAAGTAATAAATCTACCCCAATCATTACAGCTTTGTGTGCTCAAACGCAACTCTGAATTTTTATTTTCTTAAAACACTTTCTAGTCCCACTTCTGCTGATTTTCTTGGATAAAAAGCAGATAACATTCTTTATAAAGTAATAGGAGAGGCATTGCAACGTATACCTACAGTTGCAAAACCTCGGAAAGTTACACTTGAAGGTCACTGAACACTTCATAGTCTGCATATCCATTTTCTGCCCTTTCTGAAAACTGAGTTACACTCTGTGCACCTTAAAGGTTTTAAGAGTGGTAAGCAAAATAGTGTAACAAATACTGACGATACCAGTTACTGTTAAACACACTTCATTTATCACTTAGGTGCTTAACGTAGCGAAAATCTTACACCTGAGACAGTGTTATACACAAAACTCGCAACTAAACTGCACTCGGCACTGTTCACTGAACTCAACTGTCTACTGAAAAATAATTGTATAGCACTTTATATAGAGATCGAATAAAAAGAACCATTCTGATAAAGGAATCTGCTCGAAACGGTCAAAGCTAATCTTCGAGCGGGAAGCTGCTACATCTATTGTTCTGCACGGGCTATTGTTTTGAGGGAGACCGGCCATTAGATGCACTTTGGCCCAGTAACCGGGCAGTATGCACTAAACCCGGCGACCGGTAGGTAGCTTCCCAATGAAATATGTTTTTCCTGTAAGCAAAAAGTTTAATTACGACACACGCAAATTTTTCTCTATCAATTATGTATCTATTCGCAATGGATAAATCATACTCAGGAATGATTTCGAATTAAGCAATGAGTGCTTAGTTATGTGCAATATTTGAAGGTTGTATTCAAATGTTTGGAGCGGTAACAAGCCTGCGCGATGGAAAGAAAAAATAAAACATCTGATATATATTGTATTCCCATGACTTTCTCTACTCACTCTTGCACAACTGTTTGTACAAGCGCTTATTCTTCTATGTGCTTCATGTTAATTGAGATAAATATTGTCGAAAAAGGTTTAATACACTTTTTCTTATAGGCTTAAGCGATAGTTAAATCTATTAAGAGCTGGTCACTATGTGATGGTTTGCCTGTCCAGGTAGGGGAGGGACGATAATGGCTTCCCGTTAAAAAGAAAAGTATAAATATTGGAAAACTCATACCAATAACAAGGTATATCTCAGAAATGGTTACCCCCCTGCTGAAAAAAATATAGTTGGCATATCCTGAATGCCTTAACGAGCTCTTCTACATTTTTTGTACAGTAAATTTTTTTGTGTCTTACGGTTCACCAGCTATTGTAAGTCATTCGGGATGAAGAAGACTTCAGAGCTTACTTCCAGAAAATTATGTATATACCTACGTTTAATTTGTCATGAAAGTATCGTAAACATGTGACTATTTAATACAAATTGTTTGCCATTTTTAAGGATATCAAAGTTTCTGGAAAATGTTTCATGTAAAAGAGTGTTTGCAAATGGGCATCCTCCCCCTTTCATGTCGCATCCTTGGGAGATAATGAAGATAAACGCCAAGTTTGGTATATAACTGACTTTTCTTTTTGAGTTACGCTGTTCACGACTTACACACCTTTTTCTAAACATGATTTTTTGGGTTCATATGTTTACGGTGAAATGTTGACATTGAACCCGGGCCACCTTGGTGATAGGTGAACGGTCTAGGCGCTCGGCCACGGCGCCGCCCCAAGTTCTTGAACATATATTACTTTAAAACAATTGCAAAATCATTTTCAGTAAATGAGAATGACCAAAAATGTTCAACGTAAAAGTTTTTGAAGGAAGTTGATCAAAATTCTCATTTCCCATCCTTTGAAGATAGTGAATTATTTAATGCCAAATGTATACCACTTGTCACATACAGGGACCTTTTTTTATTTATTTTTTCTTATTCAGGGACTTTCATATGTATCAACCTTTTTGGTATGTGTAATGGAATGCTTTCCTTGCCTGCCACAAGTTGGTTTTAGACATAGTAGAAAAATATGGTACAAGACATCTATATACCCTGACTTAATGGAACCGAGGAACGTACACTAACCACTGCGATGTGACCAAAAAGAAATTAAAGCTGTGCTAAAGAATAAAATAATTCCACAGCTGGTTTTAGATTAACCCCACTTATGCTTGATCACACTTCTGTCTATTGCGAGAGAATCCATAAAAATATATTTAAATGTGTTCTACTTATTAACGTGTAATTTAAATGCTGTGATCAGTCAGCCATTGGTGGAAGGCCTCGTCATTACTGAAGTTAAAACTCTTGCCAGTAAAAGGCTCTTCTGATAAGAATGAAGGTACGAGAATGAGCATACCAACCAAAGGCAGATCCCACGCTGCAACAAAGCTACAAAACCCTAATGTATTACTGCATCTGAGGAACGCATTTTGGCGTGTAAATGAGCCTCAAGTCTAAAGAGCGTGCATGTGGCACATGAAACTTTGAGGACATATTTAAAATTAACCATCTCCCTAATAAAACTCGCGGTATCCTCCCCCATGAGAGGGGATGTTTAATGCAGCAACATGACGAACGCGCCTCGGGGCAGTTTGTACTCCTATTGAGGAGCACGGTTGCCATAGTGACACATTCCATTGGCAGCAGATTGTTTCTAGCTGGCTCGATAATGGATTCGCCTCGAGACACCAGCACTGGGAACCTACCATCGTTCCTCTCTTGTGCTGCTTGAAGACTGCAGATTTATTTATTGAAGTTTGTGCGAAGACTGTCTCATTTAATCATTTATATAAAAACAATTGTTTCGTTTCTATTTTCTAAAGGTTCTTCGCACATTCTTCGTGCCTTTCTTGCACGCTTTTCAGTACTGCTGGAAGGCACTATACGACATCGTCATGACGCGCTAAGAGGCTTGTTCCCTTTTGGGGAATCATCTACCTCCAATGGAACCAATGACATTGCCTCTTTGTATTCTTGAGTAACTTTTGAAGGCCTCGGTAATTGGTCTCAAGTACTCATGCGTTGCTTTCCTGTTGCTGCTGAAATGTCCTGTCTTTTGACCAACTCTTTACTTCCATTGGGACCCCTTAGCATTGCCACTTCACATTCTAGAAGAAATTCCGCAGCAGTTGGCGAATGGTGTCGGCTTCCAATGCGTTGCCCCTTTAGCTATTAAGACCTAATGGATGTCTGGGCGTCCTTTACTTACTATAGAACCTCGTGACACTGACACAGGGCTTAGTGAATACTGTTAGCTGCTTCCTTGTTGCTTCTAAGATCTCGTCCCTTTCTGGAAATCCTCTATTCACATAGCCGCTTCAAATCCTTGACTAACTTTTGCAGGGCTTGATGAAGATGTCAACCGCTTATGATTTGTTTTCCTATAGTTCCAACCGTAGGAACCTTTTCAGATTGGGATCATAGGACATTCAGTTCAAATCCTTTAAAGACCTTCACAGGGTTTTGTAAATAGTCAACCGACCATCCTCTGCTTCTTATGTTTTGCAAACGCTTGGAACACACATTGATTAGTTCCACCTGAGTTATTCCACATTTCTGATATCAGGCATATTTAACCATCATGTTTATTCTGCTTCAGATCTAAAGGCTTTTCCACTATCGCGCGATATAAATATGGAGAATCGTCTGGTGTGTGCTAACCCGTGCAAGCAAATAAAGATTTATTCTCGGCAATATAGACCCACAGACCTGCAGATCTGAAGTGATCATAAAAGATGGTACGAATACTAAGAAAGTAGCGTAAGTTTTGGCGACATTTTTACGGAATTATTATCCACGCATGATAATCAAGCGTCCGCTACACACTATACTGGCAAGTTCTTCACAGTTTGTAGCCCCACATTCAGAACAAGTGTTGATGTTTGTATCTAGTTGATGGTTTTGATGGTTTGTGACAGTAGCCACACGCTTGGCATGCTTACCGTTACATGGTGTAGCATTCCGGAGAAGTTAAATGATTATAAATAAATTAAAGCTAGATTTATTCCGGACTTAAAATTGTAAATAAGTCTGTCTGTTTGAGAGGTGGAATCTCCAATGAAAAATTTAATCCCATAGCCGGGATTTGAACTACGGAGCTTCCGCTTCACGCGTGGCTGCTCTAACCACTAAGTCAACTTTCCAGCATAACATTAAATTCCCCAACCGATTCGTACTTTCCCGGTAGACCACAAGCGAATTCAAATCAAAGATAAGTACCCCAAGGGCGACTTACAATCCTAAGTACCTTATGTCCTGGGTTTAAGTAACCTTTAGATGGTAATTGTTATTTTTTATGGCAACCAACTTATTGGTGGTGCTTTTAAACATATAAGTCCTGTGTACGCAATGTTTTGGAGATGGAATCACTACTGAAAAATTCAATGTCATGACTTGTGTGTTCAAGAATACCAGCAAAAATAATAATGCATATTCAGTCACACAGGTGGGTTTTTGCTTTTCTCATCTAATCTATTTCTCAAGCCTTCTTGCGTTAAACGTATGATTGTTGGTGGGATTGCTGTGATGCGCAGATCCACGCCGACGGACAAATATGTTTATGGTAATGTGACATCAGTTGACCCGATCACGTATCAAGAAGTAGCAGGAATCCCCCCTCCCCTATCATGCTTATACTAGATTATTCCCGTTTTGAATGTTTAAGGATGTTTCAAGCTGCGTCGCCTATGAATATTGACTTGCATACGTCCCGGGCGATAACAGTGCAGCGGAACGCACGAAAGAAATACCACCTAATGCCTGCTTCAAACGTTTACGAAATTTGGGACTGAGTGAGAACAAGGATTATTAGCATGCAGTACAGTCGCCTACCTTTACAACAGTTCGGTTCTCTTGTGTGAAGATGTAGGTACCAATGTTTTTGTTGGGGGCAAATCAATATAATTGCCTACTATTGTTCTCAATATGCCCAGTGACATTGTCAGTATTTTTAAGGGTGGTTACTTGATTTTTCACAAAATGAATATACCTAGTTGTACAACGATTACTACATACGGGTTTCTTGTTTCGCTGCCACTGCTCCTGCCAACTAGAAGATACATAACTATAACTTGATGGTGTCATGCTGTGGAAATGGGCAAAGGCAGCTTCCTACCCAACACCGTTCTGTCGTGTTCTGCCTGAAGCCCATTTACCACTCTATTCTTTTCCCGCTTCATTGTGGTTGCTCTCAAACTTGGTCCTTAACAGAGGGAGAAATAAAAGTATTAGAAACATGTTCAAAGAAAAATTGGGGGTAAGACGTCAATCTTCGGGATAGAATCAGCAGTTAAGACATAAGAAAAATGAAGGCATCAAGAATATAACAATATCGCTATTCATACCAAGTGGAGCGGATAGGTCAAGTCGTGAGGATGGACTATGTCAGATGGACACAAAATATCAGCTTGAGGCGTAAGAACCGGGTATAGAAAACTAGGATGACAGAAGAGAATGTGGTCATACGATCTAAAACTCCAATTTGGGACCAACTGGACTACAAATAGAGGAGAAATAGAAATTAGGATATTTCTCGTATTAGTTAAGCGGGATTGCAGAGAAGCCACTAGGCCCTTCCCTTCAGAGATTATATGAGTTAATTCTTAATTTTTATCCCTGGATTTAACTGATCTGGACTGCTTCTATTTGGAGAAACAACTGAGCAAGATCCACGCCATTCCACACGACATAGTTGATGCTGATGGAGGATGTTTGAAAGACATTTAATACTTGCTGTATTAAGTATTCCAACTAGGAGCAGCAAGTAATCACTCTGCAAATGCAGCGCGTTCCATATGCAAGGCCATATATGTAGTGCATATATGTTTTCCTCTGCCTTCCGCACACTATAACAATCAAAGAAACAATCAGCGGTTCAACTAATTATTATTGGTGTCAGCGAAGGGGCAAATGTATAGATTGAAGTGTTTTGATGCTGTCCCCCGAAATGGGTATCTAATCTTGTAGGACAGGGTGTCTATTGATTAATATCTAATTGCATCCGCCGTTACTCCCAGATGTACAATCAGTCTGATTTCCATTTATGGTTCACGTGCAACCAGATGGTGTTTTCCACACTGCTTACCTCTGTGATTGGTGAAAGGAAGACAGTGTAAAATGTTGAATTCCCCCGCTGTTTCTGATCTTAAAACTGATGGACTGAATTTCTTTTACGTGTTCACCAATGAAGACTGGGCACTAGATAACGATGAACCTAAACTGACATTTATTCGGAGGCAGACACGTAACACACACGACCTCTAACACACGCAACACAGTTCTCTCCTCGTTGTGCGTTCATCTGTTTCCCCTCTGCGCTCACTGTTGTCTGTTTTTATAGAAAATCTCGCAGTTCTTTGGAGTATTTCTAGATGCTTCCTGGTATCCCTAAAGAAAAATCTGATAGAGTTGTGTAGCCAAAGCCGCCTCTAATGCTCTTGATGCCACCGCCACCTTTGAGATAAAGGTTTGGGGTAGTCAGCTGATCTGACGCGGCGATATATATATCTGAGATATGACATAGCTAAGTATGAGCATTCCACTTTGGCATTACCAATCTATATTTTTGGTGGTTATTTTATTGCCATCTATGGGAACAAAATCAATATCCTGCGGTACAGTTACATAACTGTAATACTTTTATAATATTGCAATACTGTGGATAGTTATACAACCTGCCTTAATACTAAGACAGTATGTACTCACGTACGGAAGTTGTGCAGTTCAAATCCTGCCAAGACCGTTATTCCTAACTGAGATGTTTACATTTTCCTTTGTCCTCATAATTCGCAAATGCCGGGTAGTTACTCTTAATTTAATTCCATGTATCATCATGATCGTCTTTGTCTTCGCTTGTAGTGGCGTCCGTAATTAATTTTAATGTTAAACACAAAACAAAACTATGAATAAAATAAAAACCCTGTTTTAACATTCGAATTATATCTACAGCTTTCTTAGAAAAAAAAAAAATGTTTTATATAAATATTTACAGAAGACGGGTGCAACAATAGAGTTGCAGTGGTTGGGTATGCCATCGTCTAGAGATTTGATTTAACGGACCAATGTTAAATTTTGCTAGGGCTGGCGTATTTCTTTTAGGATTTGCATATTAGAATGGCGGTTATTGCATTAAATGTTTATCTCCCCCTTTTCAGTCGTTCTCTCTATGCTTCTATCACACTTTACATCCCCTCTACATTTTACCTTCCCCAGTATCCTTTCCTTCTCTATCAACTGTGTCCCCTGCCTTCTACAGCGTACAATTCACATGTCGTACGATGTTTCCGAAAGCGGTAATACTTTTTATGTGACGTTAATAAAGATTAAAACAAGTAAAAGTTGAACATTATGCTAATTACTTGTCTCTCTTATTTATGCTTGTTATTGAAACCATACTGCATTTCATGGTAACTGGTTTATGTATCCGATTAATAGTATCGAAAAATCCTATATGTTCGTTCACATAACTTTCTCTACTCGGTTTTGTACAAACTAGTCTCACGCTGTTCTTGTATCTGCTTCACGTTAATGGAGGTAAAAAGTTCTATAAATGCATTTATTGCATATTTCTTTCATTATTTTGCGAGAAAGAGAGTAATGAATTCAGCAGTTTTAATTTGGAGGGACGAGACTTTTAATCTGCCATTGATATACCAGTAAAAAGAAAAGTAACTTTTGTTTTGTTACATCCTCTCGACTCACACTTGTTCAGGAGTTTTATTAGCACCGCAGTGGCAATTCGCCGTGTTATTAGACCTGTCCCCCATGAACTCGGTACCTATACAACTGCATTAGCGCGACACGTCATGATGTAGTAAACGTCACGGTAATTACCTGCGCATGCGTGCTGAATAATTGAGAGCAATCAGGTTCGATACCTATCTACCTGCACAAAGGGTAGTGGCTTGCCTCAAAGCGCTCTCTGCCTTATCGACATATCCACCGCTTAACTCCATTAGCTGCAAGTAACGTGTTTAACTGTGCAAGGTTTGTGGCTGCGAATTTGACGCATGCGCTTCGGGGGACAAAACCGCATGCAAGGGCTGATGGAATTTAAAGTGAATTTCCTTTATCACGCTCAGCACTGGCTTTGAGGTGGTAATCTTGCCCTTCCAGAGCGGGCGGTAGTACAATATTTGTTGTGCTATACATCATAATTAAGTTTGTGACAAGTCAACCACGATAATACTTATGTTCAGTTGGAGGAGGAAGGCAGTGTTTGGTTGACAGTCTGCAACATCGTCAAGCCTTGGGATGTGTAAGGCAAGGTGATGGTAGGAAAGTGCAATTGTGCAATAAAAGCAGTACTACATTTGCAGCAGAGACATTCTATGTAGTGTAACCTGAGTTTTGTAAATTTCCCCACAAACGTTCTGCTGGTTACGTTGCCAACTTACCTCCAATGTTATTCGCGCTAAGTTTACTCGCTGCAAATTTCTCTTAATTCCAGTTGTAAAATCGTACGAGCCACTAGTTTTATGTCGGAAGTTACGAAAAGTGCTGTAGAGGTAGATGAACTCCCGCCTAAGAGTGTTGAGAAATCTGCTATGCTATTGTGGTTGCAGAATTAAGAGGTTCACAGTGACAGTTCTATGCGTGATACAGATCTTTGTAGGATGATGAAAACAAACAAACCTAAAGAGCTTCTTAAAGCTGACGCATAAAAAGAAAAATCAAAGAACTGTAACGGGTGACTTATCCTTACAGAAATTGCACGATATGACACTCGAGGATACATCACTAGTGACCGAAACAGACTGGCAGACCTTTTGAAAAATATAGAAAAGTAAGAAAATGATCAGTGAGAGAAAGACGGAGAAGTTGAAAACATCGTTCACGTTTTATAAGCTAAACATACTGCACTAACTGAAAATAACATTTAAGTTCCGCTGTTTTGCTTTAATCTAGCGTGAATACACATTCCAAGGTTGGCACTACGATTGTAAGCGCGACTAGAAGCACGAGTCCAGTTTCAGATATCGCTGTGTACCTGGAATTGTTAACTGGCGTACTGATTCGTTGAATTCCTACCAGGGACCATGAGCTGGTGAAGAAGCTGTACCTGACTGCACTTCCAATGCCCCGCCTAATTTTCCGCAACTGTTTAGTGCCTCTTCCCAACGAATACATTCATATCGTGACCGAGTAGCACAAGAGAAGAGTGAAAACCAGTTGAACGCCAAGATCAGAGCTTATGAATGTCTCAATTGTTTTTGGAGGAGAAAGGTCTTATGTGTTTTACTAACATGACTTTCTCTGGTCTTGTCAAGCTATTCTTACGAACGTTTATTCCTCTACATCATGTTAATGGAGATAAACATTTGCAGAGATTATATTATTGCAAATTTTCTTGTATATGCAAGGGGAATACGGGAGTACATTGGGCTTTAAGCGTTAGTCAAATGTTTTAAAGCTGGTCGCTATGAGATGGTTTAAAATTCCGTTCCCTTAGCATTCCCAAGAGATAAAAAATTAATGACTTCCCATTTGAGAAAACTATAACAAAAATGGAAGAAAGTGTGTTTTAGCGAGATCTACATTTTTGTGTAGTAAGATTTTGTCTATCTCTTATGGTTTACCAGTTATGCAAAAGTGACCCAGAATGAAGAGAAGTTCTAAGGATATTCCCGGAAAATTCAAGAGATACCTTTCAGTTATCATGGAAATATATTAAACATACAGTATTTAATCAAAATCATTAGAGCCATTTTTTATAAAATCAAAAGTTTTGAAAAATATTCCATGTAAGCGGTAGTCGGGGGGGACTTTTCTTAAAAACGTTCGTGTCGTATTCTTAGAATATCAAATTGGGCCTTTACCCGACTCTTTATTTTTGAGCTATGCTGTTCAGATATTCAGACAGGTATACCTTTTTCTAAAAATTCGTATTTGGATCCAAGATATCTCAAAACCAATTTCCACTAAAATCTCTGTATTGAACTATTGGACGTGGTAGAGAAAGTAAAAAAATATGGGACGTATATTCAAATTACTTTCTTCCAACAAAATCGTTAACTTTGGCCAATAAACTATTCTTGCAAAAACTTATTTTTCTATCTGCATCATGCTAATGGAGATAAATGTTAGCAGAAATGCACATTTTGTTGTAAGTACGCACTACGCACCGTGCGTGCGTGAACAGCATAACTCATAAACGAAACGTCGGTTAAAAACCAAAGTTGGTATTTAAGTTTAACATCTTTTAAGGATGCAAAACATTAGATTTTTAAGTTTAATTTGTCATATGTTGTAGGTATATAAGTACATAGTGCATCTTCCGTGGCTAACGAAAAGACAGGCGATTGTGGTTTTACTTCATTGGGCCATGAACAGACTAGGAGAATTGCGTCACTGCAGTTTGCGCCGCAGCCTGTCTTGTTCGTTCGCCACGGCATCTTCCTGTGTAAGCGTGAGGCTTGTCTGCTTGTTGTTCTCGCTGACCCAGGAAGGGGATATGTATTGGCTGGTTGAAAAGCTTCAACTGTGTTTGTACACAAGCGAAAACCTGTACACAGTGTCAATATTTGTTTGTAAGCCGCCCCAAGAGCCTGAACTATACTATTAAACCTAAATAAAAACCTTTAGGTCCTTTAACAGTGCAGGAGATTGAGGCGACAACCAAATTTTTAAAATGTGGTTAATATAGTGGTTTCGAAATTTACATTGCTTGTATGGTATTGAAAGAAACAACTGAGAGGCGAAAACGGTGTTGTTTCATTCATTGGCTGCACCGCAATATGGAGGTGCAAAGTTTATGAAAAATAAATCGTGTAAAATTGCCCTTTTTTAGTTTAACCATGTGTTTGTGTTAATTGGATGTTGTGGTAATGCATCTACAAAAGTAACTCAAAAATTTTGAAAATTTGAAAGAAAAAAACAATTTGTACGTAGTAAGATGTTAAGAATTCTCAAATTTAATAAAAAGCATTTGGTGCATTTAAACTACCAATTAGCTGAGACTAAGTACAGGTCCATGCTTAATTGTTCATTAATAGGCACGCCTAATTTTAAACCTTGTTTTTTTCGCAGCCCAAAATACTACACTCGATGTAAGTTTTTACTAAGTTGTTTCAACATGTTTGTACTGCCTCTCAAAGATATGATAAAAAACTTACCTATATTTTTCATTTTCTCTATTGTATACAGTAAGTAGAGGAAGTTTTGTATTCTACCCAAAAGTTGTACACCGAGATTTCACCGGAAATACATGTTTTGAGGCTCCCTGAACAAAAAAGCCTTGGCATGTCTGAATGGCAGAACTCCAAGTCAAAAAGTCTTAGATACGAAGCTTCGTCTTTAATGCATATCTTGGATTTTTTGGGAATGTCGTCGCAAGTATTTTTTTTTTAAGTCTGGGTGACTTTTGCACAACTGATAAACATGATCATGAAATGTGGACCGCTAATGCCGTTGCATTTGTTCATGGCTTCCTGTCCCCATATATGCAACTCATGCCTAAAGCACTAGCGTTGTTCCGTACAAAAGCTTAACTATTTGAACCAACCGATAATTCCGTTATACTCTGGTGTAAACCACACGGGGATCGGCTTACTTTACGACGGTGGGGTAATCCTAAGTTTCCATCAGGAAGGTGCGGTGTTATAAAATACGGCTCGGCTCGGCTGGTGTCGGGTCGGGTCGGGTCGATGGTGAGGGTGAAGTTAGTCCGAGTGTTTGGAAATGCGCCCCAATCCCGGTTTGTTTTCCTGGAGCCCACATCCCTTCCTTCGGTTTGCGGTGATTCCAACAATCAAAACTTGTGACCTACCATCTTGTGCTGACTTTGAACTGGAAACTTGCCATCCACAAACTGCACATGCCTTGCTTGCATCTCCTGCATATTTAATAGATACAGCGGTTCATTATAAAGTCAAGAGGGAATGTCTCAAGCAGCGCATTTCTGCTCGGTTTATTGCCATATATGTATGTGGAGATTCTTCATCGTCTGTCCTACTCCCTCACAGGAATACATGCTTTGAAGTCCCCTGCATTAAAGCTGGTCATGCGTTGTATTCATGACTTTCTCTAGCCGTTATTTTACAAACTATTCTTGTTCTATGTTTCATTAATTAAAATCAACTTTCACAAGTAATATCAGTCTGACTTAATAGATAAATACTCGAGCAGAGCCAGAGGACTTATCTAGGCAGGTCAGGCCGTCCAATGATATTTATCTGGACTATTTCATAAATAAAATATAACTTTAATTACTATATCGCAAAGATTTGATCAGAAAATGTTAAATTCTATAAAAAAAAAAAACCAAAATACATTTATTTCGATTTGTGTAATTCGATGTATTCATCACTGCCAACTGAAGAAAACGAAACCCAAGAATTACAGGTATTTCGATCTTCTCTTGTTATAACAGAAATCGAATTTATAATCTCAAATCCCACTTAATTTTTAACATTAACAAATAACCTTTCTTCTAGAAAACACATTAATTATTAAGAGCACAATTTGTAAAAAGTTGTCAAATTGAAATTGAGAGCTATTTTGATTGTTAATCGATTGTAATGTGTAATAAATTGTTTTTCAACGATTTGTGGGATACAGTTGGGACTCTAACTAAAGAAAAGAATGATCTAGTGATAATGTGTACGAAACGAAAGAATGAGCACGTGATTATTCATATAATTTAACGCCTCTGTGAATGAAATAGTTATGATAGTATAATTGTGGGTATAAGAATACAGTAGGCTGAAGTGTAAAAATATTTGACTCCTTGCTCTTTGCATGATGACGAGAAAAAACGAACAGCGACTTCCATTTGAGAAAAGCATAATTATTCGAACTAGTAGATATCAGCGATTACCTCAGAAGCAGTTAACGTCACATAAAGCTTATTTAATATAAATTGTGTACTTTAGCGAGATCTAAGATTTTTATACTAACTGTATATCCCTTATGGTGTTACACTTACATAAACGTTATTAAGAATAAAGAGGACTTCCCAGTTAATTTCAAGTACATTCAGGATATACATTTTATTCGTCATTAAAATAGCTTAAGTAGGTATAGGTAGGTTTTTTTGAGAAAATAAAAAAAAAAAAAATAAATAAAAAAAAAACATCTCGTGTAAAGGGTTGTTTAACGTAGGGGCATTCTTTTGAAAATGTTAGTGTTGCATTCTTAGATGTTTAAGTTGAAACCAAGTGTGGTATTTCAAACACACATACATACATCTTTTTCTAAAGACGCTTTCTCTGAATTCAGCGAACCTCAAATCGTGTATTTTTGGTGAATTACTTGTGTCGAAGTTTTGGTTGGAATGAAATACTTCCTTTACTTACAACAGCTAAGAAATAGGAAAAGCAAACAGGATTTGTGGGGGGGGGGGGGGGGGGGGGGGGGGGGGTTCTCCGTGAAGAGCATGTAGTTATAAAGTGAAATGTAGATATCAAATAAATATGAAAGTTTAAACCCAATGAGTTCAAAAGATTCACGTACAGGATTCCAAACTACCCTTTATAAGGGGAAGTTTTCGTTATTTTTTATTTTCTCAATGGCTTTACAATTTTACCAAAATACCATACAGTTAAGAGATTCAAATACCAATAAGATGCGCATCTTAAATTTTCATGGACTAGGGTATAAAACTAGAGGTATATTTATTCGGAATAGATTTTGAATAATTGGTAAAAAAAAGTTATAAACAAAACACTTAATATACAAAACATTTAGAGCCCTTTTAAACACAGAATTTATAGTCAAATATAATCTTTATGGTATGAGCCATTTTCGACGTATTGTTTGCTATGGTGTGAAGTTCTCATGCTTTGAAGTATCTACCCTCCACTCCCTCCCACATGTCATTGTGCTTATTACAGCGCCACTCCTCTAGTCTGGTGTTGCAGTTGCGAAGCAGTTCATTGGTTAATCACCATAACCCTTTGCGAGACCCCGTAAGACGATAAACTGATAGATTATCCCAAACAGTGCATTTTACTTTTGTGTACATGCTTCATTAAAATTATAAAAGTGTAATTATTGACGTATAGGCTGGACATCCTATAGATAGGAAAACATGACTTACAAGAATAGTGATGAGAGAATGACTTGTGAATGTAACACAGATTTTCCTCCTGAGATATCGGTACGGCAGGTTTGTGTAACCAACCTACGTGTGTAGTTTGAAAAGAGCATGCGCATCTATTGGCTGCAGTCCGCCTTCATTTATTCACAACAAAGACGGACTGGATGGAGTTTTGTCATATTCACCAGAGCAGACCGGGCTTGGCCAGGGAGGTCACGGTCGATAAACGCTGCCCCAGTAGGAACTTGAGTTCCTCTTTAAATTGTTGCCTTCATTCTCTGTTTACTATATTAAACGGCTTCAAACAGGACACCTAAGGACACATTACTGAACACTGGGGTCACATAATCCCATTCACTCCAACAAAAACCAATTACCTATCTAAACTTTCACTCACATTAATCCTGACTACGTGAATCTTGAATGCTGAAACTTTCAGGTTTTACAGCAAATAACTTATAAACATTTTAAAAAGTTGTATATCAACTTGTAATTATTATTCTATAAAAAAAGAGTTGTACTCTCCAAATTTTTTAACTTTTCAAAGACAGTAATCTGTTTCTCAAACTTTAAGCAGTGTTAAAAAGGAAATCTGATGAATGTAGTATAGCTAAACGTAAAAGTAATAAAATTACATCATTTATCGTATCACGATAACCCTTTACTAAATACAAAGAAATGTTTATTTCATTTGACTTAAATTGAAGTTGAAAATTATTTTATAATTCAGATATGATAAATTAAGTAGACCTTCGACCTTGTCTACTCCTGTACTATTCTTACAAACACTTATTGTCGCTATATGAAGGCTTTGAACTTTCGTTCTCTTTGCATGGTCAAAAGAAAAAAGGTGAATAACGACTTGAAAAGCATAACTATTGTAAACCTTGCCAGATAAAAGGGGTATCTCTGAAATGGTTCACTACAGAAAAAAAAAATGCTTTTGGACATACATTGTGTTTAACAAGATCTAAACTTTAATATAGTAAAATTGAGTCCATCTCTTACAGTTTACCAGTTAGGCAAAAATCATCAAGAGTAAGCAGTGGGCTGTAGCCCGAAAATTCAAAATGTACATATGCCATAAAATGTGTATCGAACTTTAATCAAAATCGGTAGAACCATTTTTGAGAAAGTTAATATTTTCAAAACGATTTCCATTTAAAGGGTAGTTTAGGATGGGGGAATTTTCTTCAAAATCTTCGTTTCGCATCCTTGGAAAATATTAAACTTAAGTGCGAACTTTAGTTTTTAACCGACTTTTCGTTTTTGAATTATGCTGTTCATAGACAGAGATACGCACTTACATGGAGCTCTTTCTAAAAATGCTTTTTTTGGGGGGGGGGGATTCAGGGGGCTTCAAAACATATATTTGTGGTGAAATCTCGACATCGAATTTTTGGGTGTACTTGCTATACGTAGTAGAGAAAGTGAAACAGCTATCTCGTTCTCTTCAATGTAATTTTGAGCAATACAAAAAGTTTTAAATAAATTAGTAAAACTATGCATCGTGTGGAACATTTTAAGTAGTGCAAATTGCCCAGAAAATATTTGATAGCAAACAAGGTGTGAAGTTCGACGTTGCTATTAATAAGCATGCATTTGTGCATTTATAGGTTATGTTAATTCGCAATGCAAACGCCCAAGATAGGAAATTTTAGACTTTTTTTTTTCATACAAATATAATGCAAAGTTAAAATGTCCATAACCTTTGAAAAAAATAGCTTTAATGTCCTTTAAGTTGGTTGATCAAATCGGACACGAATGAAATGGGTGAAATGATACTCAAATGAGACTCAAAACGTTTGTTTCTGGTGAAATCCCGATTAGAAGTTTTTGGGGTGCAGTGCATTACCTTCCCTATCTGATATGTACGTGAAAGAGAAACTAAAAATACAGCGGTTCTTCCTTTGTGTTTAGTGAAATAGGAAGATCTCCCAAGTGAATGTTGGTAGGAACTGTACTGACAGTGATTGTACCTGACGAATATCGCTCCCTTCCCCCTATCAGATTAATAGAGTAATCAAAACTGCCATGGGTGTTAGACTCATAAATATTCATGCCCCTATCTTTCCGCTTAATCCTGGATTATTTAATGAAGATCATTGAAAGCTTTCGGAATAGAAATTTAAATTACCGGGAAAGGGTGTGAGAATTGTTTCAAAGTGGATTGATGGGAACAAAGAGCGTAAAAAGAAATCCCTCGCAGAAAATTAATGGAAGTAAAAATATCAAAGAAAAACAGTGAAATCGACAGACAGTGGACCAATTTTATTTACATAATTTGAGGATATAGTGGAATGGTTTCTGCAGTTCCGTGAATTTAAACGCTTCTGCACCGAAAATCTGCTTATAGTTTATGAGCGAAAATTGCTGAAGTTATTATGCAGATATTATCTTTAGACTGGCAGTTAAATGCACCCGCAAAATCGCAAAGCTATTTATTCCCTTTTAATAATTATCTTCGCAATGTAATAATTATTAATAATAATAAATATGTATATAAATATTTATTATCAATTGGACCAATGCTAAATTTCAGTGTCACGGGTCGTAATGTCTAACGGAATGGAGGAGCCGACTTCGATTCTCGTTTGACTGGTCAGCTGGTAATTTTCCCAGTTAAAAGAATTGCTTAGGTGGATTATATACTATCACGAATTTTACTGTTCCTTATTTCATTTCACCTATAGGCTTCAGAAACAGCAAGAGGTGGGTTGCTACACTAATGCGAGAAAACCGACTTTTCAGGCATGTTATGATGGACGGTCAATTAATGATAAAACAGAGGTGTTGAACTCGTATGACTTTCTCTACTCCTTGTATAAACTATGCTTGCAAATGTTTATTCTTCTATCTACTTCATGTTAATTTAAGAGACACTTCTAGAAATCGCTTTATATTTCACATAGGCATAATGGGAATAGGGGAATGCGGTCAAATCTTTTAACACCTGTTCGCTATGTGATGGCTTAGAAATGCCGTGATAATTATATGACAAGGAGGCGGGCACGGGGAAAGAATGACTTCCCATTTAAGAACATTATATATATTGAAAAATTCAAAGCAGGAAAATGAATTGTTTCGGAAATAAGCAGCTCAACAGTATTATTTGAATAAATTGATCAACATTTTCTTCGTGTCTTGTTTCTTACGGTTTACCAATTATGCAAAATTAATCCAGAATGAGGAGAGCTTCAGAGGTTATTCCAGAAAATTCAAGATATACGTTTTATTTTTCATGAACATTTTGTGACACAACAAAGGACGGACGGGACCAGTACTTCACACCATATACAGGGCGGGCGAGCGGACAGAGGCGTTCAAGGTCAGCCTGCCTCTCGCGAGTGCTGTGTGTACGTGACTAACAACAATCAAAGTGGCGGAACCAAATGGGGCTTTTTCCAGTGCCTTCGAGAAGGATCTGGCTGCGTCATTGCCAGAGAAGTAAAAGTTGAGAGTTCTGATGGCACTAAAGACTGTAGACTGTGTTAATGGCGATACCATTTTAGAAGACAAAAGGGATAGAAAGGTAACCGGATTGGATTTTGTCATAATGTTTTAAAGATATTTAGATCAAAATCGTTGGAGCCGTTTTTTGTGAGTATCCTCATAAGGCAACCTTGGAAGATACTGAAGTTAAACACCAAGACTGGTACACACACTTTCTAAAGCAAAACAGAAATGCTTCTTGGGGAGCTTTAGGTAGTCTCAAAACCTACATTTCCTGTGAAACTCGCTATCGAATTTGGGGTTGGCATACGAAACTCCTACTTATTGCAAGTTTATAGTAGAGAGAGTAAAGAATAAGATCGCCGAAAATGTTTGTAACCAGTACTGCACCATTATTTATAGAACGTTATATTAAAATTCCCCAAGAGCGAGTTGAACCAACATGTCCGAGCAGAGAAAGAATGACGGCGTTTCCCATTATTCGGAATCCTCTGCGCTGGAAAATCCTTCCATATCTGAATATAAGAAGTTGATCCTCCTTGCGTTTTATGCAACTCTGCCAGACAGGTTTTTATTATGCCACATCTTCTGCCAGAAGTTAAGACGTAAAAGCTTCTTAGCACCTCTTTTATTTAAGATTCTCCTGGCTGCGCAACTGTCGCCGCTCTAGTGGATGAAGTCTAAAACTGTGGGCTTTACATAAATGTTTTCATTTATATATCAAAGCAAACTGGTTGTTTTAACTTAATGATACACTGCATATGCACCTATAAGGAGTTCCCAAGTTTATTGCAACATTCAGTTTTGGATGAACACTTCAAGCACAGCGACCTAGATACAAGGGTTGTCCCAGAAGTACCCTTAGTAAATTCGAATTGTTTCCTCATGCACCCTATTCACCAGCTTTAGCCCCTTTTCATTAGTTTCTGTTTCCAAACTTTAAGAAATGGCTTGCTAGTAAAATATTTGCCAACAATGAAGAAGTGGAGTCTGCAGTTGATGGCTATTTTGCAGAGCTCGACGGTCGTCAACATAAACAGAGTATTTGAGTATCGCTGGGAAAAGTGTATCAAGTTCTAGTACATGTTTATGACTGTCGTTCACTCAGGAGGAAGGCATGAAGTGAGGGAACACCAGGAAACCACACTCCGCAGGCTACAGAGACGCTGGAAGTCCCTAACAGATCCAGGCTCGAGGACCTGTCTCACTGCTTGAGCTAATTCGAGAGAGTGCAGGACGGCCATCGACCAAGCAAACCTTGGACTCCACGTAAAGTACTCTTTTCTTAGATCAAGCATCCGCGCCATATGTCCGGCACCGCCATACGCCACGAAAACTAGAAGCATACCTGAAAGATGAGAAGGAAAGGCAATGAAAAGGAAATCGTGGAAAGAAAATCGTGGTAAATGACATCACCCCGGCATTGGTCTACCCACCACGAAAAACGCAAGGTTAGAGGGGCAGGAATCAAAACCGGGACCTCATAATGGGAGAGTCACGCGTTACCGCGGAGTCATTTCACTCGCAATCAATGTTGTTACTAACGTGTATAACGGCTGATCTTGAAGGGGGGTAGGACACTTCTATATCCCCAGTCTATTCTTCAATTGGAAAAATGATAGTTCTTTTTTATTTTCTCAAAAATTCATTTACCGTCTTTATTATATAGGACACATACAGTAGGTTTTGAGCGATAGTCAAATCTTTTAAAGCTGCTCACTGTGTGAAGCCTTGGAAATTCGGCAAAGAGATAAAAAAAGTGATAAACGACCTTCCATTTGAGCAAAGTTTAAGTATTGCAAAACTCACGCAAATAACAAGAAATGCCTCCGAAATGGTTCACTCCACACATAAAAAAAAAAAAATAAATAAATAAATAAAAAATAAATAAATAAATAAATAAAAAGCATTTGGGTATAACTTGTGTGTTTTGACGAGATCTACATTTTTTGCATACTACGATTTGGTCTATCTCTTACGGTTCACTAGATATGCAAAAGTCATCAAGAGCAAACACAACTGCATGGTTTATAGCGAGAAAATTCAAAATATATGTATTTCATTTGCCATAAAAACATCAAACATAAGGCATTTTAATAAAAAGTGTCAGCCATTTTTGAGAAAATCAAAATTTTCCATCTAAAGTGTAGCTTAGGGTGGAGGAATTTTCTTCAGGATCTTCATGTGGTATCCTTGAAAGATATCAACCAACTTTTTAACCGACTTTTGGTTTTTGAATTATTTTGTTCAGGTACACATACACACGGACCTTTTTCTAACAACGTTTGTTATGGATTCAGGGGCCTCAAAACAGGTATTTCCGGTGAAATCTCTACAACATAATTTTGGGTCGAATACAATACTTCCCCTACTGTGGCAGAGAAAGTAAAAATGTTACATTTATAATAACTTTATTCCTTTATCGTTTATTTTATATAACTTCAAATTACTCTTACAGAAGCTTATTTTTCTGACTAGGTACTACATGTTAATCGAGATGAACCTTTGTAGAAATAGTCGATAGTGGATGTTTTGTATCATGTTGGGAAGACAACTGAATAGCGACAGTACTTCCAAATTATTGGAAATTTCGAACTAATAATAACGAATATCTCTGAAATTGTGATACCACAACAATGACAAGTTTGGTTGAAATGAATTGTTGGTTAAAGAGAGATCTATATCCCGTTTCCACCTATGTTTTGTGCGTTTATAACAAAAGAAATGGAAATTGCAGTCCATATTTAGAACTCTATCAAGGCTAAATGCACCCATCGCACAAATGTCAACATTATTGCGATCTTTATCCCAGAGTCCCCATTTGAGAAACATTGTGATGGTGTGTTTACGTAAACGAAACCAATTGGGAGGCTGTATTTGCCTGTGGGAGATCCCAGGACCCCGGCTGTCAAGGGACGGATCAATGCATCTCGTAATTACCTGACATTGCCAGGTCTTTTTCAACGTTTCACCCCGCGGACGTCACGATTTCCCTACTGACATTTACATAACATAATTACATGGGTTTCGAACCACGAATATAAATCTATTCATGCTAAAATTTATCAAACTCTATTAACGGTCCGAAATATTTAATTGCTAAAATAAATGAAGGCAATTTATGTGCGCTCATAAATCAAACCCATGTGACATAGCCGTTGTGGAAATGCAGCGCACCGGAAAACGAAATTTGAGTATTTGTTTTCTGTTTCTCGTTAATATTTATATCGGTTGATGTTTGTTTTATAATCACCAGACGCGCTGGTGTTCCCTGACAACCACTTTTTTTAATATGGAGTGAAAATAATTACTGCACGTGAATGGCTTACAAAAGCCTTTGGGTAATCCTGTGAATGTAGTTGTTTTAAATACGCAGTCAGCAGCGCTGTAATTTAACGCTCGAGTGATTCCTGTTCGCCGGCGATACCGTTGAAAAACTAATAGTTTATATCAAAACAGAGAGTTTGTGTTCATTTGTCCAGGGGAGAGACTTCACAAACACTCTTCCGCATTTTATAACTCTTTTACCACTGACAAAGTGGTTTCTTCCCACTCGTTAAAGTTTTTAGGCGATCGTGTTTTTTCATGAACTTAACAGCCATCATGGCATGCTTGGGAAGTCGGTTGCACCTAACCTAACCTACCCATCTCTTCTGCTATTTTTGTAGCCTATAAGTGATACAAACATAAGGTTTTAATGTTATAATTATAACACAATATTTTAATACAGCCATATGTTTATTAAATGTTTACCATTTCACTTTTTCGTCTTCTTTTACTAATTAAGACGCAAATAAAGATCGTATCATGTTGATTTCCCTATTAGCCTACTATGCAAAACTCTTTCTTTCCTCTTGCCAATTTTTGAATACAGTATAGCTTTGTCTACCGTCATTATGAAGTTATTATTGCTAAACTTAGTAGCTGAGCTACCAAAAGAATGAAGTTCTGCACCTTTTGTCTGTAAAGCAGACGCATAGAACCGGTTCACCACACTGTTACGTCACATGCCCAAAGAACGCGCATAACTCACTCTTTGAACTCTAACATATAAAAAAATGAACAACGATGTTCCATTTCATGAAAGTTTTAAGTTTTTCGAAACTGACACAAATAAAAAGGGATATCTCCGAAATGGTTCACTCTACAAAAAAAATTATTTAAACATAAATTGTGTGTTTTAGGGAGATCTATATGTTTTGTATAGTAAGATCTCTTACGGTTTACTAGTTGTTCAAAAGTCATCCAGAGTAAACAGGACTACATGGGCTATAGCCAGAAAATTCAGAATATACATTTCATTTGTCATACAAGTATCTCAAACATATGGCATTTTAATCAAAATCGTTAGAGCCATTTTCAAGAAAATCAAAACTGTCGAAAAATTTTCCATGTAAAGGGTAGTTTAGGGTTGGGCTACTTTCTTCAAAATCTTCGTATCGCATCCTTGAAAGACATTAAACTTAAATACCACCTTTAGTTTTTAACTAACGTTTCGTTTTTGAGTTATATTGTTCACACACACACACACACACACACACACACACACACACACACACACACACACGCACGCACACACACGGACCTTTTTCTAAAAATGCGTTTTTTTATTCAGGGGGTCTCAAATATATATTTCCGTGAAATCTCGACATCGAATTTTTAGGTGAAATACAATACTTCCTCTGCTTGCCAGTAGAGAAAGTAAAAAGCATTTTTAGAAAAATGTCCGCATATGTGTGCAAGAGAGGAGAGGCAGTCTGTGAACAGCACAACTTAAAAATGAAAAGTCCATTGAATACCAAATTTGGTACCGAAGTTCAACAAGGATGCGACATGAAGATTTGTAAGAAAATACTTCCACACCTTTGCATAGAACATTTTTCAAAAATTGATTTTATAAAAAAAATACATTTAACAATTTTTATTAAACTAGCATATGTTCAAGGCACTTTGGCATATTTATCTTGAATTTGCTGGGAATGTGCACAGAAGCTTCTTCAGTACGGATGATTTTTGCATAACTGGTAAACAGTAAATCAAAATCTCACTAACGAAAGGTAGATCTCATTACAACACGGAATTTATCATCTCTCTCTCTCTCTCTCTCTCTCTCTCTCTCTCTCTGTCTGTCTGTCTGTCTGTCTCTCTCTGTGAAGTTTCTCAGGCATTCCTGGTTATTTGTCTGAATTTTATAATACAGTACTTTTCTCAAATGGAGGTGGTTATCTATTTTTTTCATTTTTATTTTATTTTTTTAAATCTTATCTGCTGTCCATGTAAAGAGAAAGGAATTTCAGAGCCGTCACATAGTGACCAGGTTTAAATGAATGACTATCGCTTAAAGCGTACTTTATTCCCATATTCGCTTTGCACCTACAAGAAAATCAGCAATAAGATAATTTATGTAAATGATTATTTCGATTAGCATGAAGACAGAGGAACAAATGTTTTAATTAAGAGTTTGTACAAGAGTAGAGAAAGCCATGCGAACGCAAAACATCGGTTTTCTATTGAGCTTCTTGATGTTATCCTCTGTTTCACAATTCATATAATAATCGTTTTACATTTGCAGTTGACTGTGCATCTTTGAAATCACACGTGTTACCCCTTTTATGTACTTTTATAATTGGTTACTTCGTTCTCCATTAGAACATGCTGTTCGCACAATTTTCTCGAGTGCCCATTACACAAACTTTGTTCACGTGAGCAAATGCAATTCCTTTATATTAGCGAATGCATTTCAGTGTAACAGCTAAAAGAAAATGATGGTGATAGAATTGTGTTCATACGCAATTTTTAAAAGCTGAAGCACATTTCTGGTGTTTGAAGGCATGTAACTGAAGTCCCACTAGATGGGACTGCCGGGAGTGGAGCACAGAGATAACGGTTCCCTAGGGAACTCTTTGCCTCATCCAATTACTCTCCAAATGTTCATATATCTCAGAAGCAGCAGTATTCAAATTTTGGTCCCTTCTAGATGATGAAATTTGCTAGAACTCTGCGTGCTCCATAGACATGCATATCGTCGACCGCCCTATGCAGCCTTATCCTGTAGGTATTTCTTGCTCTGGGGGTAATTGATTCTGGAGCTTGCGGGTTCAAACTCGGTGGAGGGCGATAGATTTTTTCGAATGTAAACAACATCCTTAGCATGGCTTTCTTGCAGTACAATATGATCATCAAATCATTAGCACAGCGTACGTAAATAGGAACCGAACTGGTAGGGATACATTCATTTATGCTCATTTATGATTTTATGCAGAATGGAATGAGTAACAGAATCTTTAATATGCTACGAAGTGAAGTTTGTGTGAAAGTGAAGATGTTGCTAGCTATCCTGTGGTGAAACATAAGACATTTGCTCAGTGACAGTGCAATAAAAGTGCCTTATGGAACACTGCCGTGTGAAGTAAAGCGTGTGCAGCGGGGATGTGATGCAGGGATCTCTGGACTCCGGCTCGGGCACCAGGGTGAGTGTCCTCAGCCTCCTGCAGACCGTGTGTACCAGCCCACTAGCACAGTCAACACCTCCTCACCATCTTATGGATACTGTGGTCAAGCAGCTAATACAGCTGTCCACCACTGCTGCTGCTTCTACCACCCCGTACCACGTGACTGGGAGTCCTCTCAAGAACGGTGTCAGGTCCTGCACCTGCATCGTCCATCTGGTGCTCCTACAGGTTGGATTCAACTTGTTTCACTATTAGTTTTTAAGATCAGGCACGTAGGTGTAAGTGTTAATTTAGGGGTCCAGCCCCATGTAAGCGCTTTAACCTCCTGATTCTCCTTACAGGTGCAAACATTATAATTCTATGTGGAATGACATAGCCATTGTCTAACAACCACCCCATTCCAAAACACTCAAGTTGAAGGCTCTTGTTTAACTATAGTTAGTGTAATTAGTATGACCAATATTCTTAGCGTTTATCTTACCTTCTATGGATGTTTAACAAGAACTACTTACATACTTAAATTAGACACAGCCCTTAATAATTTACAATGCTTTTCAATAATAAAAGCCGAAGACCTTGGTTCTCCGATGAGACAAGGTAATTTTTCTCGTCAAACAGATGTAAGTATGCTATGGTCTTGCGATACTTTTTCCAATGATAGATAAGTATCCGAAATGCCATTTTGGAACATACAATCATGTCGAAATTGATACATGGTGTTTACTGCGATGATGTATGTGTGTTGAGATAGCAGCAATTCTAGTAAGTATTTATCTTTTTTTTTTTTTTTTTTTTTTTTTTTTGCACATTACAGTTTCGCAAGATACAGCAAAATCATATGTACTCTCTCTCTCTCTCTCGTCTTTGAAATACGCAGAATTTAAATATTAACACACGAAACTTTTCCTAAAACTGATTTTATTTTTATTCAGGCAGCTCAAATCGTGTATTTCCAGTGGAGTTGAATGCTTTTTGATCTTACATTTTTCAGGAAATAGGTACATTTTCTTAAAAGGTGACAGTTCTCTATGTTACAAGTGTAAATGACAATGTGATATTGAGATAAGAAAAGATGATCTGCTAAACTATAATAATGAAATGCCTAGACTTGTTACCAGAGTTAGACATTGTGAGCATGCAGATGTTCGTAGAAACTTTGTGACTTGGGTTAAATACATTTTCACGTGAGGTTGAACCAAAGTTTCTCCTGGTATTTTTGTTCCTTTTGAACGCGCTGATTAACTGGGAGCAGCAGCGTCTCGGGTTCGAATCGATGTTTTTAAAGAAGCCAGCGTCATGTAGGTACTTCTTGTTTCCAGCAAGGTGAAGTGGTAATTTGCAGAGCGACTACGCCGAGACTTGTGATTGTCTGGCCGTTATCAAGTCTGGTTATATCGCAGCAGTGCTGCTGCTGCTACTAGCATCATCTCAAGAAACAGCGGAGTGTAACAAATTGCACCTAAACACGAAGAAATAATAGCTACAGTAATTATTTTTAGAGAGCTGCATTTTGACACAAGCCACTCATACTAGAAACTGAGCATACAATCGGGACAGGATATTTTTATACAAAATGCTTATTTACTTTCTGCTGTCAGAAAGTCTGTTCACTTGGTGTAAGTACGAATTAAATTACAAGGAAATTACTTGTTCTTTAGCAATAGTTGTGTGTAGGACAAGGGTGGAAACGTAGAATTCATTGCTATAGCCGGGATTTGCACCACGGGTCTTCCGCGATCCGTCCGATTGCTCTAACCAACAGAGCTACCATGCCGCCACAACACTTAATTCTCCAACTAACTCGCTATTTTTTCTGTAAACCACATCTCAAATGCATGTGAGAAATGAATAAGTATTGGAAATTCAAACCGATAAGGAATTTCTCGGAAATTGTTAACTCCACAAATGTCAAAGCCACAAAAATGTTTTAATTAAATGTATTTAACAAATTACCTTTCTCAACGAAATCTACATTTTCCTTGCAGCAAGACTTCTCTATCTCTTGCGGTGTGCCAATTATGCAAAAGTCATTCAAAATGCAGAGTTGCCAGAAAAATCAGTTTCTTTAATGTACTCTCCTCTTTTGAGGGCTGCCAAGAAGACAAAGTATAACTTTGCAACTAAGACATCTTTTTTTAAAAAAATTACAATTATATAAAATTAGTTATAACACGTTAAATTAATAATAGACTTAGAGGAAACAAATAGGTATCAATGTTTTCATATTAAAATTTAAGCAATATCTGAAAATACATTTCATTTCTGATGAAAATATCTTAAAAGTACATGGTAAGTTAAATAAAATTGTTAAGAACCATTTTTGATAAAATCAAAATTTACGGAAGATAGTTTAAAGATCGTGTCCCATCCGTGAAGGATGCTGAACTTGTATGACCAAGTGTGGTATTTAATTGAATTTTAGTTTTGAGCTAAGCTGAGAGAGAAAGAGATAGAGCGAGCTAGAGAGACCTAAAAATACCTTTTTTGTGCAGGGAGTCTCTCTGATCAAATCTTGCTATCGAATTGTTGGCTGGAATAGGTACAATACTTTCTCTTTTCGTCTTCGTCCTAACAAGATTTGGGTCAGAGACCTGTTCCGAGGCTAAATTAAGTGGTCAGTTCATCTTTTGAATTGCCGTCCACATTTCTTCGTGCAGAGGATTGATAAAAGCTTGTCGTGGAAGGGGGCATCCTTAAAGCTTCCTCTTGTTATTAAAGGTAAGTGATCAGATGGACGGAACATCCCTGAAGAGCTTGCTGCGACCTCACGTACGATATTGTTGGTTCCTGACCTGGCGCGTAATGTGCAGTAATTCCTCGGTATTGTATGGGCCCAATTAATGCAGCTATGGGCAATGATGGATACCTCTACGCCGCGCTTCATGTATTCATTAATGTTTAAACTTTGCTGTAATCAATATTAATGTATGCCCCGCTGCTTTATGGCTTCCTGGACATGGCGCACTCGCTCCACGGGGCATTCCAGCAGTGTTGCCACACTTCCTTCACTTGCTGGACAATGGACTGGAAAACCCCACCACAGAGGAAGTTGTTAGCGCATGAGAAACGGCGGAAGTTTGGGATGCCATCTGGCGGAACTTAAACATCCGTCCCACAATGCAGCAAACTTGATAATGAGCTCACTTGTTACTAAATATTTTCTTGTTTCATGTTTCAAAATCTCGACAGTTTGTAAAATGAATTGCTAGTTGAATGTGTGAGATTCGCCACATCGGGGAGAACGATAAATAAACAAAGTCGTAAACGTACGAAGGATGAATTGCACTCGGTTTGTGCCTCAAATATTGCGGTAGTTTGTGCAGGATGAGACCGTACACCCACTGTCCTTTCTACCTTTAAACGAAAAAGGACATTATCGACGGAGGAGTACCTAGTATTTGTATTATTTACCTACTTAATGTTACATTAACTATGGTTGTTATGGTAAAGTTATATCCAGTTGACCAACGTTTGATAAACACATACAGGGCCATTAGTTTAAGTGGTTACCCTCTTATTGCCGCCTGCCCCTCGGGCGCGCCCCACGTGCCTGCTAAGAATCCAATTCTCGCTATTGTGTCACATATGTCGTGCCCTTCTGACTCACGCCGTGTATGAAAAACGAAAGCAGTGGTGTTTCTTAAGCAATATTTACACAAATATCTATACCTTTTATTCCACGTACTACCATTAAGTATATGCTCAGGCTTGGTCAATTTTGACTGTTTAAGATCAAGTCCCAGCGTACTTTCCTCTATCTTTTGGAAATCCAAAATACCTCTGCTAATAACTTTTCCCAATATTTCCCGTCTGCGTGCATGTTGCCAAAATATGCATGCAGTCTTCTTGTTCCCTGTGTAATGGGCAGATCCTCTTGTCAGCATCACCAATAATCTAAGCCACGCTATTCCTGCCCTCGTTTCATATCCAATTCCAAAATATGTCTCCCTACTCTACTCAACACCGTAGTCCAATTATATTTTCTTCGCGACATTGTATCTGCTTTCATTATCCTGTTGCCAAAATATTGTTTAACCCAACTTTTTAGAACCCCCTTTGTAGTCCCAGCGCACACCACTTTGGATGTTTTTCGTTACTCATTTAGTGTTCCTAACATATTCTTCTAAGAGTTCTTTGGTCACTGATTATTCGCAACCAGTAGGAGGTGGCATTTAGTCAGAATGCAGAGCCCTCCAGTCACATCTCAAGTTCGAGAGGTATTACTCCTTAAGTGCTTTGAAATGATCACCAGGTCGAGTGCACGGTTCCAAGATCCCAACGTTACGAAGATCCCATTTAGCGTCTGGTTATCTCGCTCCGCGGATAGAATCACTTAATATTAGTACCTTTCTTTTAAGATTTTCGAAAATAACTACAAAAACTGTAAAACGAAAAATAAGGCATTCCATAAAATCCGTCAGATTTTGTGCAGATTTCAACTGAGTACCTTATTCTGTTGGATCTTAGTTGGGATCTTGTTTGCGGATAGTGCTTAAAATTTGTTATCCTAAGACAAAATATCGGATGAAACCGAATTTCTCCCCACAGATTCAACGTCAGATACTCCTATCACTACCAGGCCAAAAAAATTAAGAAATAAATTTAAAAAAAGAAAGTTTTCAAAACTTTTACATTTAACTTACTGTTTGTTCAATTGATTCGGAATTTTGACATGGGTATATACACCATTTTTATCACTATAGTGTGTTTTCTTACATCACTAAATAGGGTTCACTCAATATAATACTTAGATACAGTGGACAACTTGACTTCAGATCGCGTCATTTTTTTAATATCGAAAATCGATATATAGTTTAAAAATATTATCTTTTTCACTACATGGAGTAGGCAGTATTGCCTGTTCCGGCTTCAGTTTCTCACTCCAAAGTCCTTTAGGTCGTCCTTTATCTCTTCTTCCAATCTGCTTATAATTTAATGCAAGTTTTGGTAGTCTCGTGCCCTCCATTTATACGCTGAGACCGTTTTTCTCGATGTTCCTTTATTCTCATGCATACTATAAATGTGTTATATAGTTCCTCTCTGACATCTTCATTTCTAAAGTGATCCATTCCTGTACATCCTTTTGTTCTCTTTAAAAATGTAATTTCAGCACTCTGTACTTGATTCTGAACTCTTTGTGTGTTGTCCCAAATTTCGGATCCATAAAGAAGAGGAGAAACTGCCATTGTTTTATAAAATTTAATTCTTGCCTATATAGGATATGAAGAAAAAAGGGATATGATTATTTTTCACATTAATGAAAGAATAATAATTCAGAAATCAAGCTTTGGAGATCTGATTGGATTTAAATAATGTAAGCGCATAGATCTGCGGGCTGTATTTCCTTTTCAAAAAGACTGATGTCCTTATGGTTATGGTTCCACGAACTCCCCCATATGTTAATATTCTTGTCAGGGTACGTGCAAATAATCTCTCAAAGGAGAATTAGATCATCGTAAGCACATGTTACCTTGATTCTCTTGGTGTATGATTTGGAGACAGGCAAAATAAAACATTTCATTTTTTTTTTTAATTTTGCCGTTTGTGAAATTGAGTGGATACAGCAGAAAATGTCATATTTTATATATTTAGTAAAAAATTTGTCTTTTGTGGAAAATCTTCATATTTCTTCCTATTTTGTAAGATTTACACTTTTAAAATAATTTTCGTTAGCAATGAACTGTGCTTTCCAGATACTCCACTCCGGTTGTTTTGTATAAAACATATTGGCAGAATCGAAGTCACACTTTCCAAAAAGCTTGGTACAGTTGTGAAAACGCCAACAGCTTCTTTTGGTGTTGCAATTAGTTGTATAGAAGTAATAGTATAAGGTTGTCTCGTAAGTTCGTTTCTCGTTACGTTTCAATCACTAAGAACGCCTGGGAACACACCTCATCCGCAGCATAGCTACAACAGAGTAGTTGCCAAGCTTTCTGTTTTAGAGAGAAATTCCCAGCTTGAAATCGACTGAACCACTTTTAATGTGCATCTTCCCGTAGACAGCACAAATTATCTGCCGACATTGTAAAGCGGTTTTGGCCTTACGATAATAAAACCGCATAAGATGTGGGAAATGTTCCTTTTTGCTTTCCATAGTTTGTAAACATAAGTTCACGCTGTCACACACACTGATGTATCCAATAGCGGGTCTGATTGTTGATCTCTAAGTCGTAGGGGTGGTAGGCAACTATGATAACTTGAGTATACAGAGCGTTTAAGCTTTTTAGGCGCTTTAGATGGAACTTGCAAGCAAAACGAACTTATGAGACAATAACAAGGGTAAAGAACCAATAAATTATTTTTCGTTTTTTCTACGTTTATGTTTCGCTGTGACTAAAATCTATAAACTCTGAAATTTTGCACATTTCATTTGATATTTTATTCTTAATATAAACAAAAATCTACATCGCGTATTTTTTTAAACTATTTGAAATTAGTCTGCTCCAAGCCCATAAATTAAGTTGTTTTGATTTTAAAATATATTTCACAATATTTTGGGATTGTTTCATATTTTACTTGTCTCTAGCATTCACCCTAAATCAATTAGAATGTCGTGTTAACATTTTTAGCGCTTTTAACGTTGTAGTCCGCATCAGATAATGGGTGAAATGATGCTTAAATGACCCCGGGGTCCATAGAGGTTAAAGTTACCCGACATTCGTCTTCTCAGGATAAGAAACAACCGGAGAAAGACCTTTTATTCGGGAAATTCCCCTTAACGGAGATTCGAACACGGGAGTTCTTGGCGCGTTTTCGTTATTGTTTTCCTACAGGATGTGCAAAATATTGGTCACAGATGAATTATTGGTCAACAGTGGGCCTTACATAGCATGTTACAGCTTATAAGATAAAACTCGGTAGGCACAGGGAAGCAGTAATAGATTATAGTGATTTTGAATAATAGCTGGGGCTTACCTTCCCATTGTGATTACAGAACACAATCGTTTATTGTTTCGAATTGGTTTACCTTTCAACTGTTCCTGATTTACATGACATAGGTACATACTTTCTCCTTCCTTGAACAATGTCGCGTATTTTCGCGAGTAGAGAAAGTTTGTTGGTACACCTGACACATGGAATTTAAATGCGAGATTATATCCGGCTGACTGCGAGATATATGTGACCGGCAAAGCCACACGCGAGTGTATAATCTCGCATGAAAAGACTTAATACCCACATAGGATTTGTTTTGCAATGTTCACTGTTTCTGAACAAATCCTACAGTTAGCCACACTGTTATTGGGATTCATATGGAAAGTGAGAACGTTAAAGTATAATTTATTTGCAAGTACTGCAGTATTTTCATGTTCACACATTGCGTTTTCGGTAATCCGAAATGAAACGTAGCGATATGTACTGGCATTCCTACATATTGCAACGATATGGTAATTGTGTTCTCTGATAATGTTACTGCAGCACTGGGAACTTGCCCAGATAAGAAACATTCTTCTTTCTTCCTTCCTTCCTGCTAATTGCAGTTTTACTGCTGAAAATTTCCATAGCATGTCGCAGTTGCGGTACATTGTTACATATGCGGGCCTGCCAACTGTAAAACTGGATACAGAATGATGCAGATTAATGCACATATTTAAGTTTCGGCACAATTAGGAAGGGACATGTTGAAATTTGGATGTAGGATTTATTCTGTAACCAGCTTTTGAGATACAGTAATTCCAGAAACTTTCAGCACTAAGAACAAAATACTAACAGTACCTAATCCAGAGCTACAACCTGAAACACATCTATGGTTGCCAGAATCTCGTATATTAGAAATTGCCCTCTTTGTTAAAGAAATTACCCGCTGTTGCACAAAATGTTCTCGGGACGCCCATTTGTTCCATAGTTGGCAAGAATAATACATTCGAATTTCAAAACCATTTTGTACAAGAAATTGTCAAGTGTGTAACTAACCTACTCAATCCTCGTATAAACATAGATGTAGAACTACCTCAAATGCCCATTGGGGAAATAAAAAAAATTGCAGAAGTGGTTACCATTTGTCGATGGTTGTATTGTCGATTGTTAACAAAGAACAAGCAACACGCGACTGGCAAAGGGAACTTAGTTCTAATACAGCGGGCATTTGCTTCTTGGTTGACTGAATCAGAGCAAAGTGGGTAAAATTCAGAACTTCAGGACAAAAGAAAGTATTCTTGTACTAGAGATAATTCTACATTGCTACAAGAACTGGCAACCAGCAAGTCTGCTTCACATTCAGGAGGTTACAAATTCGAATATTGGTTAGAGTAAGTTATGTGGATAAGATTTTCTCCGTGGTTTTCCCTTATCCTGAGAAGACATATGTATTCTACACTACGAGCCCCGGGCTCTTTTGGGCATCATTTCATCCATTTCACTCGTCCGATATGACGTACCAGGTTAAAGGGCGTTGAACCTGAAAAAAAAAAGTTTCAGGCAAATTGTGTGGGTACGTTCAGCACCAGCGTCGCGCAAGATGGAATGTGGTCATTGTCGAGTATGTTGAAACACGGACTTCACGTTTCAACTTCTTTTAAAGTGTGAATAGTTATTTGTTCAAAAAGATAGTCCGTGACTATGTATACTATATCTTTCTTAGTGGCCAGGGCCAATACCAGTAGATGCCATTCTGTAATAGCTTGGCACTAAATAAATAAAAAATATCTTTCTTTTTTATCTTAGAAATTTAACAAGCAGTTTTGAAACCAAACCTGAACAAATAAAGGTTTCAATAATAACCAGCAGAAAGGTCTTCCTGAATGCAACGCTTGTTTTTCAGTAATAATCCCGACCGTTCGAGGTTAAAAGCATTCTTGGTTACAAAAATCCGCTTAGAATAACCGACAAACGTGTCCGTAAAACAGCAACGGACTATGGGCCCCCCTGTTATCTGCACCAAATCATAATTATTATTCTCGATTTCGGAAAACAATGTTCTTCAATTTTCTTCATTCCCATCCACCATTCATGCGAATCGTAGTGTGCTGTGGCGGGAACCACAAGCTATTTGTCCCGCATGAATTGTCTTAGAGAGAAAGAGACGTGGAGAAGGAGGAGGGGGTGGGGATACGCTCAGCTTAAGGAACTGTTTGAAACTCCTATTGGGACGGGAGTAAGAACCTTGACAATTTGGTCTCGTTTCTTCCCGCATGTTAAGCTTCTGGAAGGCTGACCGTTGGCTCTATCCGATTCAGTTCTGTGTTGCCAGTTCTTGCAGCGTGTCGGCAAGTAGCAGTTGCTACAGAGTCCTGAGTTGGGCATGTTAGCAAGCAAAGGGAAGAGAGAAGAGGTTGGGTTACATCATAAGTTTCCATTGCGCAGATGATAATATGTTCCAACACAGCATATCGGATGATTGGTTGCCTATTACCGTCTGATAAACATCCAGGAGTCGTTGCAATCTTTTGAAGCTCGGAAGCAGGCGCTACAGTCATATAACTTGTATTTTTAAACCATTACTTGTTTATGTTCTTTTAACATCTATTGTCATATGGTCGGCCTTTAGCCTTTGGGACAATTGTTCAACAGCAATGCTGTTCACTCGCCTTCTAATGGTTTTTAATCTTCGGGTTGGTATTATTTTAGGTTCTTACATAAAATTCACACACACACACACACACACTCTCTCTCTCTCTTTCTCTCTCTCTCTCTCTCTCTCTCTCTCTCTCACACACACACACTTCCGATCTTTAGGGAGAATGGGGACTAATCCTATCTGAAGAAAAAATTTCACCCTCCAGCTCGGAATCTAACCCGGACCTCTGGATTTGAAGGTTAATGTGCTAACCACCAGACTACAGAGGCAGTGTGCGTTACTTTTGAAACTTGAACTGTTATACTTTGTGACTGCATAACTGGGCTTAGAGTTTCCAGGATAGAACCGCTTCAAAATAATTTTATTTTCTACTTCTATTGTATTCTTTATAACCTCTTACTGTTACGGTCGCATTTTTTGCTATTCTGGCAGTTGTTTTCACTTTTAGCGACTCTAGCGCTCCTTGCGGTGTACAATGGACAAAATGTCCTGTGCTCTAGGAAACATTGCTAATATATTCATATGTCATTCTTCCAGACCGGATGAAGTTAATTTGTACGCGGAACAGCAGTTTGGGTTGTTTTTTGTGTGTTATAATTCAACTGCAGTGCAGAGATAACAGTAAGTAATGAAGTTACGGTCGACGAGCGTGTATTCAAAACGTATGGATATATGTACATATACACACGCTAGCGGCCTTTACAAACGTAAAGAGTTATAACGCAGCTATTTCACCATCAGCCGCACACAATTCAAACACAGACCATGGACAGTTATACTTAACACTCAAAGTTGACAGTGACGAATACAAACCCTCTTCAAAGGTTTAAAGACATACTGTCAAGTGAACGCAAATATGGCCTCTTTTCTGAAGTGGATCCACTTACTATAGGTAACACAATGTTACGATTGGATGGCCGGTGGTCCCGCATGTACGAGATTGCATCCTTTTAATTTTCTGAATACGCATTTAGGATAGGTAAGTAAAGGAAGAGAGGTAGAACTGGAACTTAAAAATTCAATGCCACAAACCTCTCAAACTTTGCCCACACACGGCTTGTGTGTTTAAAAACACCAACAGTAAGTTTGTTGCCATAAATAAATAATAAGTAAAGGAAGTATTGTATTCCACCCAAAAATTCAATACCAAGTTTCAGCGAAATACACCTCTTGGGTTGAGACCCTCTAAACCCCCCCTCCCCTTAAAAAGCATGTTTAAGAAAATATATGTACAAGGGCTATTTTTTTTAAGGTTCGATCGGTTGCGAAATCAAAATTGCAGTAAAAATAAAAAATATTTTATTTGCCACATTTAGCTACACCTACTGGAGGTCTACATGGAATAAGTTTAGTCATGGTGTACGCGCGCGCTTTTTTCCGGGTATTCCGTGGGTATCAAAACGTATTTGCGTGAATTTGTTGGAATGCAGTGCTTCCTCTAGTTACTAAACATAAGTAGTACAGATAGAAAAAATTTCAATGTTATAGCACCCTGATAGCCTAGACGTGGTTTTATTAAACTCTGTCTTGACTCAAGTATTAAATTTGGGGAGCTCAAAAGCGTATTTGCAGTGAAATCAGTATATGCCATGTTTGGAATGAAATGCAACATTTCCTGTGTAAATAAGTGTAGAAAGTAGCGTGGTGAAGATGGATGAACGAACGTTTTACTTGACGACGTGAAGGAAATAACCCTGTATCCATCATGTCTGTTTACATAGTGAAGGGATGTTAGTGTAAATCTCACTTGAGACTGCTGACGTCAGTATTAGTTGGCAACAGGCGAGCTGGATGTCTCAGGTGCCTGAGAAGTCAATTTTTGCACCCCATCCCCACCCCTCGTCGCGGTGTATCGATTGGTGGGTCGCAGCATCCCGCAGGTGTGGCCCTCCCTCCCATCTTGTTTAATTACATTAAACCTTTGTAAAAGAAACTTTTATATTCCTTTTGAAATAAAACTTTTGTATACGTAAAGAGGGTGGTTTTCCAATTGCAATAAAAGCAGGGCAGCTTCATTGCTAGCGAATTTACTGAAATAACTTTCCTTCCTCGAAATTAATTTAATTTAAAAAGGAAACTTAGCGAGGTAGAATTAGTTTGGGCTGCCATCTCTGGTGCACTTAAGGCAATAATTTTACTTTCTCTAAAGGTTTATTGGAAGTTGGCTATGTCCTGGAATTGGGCTGCAGTTTTACAGAAACATTCTCTAGAATATTCTGATTGAAAATAAATAAGTCAAATGTGTTCAGAAAATGTTAGGCATGTTTGTCAGAGAGCTAACTCGCCGAAGGCGGAAATAATATAAATGCCAGTCTTTGTAACTGTATCATATTTTAAGAATACAAGTTTAATCTTGATGCCGAAATAACCTCGTACGGCAATTTTTATTACTTTCTCTACTGGTAAGTAGGGGAAGTATTGTATTCCACCCAAAAATTCGATGTCGAGATTTCGCCGGAAATATATGTTTTGAGACCACCTGAATCAAAAAAAAAAAAAAAAGCATTTTTAGAAAAAGATCCGTGTGTGTGTCTGTGTGTCAGTCAGTCTGTGGACAGCATAGCTCAAAAACGAAAAGTCGGTTAAAAACCAAAGTTGGTATTTAAGTTTAATGTCTTTCAAGGATGCGACACGAAGATTATGAAGAAAATAGCCCCACCCTAAATTACACTTTACATGGACAATTTTTCGAAAATTTTGATTTTCTTGAAAATGCCTCTAACGATTTTCATTAAAATGTCATATGTTTGAGACATTTTTATGACAAATGAAATGTATATCTTGAATTTTCTGGCTATAGCCCCTGTAGTCGTATTTACTCTGGAGGACTTTTGCATAACTGGTAAACCGTTAGAGATAGACCAAATTATACTCTACAAAAAATGTAGATCTTGCTAAAATACACAATTTATGTCTCAATAAATTTTCTTGTAGGGTGAACCATTTCGGAGATATTCCTTGTTATGTGTGTGAGTTTCGGAAAACTTAGAACTTTCGTGAAATGGATCATCGTTGTTCATTTTTTATATGTTAAGTGTGCAAAGACAACAGAATCTCAAACATTTGACTATCGCACAAAGCCTACTGTATTCTAATATTCCCCTTCCACCTACAAGGAAATAACCAATAAGATAATTTGTACAAATGTTTATTTTAACTAACACGAAGAAGATATAGGAATAAGAGTTTGTAAGAATGGTTGGTACAAAAGTAGAGAAAGTCATGTGAGTGCAACACATCAGATTTTTACTTTCTCTGCTACGTATAGTAAGGGAAGCATTGTGTTCGACCCAAAAATTCGATGTCAAGATTTCATCGGAAATATGTGCTATGGGCACATCAAAGTGAAGAAAGACACAAAAAAGACTGAGCAAGGTTATGGGAAGAACAGTTGTAAGTAGTGATAGCATGAAAGACTGTTAACTGCGAGAAGAAAATTGTGTATTTGTGGTAGAATTTTAGAGGATAATAAGGTGATACAAAAATAACGGCACTGGATTTTATCGTTTTTGTTGCATTAATTTTATAAACATAGGGGAAAGTAAATGAAATTATTTAAAGAATTGTTCGTGTTTAAAAACTTTTCCTTGCAACATCCGGCAGCCAACAATTTTTCGAATGAAAGTTGTGTGTAGCATTTCTGTCCACTTCGTGTTAAAAAGGACGTCATAAACATAGCACTGTCACGCCAGTCAGCTGTTTACCATATGTCAGCTGTGGGATGTGGCGTTTTCAAATGTGTGAAAGTGAAACTTGACCTGGGATATCGTACATTTACAACAGCAAATACCTCAACAACGGTTATAACCATAGAACTTTTTAATTCGTATACATTACGTATTTTTCTTATCACTGTATTTCACCCAAAAATTCGGTACCAGAAATTAAGGTTTTGAAGTGCACTGCCTCAACAAAATTAGAATTTTTCAAAAGAGCTGAATTGCTCTTATTCGCTCATGTACAAACTATTCTAACAAAAGCTCATTCTTCTGTCTACTTCATGTCAATCGAGAACATCAACTTCTGCAAAAGTTTATTTTGTATTATTTCCTTGTCAGTACAAAGGAAATGTGTAAAAAGGGAGGATTAAGCGATAGTCAAATCTTTTAAGTGCGTGTCGCTGTGTGATAGCTTGAAATTCCGTTTTCTTTGCATAGCCAAAAGAAAGGGGGGGGGGGGAGAAATATAAATATTTTATAATGTAAATAAATAACAAGCAGTATCTCGGAAACGGTTGATTGAAACAAAATTATTTGATATAAAATGTGTTTTACAGCGTGATCTACATTTTTGTGTTTCAAGATTGTGTCTAAATGGTTTACCAGTTGTACCAAAAATCATCCAGAATGAAAACTTCAAGGACTATCCCAGAAAATTCAAGAAGTACGGGTTATTGGTCGTGAACATATATTCAGGTAATTTAATCAAAATCGTTATACCCATTTTTGAGAAAGCCAAATTTTATAGACATTTTCCATGTACTTAACTAACTTTTCCTTTTTGGGTTATGCTGTTCACAGACGCATGCACATACAGGCTGATACTTAGACTTTTTTTTAAAAAAAAAAAAGAATTATTTATACATTCAGAGAGTGTCTTCTTTTCCTTTCGCTATCCCTTATGCCTTTAGGCGTCGGATTTCTTCCTTCCTTCTATACTGTGAATAATTGATGTTCACTCAGATAGGTTATTAGCCAAACGCTGAGCTAGCCTGGTGGAGAGGCTGCCTCCTTAAGACCTGCAGGCCTGCCTGATTTGTTTAGGGTTTACTCCCCTAGCCTTTGGAGAACCAACTCCCTATGCTACAAGGCATAGGCAAAGCAGGGCCACTTCTGCCAGTTTTCGAGGTTACTGAGGAGCCTTCTCGGTTATCGTAACGGTCCTAGGGCACACGTACTTTACCCCATCAGTCACTCCCCAACTTCGTTTTGCCCACCCCTCGGGACAGGACCACAGGTTAGATTTTGAGGGGCCAGGGAGTGTCAAAGTATTATTTCTGGTGAAATCTCGGTATCGAATTGTTGGATGGAATACAATAGTTCCTTTAGTTACTGTACGTACGTCATAGAGAAAATAAAAATTAACTAGTCTAAAAATCCTTCTACTCTAATACGAAAACCATAAGGTTTAGAAAATGCGACAGACACGTTTGTGACCAAAAACAAAAACAATTGATTCTACAATCTCGTCTTAAACTATGTTAATGACAGAAGTTAGTTCTAAGGAACAAACACAGCTGCTCGATGCAAGAACTACGCCTTAGAAGAATCCTTTCACATTTATTATTCGTGTGTGACGTATTTATGGCCATGACTACTCCTATTGCCCAAATAATTACGGTTATAAAGAAACTGTCCCATCGCTCGCTTAAATTTACGTCACAAGACAAAAGGCACATTGTGTCCAGAACAAAGAACAGTTGAAGACGATGTTGCAACAAATACATCACGTTTATCGCTTGGTACAACCTCTCAGCGTAATTAAAACGGTGGATAAATTACCAAACTCTCATCATAAACTTGATGACGTAAGCGTCGGGCCCAGATCGTTGACACCAATATTAAATACGAAACGAAAATGCGCTGGCTTCTTTTGTTAAATACTTCGGTTTGAAGCTTGTTGTCAGCTAGATGCAGCATAGGTACTTGGACGCCCAGGCTTAGCTCAATCATGGCTGAGGCGCAACTTTTTCCTGTTTTGATTCTTTGTCCAGATTCTTCTACATGTGTTTCAGGCTTATACTAATTTTATAATGCATATAATTGCATATTTTTACGTTCTCTATTACGTATATTAAGTAGGAGAAGCATTGATTCCAACCAAAAATTCGATATCGAGATTTCACGAAAATACATGTTTTGGAACCCCCTGAATCTAAAAAAAAATGTTTTAGAAAAAAGGCTCGTGTGGGCGTGGGTGGTAAACGGCATAACTCAAAAACGAAAAGTAGTTAAATACAAAAATTGGTATAAGTTGAGTATTTTCCTAGGCGTGACGCGAAAATTTTCAAGGGAAACCTCCCCCCCCCCCCCCCCCCACACACACACACACACTCACACCCATATCAGAGTAAGCTTTAAATGGAACGTGTTCCGAAAACATTGATTTTTTTATCAAAAATGGCTCTAGCGATTTGGATTAAAATATCACATATTTTCGTGCGGATTCAAATGTATATCTTGAATTTTCTGGAAATGTCTTCAGTAGCCCTTTGCGGTCTGAGTGACTTTTGCATGACTGATTAACCACAAGAGATACACAAAATATCTCTGCACAAACCATGAACGTAGGTCTTTGTAAAACACACATTTTATGTCTAATACCATTTTATAAATATTTCTTGTTCATTCCTTGTTGTGTGTCTGAATCTTCCAAGATTTATACCTTTTTAAATGAGGGGGGATAGTGCCCGCTTTTACTAAACGAAGGGCCGCAGGCGGTGACACTGATGATATATGGAATGAAGATGGAGCAGTGGTGGAATGAGATGGTGGGAGAATTCAGAGGAAACCCGACCCTGCGCTGCTTTACCCATCATAAACCCCACATGCGCTTGCCTGGGCTCGAACCCGGGCATCTTTTAGAGGCGAATGGTCTATTACTCAGCCACGGCGCGGCCATTCTTACTTGGGAGATTGTTATTCATTTTTTGATCTCTTGTCCATGCAGAAAGTTCGGAATTTCAAAGCCAGGTCTTAAAACATTTGACTATCACTCAGAGCCTACTCCGTATTCCGCGTACACCTATAAGAAACTTAGCAATAACATAATGTCTGCAAATAGTTATCCCGGGTAACGTGAACATAGAAGAACAAGTGTTTGTAAGAACGGTTTATGCAACAGTCATGCGAGTGCAACACATCACATTTTTAGTGTGTGCTTTTGGTAGCTAAGGGCATATTAGGATTTGTTGGGAATAATGAACTTTTATGAACATTTTTAAATTATAAATAGGAATCCTGTGCCCCTACGTCTCTGGCGGTCCTAGGGCTTTCAACCCGACTGCCGGTCTCACGCCCACGAACTGCATGTATCATCCAACTGATACGGGGCCAGCTCCTCACTTTCCTCACGATGCTGTGTGGGCACCGGTCCTATACCCAACACTTAAAATCCGTACCGTATTCCGTGGCCAGGAACCAAAGCTCCATGCTCCTGGTTTAAAATGTTTGCTTATTGTAATTTCACTATTTTTGCTATTGGCGGGTATGTATGAGCTTTATTTATTAGTGTGGTCTTAACCTTAGTATTATCACGCCCTGAGCCATTGATCACAACTTGCCTGAGCAACTTCGTGATATCAGCTATTAGGAACTCGATCATTGTAACATTAACTCATCGCTTTGTTCATTAATACGCTGGCTCTATTGTTCTCCATTTCCCACGTGGGCAAAAATACAGTATTCGCCTAAACAGACTACACTTATTTCATTGCAAACGCAGCAATAGCCAACTAAACAGTGTCAGACAATAATAATAATAATAATAATAATAATAATAATAATAATAATAATAATTACATTCCAGCGAGTGAGCCTGAAACATATTTAGGGGAGAATAGCAATGCCATAAAAATTACATTGTAATTGAAGGGTGCAGATTTAAAGAAATAAAGTTTATACTTCATTAATAAATATAATATGCTAAAATCTGGTGTGTGCACGTGGTACGCCAAAGCTTTTAGTGGCATCGGGTTAGATCTTCTCGAAAACACTAAATTCATCCTCTGAAGCCTTATTTTGTGTACATAATGCATAATGGCTATTATCATCAGGAGAGGTTACAGTTGCTATGGCAACAAAGCTCCACACAGCGTTGGCACCTCTTGCTTTTAAACCGTGTGAATTTAGGACGCCTTGAATTACTTCTAGCAAAACGTCAATAGTTCTAAAAACGCTGTGTTAAATATCCAAGTGAATATAAAATCCCTTAATGTGTTTTCCTCGTTTCTCACTGTTGTAGTAAATTTGTTTTATTTATTATTTCCCTTTGTAGGGCGTTCATTAACCTCGGAGCTCACCTGCTCTGAGAAAACGAGTTTCAAGATGTTTTTGTGAATATTTTACAAGCTCCATCAGCGCTGCATAGAAAAACAGGTGAAGCAAACCGCCCAACCATCACAAAGGCTGTGATTAAAACTTTGAACAAGCGAACTTGCGAGTGCAGATCCTTCAGAATGCTAATATCCTCTGTTACGGAAACATCCATACCGCCTTTGACGTAACTCGGCGGAGAACCCGTGACCTTGGAGGTAAACTTCAGCATAGAGTCTAATTAATGACGTCATATGAAAGGCCAAGGGCGAAACTTGCGTCGTTAATTTCACCACATTAGTATGCCATGCACTGTAAACATTTCATTTTGATATATGTAGGTGTGTATGAAAGAGAGAGAGATATATAAATATTACACTTCCACTCTAGGGTTTAAAGGATACAAGGTGAACATTTTTCGAAGAAATGCCTCCAACCCAAACAAAACTACCAAAGAGAACATTTTGGTTGTCTTTTATTTCCTCTAAAATATACGTAAATATTCTCTTGAATATTACAAAGATTTGAAATACTGGCATGACAAAACGTGGGAATAGCTACGAAATACTCATGTTTAACTAGAGGAAGCACTATATTACACTAAAAAACTCGATATCCAGATTTCATCAGAAATACACGTTTTGAGATTCCCTAAATTCAAAAGGTGTGTGTGTGTGTGTGTGTGTGTGCGCGCGTGCGTGTGGGTGTGAACAGCATAACTCAAAAACGAAAAGTCGGTGAAAAACGAAACTTTGTAAATTCAATGTTTTCCAAAGATGCAAGATAAAGATTTTCAAGAAACTTTTCCATCCCAAATTACCCTTTGCGTGTAACTTTTATCAAAATGTTTTATTTTGTCACAAAGTGACTATTTTTCTTTAGACTGTCAGATCTTAAACATACATAAATTAAATGGGTATGTTGAATTTTCTGGAATAGTCTATGAAGTCCTCTTCATTCGGAAGGAATTTTATATACCCTTGTATAACTGGTTAACGCTAAACTATAGGCAAAAACGTACTCCAAAAAATTTAAAGCTCTTTAAAACATATTATTTACTTCAAACAAGATATTTTGTGACAAACTATTTCTGTGATATCCATTATTAACTGTTAGAATTGCCATTCTTTAAAATACCTGCACATATTCGTTTCTCGCTATTGAATGGAAAGAGTATGGAATTTTAAAGCTAGCATGTAACGTCCAAATCTTAAACATTTAACTATCGCCATTGCCTTTGTATCTATAATTAAATGTGTACTGTAGCTATTTCTGAAAATGTTTATCTCTATTAAAATGAAATAGAGAAATAAGCTTGCAGAGGAAAATGTGTTACCTATATCCACTAATAAACGACAGGGAGTAGACAAAGTTATGTGATTCTAACGTCAGGAATTTTTCCCATAGTGATGAAACATAAATTTGTAAAACGTGTAAGTTGTAAGTTACTGCTTGAAATACATTAACAGTTTATGTAGATAAACAGCGATTTTCCAACAGTTTTATTTTTGGAGAAAGAAAACCTAAACTAGCACGTACAATCAACCAGGATTTTGCACGGTAGTTAGTAAAAGAATGATAAGAAGTCCCATCCAAACAGATATTGCAAGTGCAGTGTGCATATACTCAACTCTTATGATGGTTAAACGAAACGAAAGGATATTATCTTAAAGGGTTTGTATAGCATGAGTTTCATTGTTGTGCGCGAGCAAGTACCGACACAACACAACAATGAAGCAATTCGAGTAGCGGATCACGCCATCTTAGATAAGATGTAGACGGCGTTTTGCTCTGTGACTTGCTAAACGCGTAACCGAGCCAAAATCATCTCCTCGCGACGAGATATGCGAGAGGAGCTTACCAGCTCTTTGACTTCTATTAGCGTTTCAGCCAGTACTGTGCGCTATACGTATTTCTCCAGGTATTTTAATGTAATGTCCCATGTGTAAAATCACTTTTTACATGCACGTACTTAAAACATATTTTGAAATGAGAAGTGAGAACTTAGGTCGATGCGCGCGTATTTTATGATTTAAGAAGCACTTATTGTATTTCTGATTTAAAGAACCCAAGTTCTTGACCCGACTTGTGTTTGTTAAAAGTTAGAAGTGTTCACAGTTGACCTAGTTCTAGAGATGACGAAACCGGTTCGATACCAGACTTCTTCCAATATGTTTTGCGATGGACTTGTATTGAAGGCAGTTATTGGTAGAGAAATTGGTTGGTCCTGATGTAATGTTATGTATTGTGTCGTGAAGGAAGGAATAACTTGGAGAGAAGGTCGTTAATGAGGTCTGTCTTTTTTATGTTGCAGGAGTTCGCGACGCTGACGAAAGAACTGAACCAGGCTCGAGAACATCTTCTGGAACGTGAGGAAGAAATCGCCGAGCTCAAGGCGGAACGAAACAACACGCGGGTAAGTACCTGGGTATGCTCTGCTTGATGCATTGGTTCAGGGGTGGCAAGCTAGGCACTCGAAGTATGAATTTACCCTCCCTCTTAGCCAGGTAGATCCAACTAAACCGGTTGATTCTGGCTATAGTCACGTGGCACTACAGTGATGGCTCTCGCATGGGACATGAGTGAACGACGAAGCTTTAATCGGGGTACTTTTTGTTCATTTTCCCTTGTCATAGACGAAACCACTAATATTAAAGATCCATTTATATGTGATCTTCTGGTGGCCTAAGATTAACTGCAATAGCAATTAATAAACCTTCAAAGCAACACATCATTGCGCAGTTCAGGAAAACTTGGTTTGGATTTGTACACATCACTGCCAAAAATATTACCCAAGCTACGTCTTTTTACAAGAAGATTACTCGCCATGCTTGGTACTACTTATTAATGTGAACAACTGTTTAGCATATTGACATTGAACAAGATCCTGCTGCGAATAAACATCTTCAATGTGTTCTATGTGCAAGTTCATCTGGTTTACAGCCGGACCAGCAAGGAGTAAGTTAGGAGAGTATCATTATGACTACGCCACTATCTAATAAAATGTACATTGATAACAATTTCAATACTCTTTTCATAAAAATTGTAACATCTATTTTTGAGAATACAGTACAGAAGCTTTTATATGTCGTTAGCATATGGGAACTGCATAACGACTGTCGTACAACAAAATTAAGGTATAATCATGTTAATTCTATAGGACTGCTTTTGTCAACTTAAGGTTTGCCTTGAACTATCACATTGGTAATGTGGTGAGAGAGCGATTTCTCACACAGTGCCAATACGAGCCCTCTACGTCCTTCACTCATATCCGCTAGTGTCTTTGGGCTTTCCTAGCCACTATTGAGTTCAAAACTATGCATTTGATTACGTCGCAAAGGATGTTTCATCCGAAACCCAAATGACCGCCACTGTGACACATGTCCCGTATTTGTTTACCTGTCAGATAGAAGGAAACAGTGATTGTAGGGGTAAAGCATTTCACACTTCGGGTGCTCATCTTGCCAACCTTGCATTGGACTGTAGCAGTCTGCACGGTTCCAGTTCTTAGCCCAGGCTCCAATGTCTAATTTTGTTTTAAATAAAATTTATTTTGCAGTTATTACACTTGAACTGGGGTAATTCGTACCCAGAGTATGTATATAGAGTGAATACATACTGGGTGTCTAAAAAAATACCGACAACGCTTAGTACGTTGTGCGAGATGGCAAACTAATCGGTTTTCAAATAGGAACCCCTGTCCGGAAATGCACGGTTTGGGTGCTGGAAAGCGTGGAAGTTTGAGGACAAACTGTTGTGACAATTTTTAACTTTCGTTTTGGTATCTTAATACGGAAGGAATGCAACCCTTTAACCATCTGTGTACTGGGATTAACGACCTGAGCATAACAAAATTGCTGCGATGCGCGACATTCCTCCATAGAGTCCTTGGTGCGCATCCTACTGCATTACTTGTGTAGTTTCAGTACAGAAAAGTTTTTAACAACATTGCGACACGTACCATTACACAGCTGCTGAAATGGTCAACATGATCTCCAGCACACTTTGACGTAAATGTGTGGAATCACCTCAACGTCGCATATCCACATCCATGGATTGGCACAGGTGGACCAATTGCATGGCTAACACGGTCGCCAGATCTGATACCTCTCGACTATTTTCTGTGGAGTTGTATGCAGGGTATGGTGTATGGCACTCCTGTAACGTCAGCGGAGGACGTTATGGCTCGAGTCCACGGAGCGATGGAAAATCTTCAAAGACGCACGTATTGGGTCATATGCATGAGGCTCACCACAGCGGATATAGGCTCTGCAATGACGTAAGAGGTACTCGGTTCGACGCCCGTTTGTAATGTAGACAGCTCGATGTTGGATTTATTGACGAAATGTGAACGTACACCCATCCCATACTTCGATGCGCTACAGCGTCCAAACCGTGCATTTCCGGACAGGGATTCCTATCTTAAAACCGATCAGTTTGCCGTTCTACAGAACGTACTAACCGTTGTCTGTTTTTTTGGGACAGTGTTTGTACCCTGGGATTGAAAAAAATGTCAGAAAAATTATCAAATTTCGGTTTATGCGCATAGTCTCCAAACCTTCAATCACCGGTTGGCAGTGAAATTTTTTTTAGATTCCGCCATTTTTAAGGTGTAGCACAGACTTTAAATGCTAGTCTATATTTAAACGCCCCTTTTCTGCTTGACTTTTTGGCAGTATTTGAACAAAATATGGTCCCAAAAAGGGCTGAAAAACAAGCAAATTCAGCGAAAAGAGGTGTTCAAGCTATGAATGTGAGGACAAAAGATAGTATGTCAGTAGTCATATAGTGTATGTTCTGGCTCAAGAAGTGGCATAAGTGACATGTATGTTCTGGCTCAAGAAGTGGCATAAGGGACATATCAGTCACGCCCCCCCTCCCCACCTCCCCCTCCCCTCCCCCCTTAAGTGACATGGGTATTTCTTTGGACACGTGGGAATTCCGAAAAAAGAGGGTGGATGGTCTGTCGCGATCAGGATGACAAAGGAAGTGTAATTTATGACCCCCCCGTCCCCCCCTGACCCTCCTATTCTAGTGTCTGCATGTGTTTTCGAATGTGACAGTTGGAAATGTTCCCCTCTGACAGTTTTGAAAAGAACACGATACAACTTGCAAGGGGGCGAGCATAGAGGATGACAAAGGAAGGGAAACAGAGAGGGTGGATGGTCTGTCGCGAATAGGATGACAAAGGAAGGATAATTAATGACCCCCCCCCGTCCCCCCTGACCCTCCTATTCTAGTGTCTGCAGGTGTTTTCGAAAGAAGAACGCGAGGGTAAGAAACCCTACAATGAATGGCCCCCTTTCAGATCTTGATATATTTATGTGACAGTTGGAAATGTTTCCCTCTGACAGTTTTGAAAAGAACAAGGCTTCATCTTGCAAGGGGGCGAGCATAGACATACACATTTTTCCTGTCTGAACAGGCTTAGTGTTTTTCTCTTAACAAAGCAGCCAAAGATCGCCCACCTGCAGGAAGAAACCTTTTCAATAGCGAAAGGATACTTCTGTATTGACGCGTGGACCACCCATGTGGTCCCCCACTGAGAGGGTTTCCCTGCCTTCCCTCACAATGACCGTATTGTGCGGAAATGGGGTGCGGTGGTCTTGGGCACACTTGAATGCGTTCTTGCTACAAGCGGATGTATTTAATCATCATTTATCTTGACAAGACAAGCGACTGTCTTTAACCCTCACCCCTACCTACAAAGGGGACCTTCGGTGGCATGTAGGCGTTCTTGCTAACGTATATAAAGGCATCGCTAAGAGACCTTTCCGTCAGTTTGACTTGAGACGTCTAGGAGTGTATTTTTTGAAGCTTATACACAGCCAGTGAGGAAATTACACTTGTGCTACAGTCACCATTATCTTCATTGAAGGTAAGTCTAGTGTTTTTCAATTTTCTATACATTTTTTAAATGTATTTATTTTAAGAAGTGAGATTAGATGGTTTTAAAGGGAAAAGAGAAAACATTATATACACATTGTCTATATGATTTACAAATTATTTTATCACAGTTTTTTTTTTTCCTTTATATGTTGTTTCGTGTCTATCGCCGCAGTGTTTATATTTAAGATGATAAATATTCCCGTATAAGGCTTAAAACATATTAATTAAACAAGTTTAAAACTAATTTTAATGCTGAGAAAGAAAGTATGAGAGAAAGTATGTTCTGGAAATATTCTATCTAAATGATGGATCTAATACGCAACAATAATAAAAAAATCAATGAAAAAGAACATTGCTAATGATTAAAAACCTAAATATGGTCCTAATATATGTCTAAATTAAACACTTTTATGTCATTTCAGTGAGTCACATCGTTTTTATAGATAGCATTACAATGTGTTCCTACCGTGGAAATTATAGTTATTATCAGGTTTATGTATTTAACATACATACCAACATTGAAATTTATCATATCATTAAACAAAAACAAAGGAAAGGCTAAATATTTTATATATTCAGTCAATTTATGTCCTTGAAATTATCATTTCAGTCAGAATGAGAACTTATAATCAGGGTAACAAGCTGACCCTGGCTGGACGAGCTCGAAGGGCAGCTGTTTCTGAAGGGTCTGCCAGAGGTGTTGCAGAGCCTGAAGCAGACACCTCCCCCATTCAGGAAGATATTATTCCACCACCCCCTGGTTTTGAAGACTCGCCATCGCAGCAGCAAATTGGTGATTGGAGAGACATCCCTGTGGAGGGGTTATGTATTTGCACCAATTGTGGTTACAAGACGGCCCTAATTCAACTACTACAGTCCTTGCAGGGTAAGTTTTCCTTACTAAAAATATATTCTAGCAATATTCTATAACTTTTTCATCATGACTTTTCACATCTTAGCTAACAACACGCTTTGTATACTACTACTACTACTACTACTACTACTACTACTACTACTACTACTACTACTACTACTACTACTACTACTACTACTACTACAACTACAACTAGTACTACAACTAGTACTACAACTACTACTACTGCTACTACTACTACTACTACTACTACTGCTACTACTACTACTGCTACTCCTACTCCTGCTATTATTATTATTATCATCATCATCATTATTAGTATTACGATTACTATTATTGTTATTGTTGCAGTTCTGTTTGAGCTGTTATTTTCTTATAAATAAAACATGGCTTATATAATATATCCTGTATTTAACATTATCTTTCACTTTATTTAATGAGAAATTTTTTCTAACTTTGAAGATACTGAACCTGTGCCTCTTCAGCCTGAAGCAGACACACACGCATCTACTGCTTTGGGTCGAGGCTGTAAGAGACCGCACAGCGATGACAGTGAAGCCCAGGGACTCAGTAATGAACATCTCTCCAACACCGCTCAGATGTCGCAAACGAGTTCTCTGAACCAGGGGGCTGTTTCAACAAACAGCGCTGCAGACAGCAGAAATATGCCGGGCCCATCATCCGCATCCTCACCATCACTGGCAAAAAGGGTATGTCGGAATGATTATAATGACCTAGAATGTAGGGTTATAGAGTCTGCATTCAAAGGCCGTATATTCAATAGCAAAGTTGAAAATACAGTTGGAATAATGGACCCAAGCGAGTTCCTTAATGCATGCAAGGATCTTGTGATTAAAGAAATGGAATCCACGCTTAAGAAGAGCATGTCTGGGTTAAAGATGAGTTGTTCAATGAACGTCTCATATTTAATCCAGACACCTGATAATGAGAAAGTGGAATCGATATACTTTAATTCCAAGACAAAGGAGATTCAGCGATCATCTAACCTTGATGCAATCTTTCATGCAATGAAAAACGAAATCTTAGAAAACCTGGCCTGTTTTGAAGGCCAAGCAAGTTCAAAGACGCTGTTCGCAATCCACTCTCTGGTCAATAGTGCCGCAGAATACAATCCCCTTCAGGCTTCAGGGTATATTGAGCTGCCGGAATGCATCAAGCGGAAAAAAGCTGTTCTTAATATTAAGAACAAAGATGATTACTGTTTCGCTTGGTGCATGCTGGCTTCAAGATACCCTGCAAATAAAAACAAGGACCGCATTTCATCATATCCTAGAGATTTGCTATTCAAAGCTTTCAATTATGAGGGAATCACATTTCCCTTTTCATTAGACCAAATTGATCGTTTTGAGAAGCAAAATTCTGAAGTGTCTATAGCTGTATTTGCTCTCAATGACAACAACTCGGTGGAGTCTATTCGCAAACCATCTGAGAGGAAGGCTAGCCCCATAAATATATTAATAATTGAAGAGGGTGGCAAGTCTCATTACTGCCTCATAAGTGATATATCGAGGCTCATTAGAAGTCAGGTAACTAAGCATTGTAGAAAAATGTGGCTGTGCGAGGCATGCATGACAAGGTGTCCCAACGAAGATGCCTTGAGATTGCATAAACTGAAGTGCAATAAATGTCAGATCCTCAAAATGCCTAAGCAGGGAGAGGTTCTCGCATTTAATGCATTTTCAAAGTCTGCTCCTGTACCTTTTGTTATATATGCGGATATCGAATCTGTTTTGAGGAAGGTTCACTCATGCGAGCCCTCAGACGCAACGAGTTGGACCCGAACCATTCAGGAACATGAAGCGATATCGATAGCGCTGAAGGTTATATGCAGGCATGATCAGACCTTGTCGAGGTTCAAACTCTTCAGGGGTGACAATGCTCTCAATGACTTCTTCAGCGAACTTAGACGGATCGCTGATGAAGTTATTGAGATATACGGGCATATAGTCCCGATGCATATGTCACCCGAGGATGAGCTGGATTTCCTCAATGCTGATCACTGTCACATATGCCTGAAAGGTTTTGCTATAGATGACATTAGAGTGAGGGACCATTCACATATTTCTGGTCATTATTTGGGATGTGCTCATAATGCTTGCAATTTGAATAGAAAGTTGCCGAATTTTATTCCAATTTTTTTTCATTGCTTAAGCAATTATGATAGTCACTTCTTGATTAGACACATGGCTTATGACAATGGGAATATCTCATGTATAGCACAATCTTCTGAGCGCTATCTGGCATTCAGCAAATGGTACAAGGGCATTCAATTCAGGTTCCTCGACAGCTACAAGTTTCTCGATGACAAGTTATCCAGCTTGGCAGATATGTTAAGCGATGATGACTTCAAGGTCACTAATGCCGAGTATTCGAGGCCAGAACACCTAGCCCTCATGAAGTGCAAGGGTATATTCCCCTATACTTATCTTGATGCTGTCGAAAAGCTCCAAGAGGAGGAGCTGCCCCCGATCGAGCTTTTCGATGGCATTTCGGAAGAGGAGTATGCCCATGCACTTAAGGTATGGAAGACATTCGACATAAAGAATCTCGGGGAATATAGTGACCTTTATCTAAAGACTGATACGCTGCTTTTAGCAGATGTATTCGAGAAATTTAGAGACTTGTCGCTTGAAATGTATCATCTAGACCCTGCCTGGTACTACACCCTACCGTCGCTAGCCTTCGATGCCATGCTTAAGACCACCCAAGTCAAGCTTGACTTGATAAACGATGTCAGTATGATAGAATTTTTCGAGAAAGGTATTCGTGGTGGGCTTTGCACAGTATCAAAGCGGTACTCCAAAGCCAACCACCAATACATGGCAGACTACAATCCTGACCAGAAGACAAACTTTCTATCATATGTTGACATCAATAACTTATACGGGAAGGCCATGATGGAAATGATCCCATATGGCAATCTCAGATGGCTTGAAAGGGATGAAATTGATACCATCAACTTTGCGACGATCCCAGAGGACTCCAAGACAGGATACGTTCTAGAAGTAGACCTAGAGTATCCTGTCCATCTCCACGACATTCATAATGATCTTCCCCTCTGTCCCCAGAGCGAGATACCACCCGGCAGCCAATACAAGAAACTGATTGCAAGTCTAGAGAATAAAAGCAAATATGTCTTGCATTATAAAACCTTGCAGCAGTGCTTAGATCTGGGGCTGTTATTGAGACATATTCATCGGGTGGTATCGTATGACCAATCAGAATGGCTTAAGGTTTACATTAACCTTAATGCCGAGAAGCGAGCCAGGGAAACTTCAAAGTTTGGTCAAGCGCTTTGGAAGAAAATGAACAACGCTGTGTACGGTAAGTTCATTGAAAATGTGCGCAAATACCGTGATTTCCGTATTGTACCTACCTGGAAGCAAGCACGGAAATTAACGGCTCGTCCAACATACGTACGCAGCATAATTTTCAGTGAAAACTTAGTTGGCATAGAGTTGGCTCGAGAGGAGATCCTCATGAACAAACCAATCTACATTGGTCAGGCGATTCTAGACCTTTCAAAATTTATTATGTATGATTTTTTTTATAAAGTAATGAAACCCCAACTGAATGATCTTGTCTTGAATTACATGGACACAGATTCATTCATTTTCGAAACTAGTTCAGATATATATCACTTCATGAAAACACACCCCCAATATTTCGATACTTCAAATTACAGCCATGATAATGTATATGGTATAATGCCAGCCAATAAGAAAAAGATTGGGTTGTTCAAGGATGAGTTGGGTGGAAGGGTGATGACTGAGTATGTTGGTCTTAGAGCAAAACTATACAGCTATAGATATGATCAACATACAGTCACGAAGGCGAAGGGGATTACCAAAGGTGGAATGCGAACAATCACCTTTGAAAATTATTTCGAGTGTCTGAAAGACTTAAACAAAAAGATTTTGGCAAAACAAATTTGCTTCAGAAGCACCAAACACAAAGTTTCGACTGTTGAAATTAACAAAATTGCATTGCATGGAGGAGATACCAAGCGTAAGATGATTGATGGCTCTCATGCAACTCTCGCATGGGGTCATTATTCTCTTAGGTCTGAATAATCAAATCCGACTTCCCTGGCTGCCTCATCACCATCAAATTGTAAATTTTTATATATTTTATTTATTATATTAAATTATTATTGTAAATTTTGTAAATATTTATTATATTCAATTAATATTGTAAATTTTCTATGCATTTTATTTAATATATTTTTGAAAAAATTGTATATACTTTATTTTTTAGTTGTTGAATTATTGTATATATATTTTGTATATTGAATAAAAACACATATATTGGAAATGAAAAGACTCTTTATTTCAGAATTATTATCATTGCTACAACAAATCCTTCCTCTCAATCCACTGACTCTCAGGAAATCCATACCATTTAACAAGAATTCTGTTTCCTTGACGCCTCAGAATCTTCTCCACCAAATAGGTGTTAGGATACAGTGTAGAATGAAGTTCATGTCCATAGAATGTTCCCTTTATCACCTCACCATCCTTATCCTTTAGTATGTATGTAGTAGGATTGCTGCGTTTCACTTGAGCCACTTTGAAGATTTCAACACTCCAATTAGCTTGAAAGCCTTTCTCGAAATGTCCCTTATTCTTAGATATCCTCACATAATCACCAACACTAAACTTCCTTGGGCTCATCTTCTCTTTTTGAGGATGATTGTAGTTGTAAACAGTCAGAAGAAGATCATTGTTCCTGACTTCGCTAGGCTTCATCCTGATGGTTGAGTGGTAAGTGTTATTGTACTTTGTGATGATTTTGGGTAAAAGATCCAGCCACTTGTATGATCCTTGCGTTAGAAACTCACGATACATCATGTTCTTTAAGGTTCTTATTAAACGTTCTACAGCTGCAGCCTTGACATTACTATAAGTGCTGTAGTGATTGATATTATACTTGTCCATTAAATTCTTAAAGTACTTGTTATAAAATTCCTTTCCATTATCACTCTGAATATTCTTGGGAATCGTTTCCAATTCTTGTAGTATATCTTCCATAGCCTTCGTAACTTGCGGACCTGACTTGTCCTTTAATGGTCGTGCATATGCCACTTTTGAATAGAAGTTAATTGCAATAAGGATGTATTTGAAATTCTTGTTGATTCTTGCATGAGGTATCATCTCAACCAAGTCGATCTGTAGTAAATCATTGAGTCCTTTGCTGACAATTTTTCGACGTAAGAATCTTCTTCGAGCAGGGGCATGGAGCTCTCTCGCTATATTTTGCTTCACTGTTGTCATGCTATGATTTGGGCTGATTTCAACTCTTGAATAATTTCTTCAATTTCTTGGGTGTGGTTGTTATTGCCAGCGTCTCTGGATGCAATGAGAAGTCGCAAGCGATTCACTAGATCATTGGGGTCGTTCCAGTAGATGTAGTCATGCTTCAACTCAGGACGATGTTCTTTCCACTGCAAGCCTAATCCCTTATGGTTCTTCACTAAAGGACGTATAATGTTTTTATACTTATAGGAATTACCGTGTCTCAGTTGTCCCTGCCTGCTGTAGTTTCTGCGATGAACCTTGGATGCTTTCAGTATTTTGCTATATGTATGAAGATCGTCTTCTGAATAGGAGTGCATTTCAGGTATCTTCTTGAAAATGAGATCAATCAATCCAGGTGTAACATCATACATTTCATCTCCTATTCTAACTTTATCGTTAATAAAGTCAATGCTCTTGTTTCCTTGCATATAGATTCCATCTTCGTATCTTACTCCATATGTCGTATCTATTTCTCCCTTGTCATTCTTTTGAACTTTCTGTAGGTAGCTCAATATTTTTTCATCTTTCTGATTGTTAGGGGCAGAATTCTTCTTTTTCTGACTTTCCTCCTTATCTGAAGTAGTCATAGTATCCTTTTTCTTCTGTATTTCCAGTATATCATGTAGCGGTTCTGTTACTGGTTGAAGAGCTTCACTCATTACCCTCTGAGTTTCAAACTGTTGACCTTTTAGGGCGCGTAGCTTTTCTCTTATAGCCCTAGCATGCTTGGCTACAGATTCTTTAAGCCTTATACTCTCGCTGTCCATCTTAAAATGACACTAAAACACGTTTTCATGTCAATATATATGTTGTTTTTTTTTTTTTTTTTATTCTGAATGGGTCAAATTATATGAAAATTTCAACTCAATATTTAAAATATGGCCGTCTTTTGCTCGATTGGCTGGAGCAGTGAAGGATAGTATATCACCTATGTGAACGGTCGCAGGGTAACTTTCAACTAATCGACTGTTTATTGCAAACATTGTACCTGATCTTGTATTCGGTTGCGGCGATGATATCATAGAGCAAGAAATCACATCCCCGTTTATAGTCGATTTGTAGTATTCGAGTCCTGATGTTAACATATACCTTAGCGAAGGACCTCTGTAAGGTTTCGTCTGTAATGTAATAATGAGCTGACCTTTCATTTGCTCTAGAATAGCATTTATGACGGTAACCTGTGCTTTAAGAGTATTAACATTATTCATGGTTGCTGTCAGGTGTTTATCCATGGAACTCTGTCGATTTGCTATATTTTCTGTGTGTTTTCCCATTACTTCAGAAATGTCATTTCCAATAGTTTGTATTCTCCTGTTGAACTCTTGCTGTGCTTCATTTTGTTTCCTTCCAATGGCATGTTTAACAAACCTTTTGGTTGCTGCATCACTATCATCTATAGGATCTGCTATTTCTCTTAATCTTCTTTGTTGAAAGGAAATGTTCCCATTTGAATCGATCGGAGGCGTTCTCGAGTTTACAAAGTCTATTACATACTTCTTGTTCGGTACATCGTGATCATCCTGCGGCGGTATTAATGACTTCATTCTTATTGTATCGAGTATGATATTGTTTCCATTATCTCGTTTAAGTGTATTTTTGTCTAAGTAGCTCATAAGATTATCATGCTGTTTGTCTAGTGATTTCTGGATGTGGCTCCTAAGCGTAGATTGAAGTTGCTCCATGCGTTGATATGCCACCTTTTCGGTGAATTCTTGCAGACGATTTTCGCTAGAAGCCGTAAGCGAATCAACGTAGCGTTTAGTGGCCCCATCATTATCTTCCTCAGGGTCCTGAACAATGCACAATCTTTTGTTCCTGAATTGGTAGTTTCCTTTTCCATCTCTGGCTATCATGAATTGTTGAAGTGATCTTTTAAGTGGCGCTGTCCTGCGGGACCCGAACCGGTCAATACTCATCTTGAACTACAAATGATCATTTTCTTTCTTTTGCACTTTAATATATACATCAAATCCATTCCTATATCGACCCTCATTCATGGGGAATTCGGGGACTATCACTACAAATGGTCTTCCTTCTGAGGTACTCTCCCAGACATTTTTGCACAATTCTTTGAATTCAATGTAAGACATGTCAGTGTTCACATAATCTTCATATATATGCTTCAGGTTTAAATTATCTTGCCTGAAAAGGATAATCATGTTTGTATTATCTCGAATGAGATGTTTCGGTACTTTTGCATAAGACTGCGCTAAATATATAGAGTCGACATTGCGATGTCTCCCCATACTGTAAAAGGAGGCTATCTTGTCCTGCTTTTCAGTTATGACATCATCGAATACAAAGATTGAGTTTTCTTTAACTTCTGAAGGATGCAATACATTTTCGCCATCTTCATAGGTATTCACTTCTATTCCCTCAATGCTTTTAAGTAGGCTTATTAGATATTGATACTTTGGCTGATATAATGACTTTGAATAAATATACAAGTTCTCAAAACGTAATCCGTTCTCATGAAGCAGCATATTCAGTAATACATTTGTTTTCCCTGCACTGGAGCTCCCTAGGATTAGAGCTCTGACATTGCTAGGAAATAGCCTTCCGTGTCGATCACTTCTAAAATCGCTTTCAAAGTCTAGCACCTGAATAGGCAGAGAACATTCCTGCTTAACAAGCTCCATCCTATCGACTAAGTTTTTAAATCCATGTCTAATATTTATATATACTAAATATCCGGGGACTCTCACTATCTTTTACGCACTTTAATGGAAAGTATGATGCATTGATTGGTTAATTGGCTTGGAAAACAAGGTATAAAAGCACCCCTGCAAAAATGAAAATCAATTAGTGTACCATGAGAGCTAAGAGGATAAGGGTCTCGAGTGGCTCGGGTTTACTTAATTCCCTCATCAATAGGTTACCGTTTGAAGCACATCTACCTGGTTACAGATATTGCGGACCAGGGACGAAGCTAGAAAAGCGTCTAAAGAGAGGAGACCCAGGAATCAATCCGTTAGATGAAGCTTGCAAATTTCACGACGTTGCCTACGCCGAGCACAAGGACACTGCATCGAGAAATATTGCTGATAAGATCTTAGCAGAGAAGGCGTGGAAAAGAGTTCAGTCATCGGATGCTACCTTAGGTGAAAGGTTGGCTGCAAGACTGGTAACAACAATTATGAAGGGCAAGGTTGCTGTTGGTGCTGGCTCAAGGAAGAAGAAACGTGGCGGATTTCTGCCGATCATACCCATTATCGCAGCCTTAGGTGCTGCAGCTGGTGGTGCGGCACAAATTGCCACCGCGGTGAATAAGAAAAAAGCTGCAGATAAAAAGCTTGCAGAAATGATGCGACATAACAGAGAGATGGAAACAAGAGGAAAAGGTCTTCGGCAGGCAAAGAGGAAGAGGAATAAAAGGAGAAGCGGAGGTTTTCTACCAATGCTACCGCTGGCTGCATCTTTAGCACTTGCCTCCAAAATTGCTTCAAGTGTAAAGGGAAATAAGGCTGCTAAAGGAAATGGACTGAAGAAGAGAAAGAATCGTCAGATCAAGAACAAGATATCAAAAAACTCGGGCGGAGGACTATACTTATCCCGGAAAAAGCCCTAAGTAACATCGAGCTCAATCTATATGCGCGACGTTTAAACATTCCTTATTTTAGAGGTGTATATATGATTGATAAGCTGCCTTCAAAACCAAATTTCCGAGAGAGAATTATTGTCAATCTAGATTCATCACAGAATGAAGGCACACATTGGGTGGCTGTAAAGAAGGATGGAAATACTGCATTTTATTTCGATAGCTTTGGAAACTTGAAACCTCCGAAAGAGATAGAAGGGTACCTCAAAGGCGTTAAGTTGATGTATAATACTCGAAGATTTCAGAGTTTTAGCTCAGTCATCTGCGGACACTTGTGCTTGCAATTTCTATCGCAATGAGCTACACTATTGCTGTTAGCGGTAATGAATCTGTTCTTACCACGTATCTAAATCCTCCACTCAGGATTGATCCTAAATATTATTATGAGATTGCGCTACTGAATTTCGAAACCTTCTATTCAATCCCCAACGTTGATCAAACTAATAACCAGTTTCATTACATTTACAATGAAGAGCCTAAGGTTATTCATATACCTCACGGTACATATGAAATTTCAGACATTAACAATTATATAAAGGACAAGCTTGAAGTGGAGGAAAATGCCTTCTTTATTCGACCAAACAATAATACCATGAAGGCTGAAATTAAATGCCCATTCCCTGTAGATTTTTCCAAGGAGCACACTATAGGATCTCTTTTAGGATTCGATGAAAAGAGAGTTGTGCCTGCTAATCAGCTGACTGAATCTGATTTTCTAGTAAACATATTTAAGGTGAGCATCATTCGAATCGAGTGCAGTATTGCAACAGGCTCTTTCATTGACGGTAAAAGCGGACACTCTATCTACGAGTTTTTCCCTTCCGTCCCGCCTGGATATCACATTTCGCAAGAGCCTTCAAATCCCATTTACCTGCCTATCATAGACACCAACCTTATTGACCAAATCACTCTTCGAATAGTCGACCAGAACGGACATACAATAAACTTTCGAAACGAAGATATAAGCATAAGACTCCACATTCGTCGGAATGGGAATCGATTTTAGCAGAAGGAGAAGAGGCTGGACAGGATATAAGAAGTCTAGGATTCATCATGTTCCTCATACTCTGCATTTGACATTCAAGGCGTTAACATCAAGCAGTCGCAAGTTCCTCGAAGCGTTAGGATTCAGAATTCTGTAATGGATATCTTCAATGTGACCGAAACGCCTACATTTGAGGACAAGATTGCTAAAGAAGAGGAGCATGTGTTTCTACCATATAATACATCAGCTCTGGACGCTAATGATGAGATTAGAATACCCTGTCAAGCTGAAGATTTGTATACTCTACCTAGCCGGAGTTATCTCTACATTGAGGGATCTATTACGAAACCTAATGCATCAGCTACTACAGCAAAGCTCTCTAATAATGCTATGGCATTTATGTTTGATGAGATTCGCTTGGACATGAATGGAACAACTATAGATAGAACAAGAAATCCAGGGATTTCATCAACTATTCGCAACTATGCTGCCCTCAACCCCATGGAATCAAATCGGTTGCTAAATGCTGGATGGTGCTACCCTGGCAAAGATGTGGATATTGTACATTCTGAGAGTGGAGCATTCAACGCCGTAGTACCGCTGTCAATGCTTCTGGGGTTTGCAGATGACCACAAGGACCTGATTCTCAATAGCAAGTTTGAACTGGTGCTCATTCGTTCCAAGGACTCTAAGAACTGTATTGTTACATCTGCCGGAGAAGCGGATGCGTCTGTTAACCTTATTCGCATTGAGTGGAGGATGCCTGTAATGCGCCTTTCAGATGCTGAAAAGGTTGAGATCCTCAAGATTGTCAAGTCGGACAGACCGCTACATATTGCCTTTCGAACTATGGATCTTCATACTCAGCCTGCTGTACCGCAAACTAGATCCTTTACATGGAACGTTGCAACAACATCGAAACTAGAGAAACCAAGATTTGTCATTGTCGGAGCACAGACTTCAAGACTGAATAATGCAACTAAGGACTGCTCCATGTTTGATCATTGCAACATAACAAATTTGAGACTTTACCTCAATAGTGAATGTTATCCCTACCACGACATGAACTTGGACTTTGGAAACTCAAGATTTGCAACATTATACGAAATGTATTCAAAGTTCCAAAACTCTTATTATGCTAAAGACAATTACCCCTTATTGAAGAGAAAGGATTTTCTTAAATATGCACCAATATTTATCATTGACTGTTCACATCAGCCTGAGGAGATTGTAAATGGAGCTGTTAATATTAGACTTGAAATTCAAACAAGTGCAAATATTCCTGCACAGACCTCACTGTATTGTCTAATAATACATGACAAAGTATTTACATACAAGCCCCTCACTCATGTGATGCAGTCATTATTTTGAAGAAAAAAAAAAGTGTTCCAATGTAAGCTGGATTTTCATGAGGAAAATAAGGAATGTAAGGTGTTTCTTAATGAATAAAAACATGTTATAAGCAGACAATCATTTATTTATTCTTTTTTCATACAATTCCAGCATCTTCCTCCTCCAACTCCTTGTCCCTACATATATATCATTACTTGCAGTGGAGAGGTTTCGCAAATGTCTATCAATATAGGGTTCAAGTCTTTTCACTTCTGCTATTTCATTACAGTCTAAAAGTATTTCACCATTACTGAAAATTGTATTCAAAAGTCTTATTCTCTCATTTTGCATAAGTGCAATTAGATTATACGAGTACACAATATTTTCACCGTAAGCACTGCAAGGGCACTTTTTCACTTTGAGGAAAGTTTCGAACATGGAAAGATTTTGTTGAAAAATCTCCCAGTCCAGCAACGACATGTACACAAATTCGTTACTGCATGTTTTTTTATGAAGATCACTGGAATATCATGAAACAACCCTACATTTACGCTATGGTTTCTTGAGATGGATGCGTCTTGGAGCACGAGTGTTACTGTCGGTGCTTCCATCTGACTTTGAGTTGTCAAGTCGTTTCATTCGATCTTCCAAGAGCCTGAGCCTTCTATGGAGATCAGAAAATGTATTCTTCTTCTTCTTCAATGCTTTACTGGACCTGAAACATTTCACATTGACTACGTTAGAAATTTTAGGTCTCGGTAAAGGCAAAGGGTTATCTTCTGAAAGAAATACATGAGATATGGTTAAAGCTCTTGCATAGTTTTATGCAATAAATGTTCTTTCAGGATAAGGTTGAATACTTACATCAATTTTTTGTGTAGTTCTGCTTGTTTACTGGGTGAATGCTCTGGAGTCACTTGCAACAGATCGTCTATTGGAAGGGTATCACGCTCTGCAATGCATGCATCTACTTCATCCACCCCTCTGATGTACGGATCTTCACACTCTTTAGGATTTGGTGTTGTCATTCGTATTCTGAAGTCAAGAATGTTTTGGTTAATAAATATTAAATGATCTCTCACTGCTAAGTATATTTAATTATTTGCTGTGATCCTACTTACTTTAAGTTTTTCTGACGGAGTTGATATACACCGCAGTTTTCGTTACACAGAAAGTATGATGTCATTTGGTTATGAACCTCTGGCTTGTCACATAGGGTTGCATGAGTGTAGCCGTTACAAAACTCCGAATGGCACTCTGCAGCGTGGCTTGAAGCAAATGCGTCTACCTCATCCACTCCACTATGTTCTTGATCCACGTCGTCAGCTTCTCTGGAAAAAAAAAATCCCTTGTATTGCAATAAACATTTTCTTAAAGACCTGCTAAAGAATAGTATTTAAAAAAATGTAACAAAGAATTATCTACTTACAAGTATCTTCTTCTGTATATGCGGCAGTTTTCCGTACATACATCTCTAGAAGACATCTGATCGTGATATGAAGGTTTGTTGCATACAATTGAATGCATGAACCCATTGCATGACTCCTTGTGGTAGTATGTATAGTGATGTGCTTCCTCTCCACATTCGCTCCAAAAGTCATCCATTCCACTCATAACAATATACTTCTTTTGCAGGAAACGTTTGTAAATTTGTAATCCAACTAATATTTCCCAGTCTTAGCAGGCGTGCTTATATACTACTTGAGCTGTGACGTAGTGTGGGGGTGGGGGTAGCTTGCAGAAGGGAGGGAATACGCATGCGCCTAAACAGAGTTGGCAGGAGGGACATAGGGCTGAAACAGGTTCAGACAGGAAAATGCAGGTGTCTATACTCGCTCCTTAAAGAATCCATTAAAATTACCATCTTCTATTCTCGCTGGAAATTCTCTCACGCCAACATAAATATACTAGGCCTGTTGAGAAACTAATAATAAGGCGAGATACTACTTAGTGTCTGAAATTTGTCCATTACTTTGAAAATGCGCCCTTATGCAATTTTGCTTCTATTTTATGATGTAATAACAATAATAACATGTATTGCTGATGGTTCAATGATTCAGCTACGTTCCTCGGGTGCTTACTGTTCCTGCATTGTGGTATCGTTATTCTTAGAGTATCCTTGTGAAAAGTGATGCATTGGCTAACATAAAGTCCTTAATTTAAGGAAATTATAAATGAAGCTTATGCGGTTTTGTGCGTGTGTTTGCGCGTATGTATGTCTGTTTGTGTGTGTGTGTGTGTGTGTGTGTGTATGTGTGTGTGGTTGTGCATTCATGTGTGTAGGTGTGCATGTGTATTTGTGTGCATGTGTGCGGGGTGTATGTGTGTGTGTGTGTGTGTGTGTGTTTACGTGTGAGTATGTGTGTGTGCCTGTAGGATTTTTTGGAGATATTTCCATGATTTTAGTTGAGTTTTGGGAACATAAACAAATGCGAAGTCCAGAGATGTGGATGGACCCAAAAAATTCCCTTGTGAATGCTTTTTCAGTAGAATTGCATGTAGCTTTTGATCAGTACACAAAGCCTTCCTTACTCTAATATCCCCCCTTGCACATAAAAGGAAATAAGCAGGGAGATAATTTGTGAAAACGTTTATCTCAGCTAACACGAAGATGTTAGTGCAAATAACATTTTGTATTAATTGTTAGGGCAAGAGTAGAGAAAGTTGCGTGAGGGTAACAGACGAGACAATATTTTCAGCTTAAGTAACATGTTGTCAAAGCTTAAATTTGCTTGAAAGAAACGAGAAACAGCCTCTCTGATCGTCGAACATGATACTATACACAAAATGAATGTTGCAAGTATAAAATAACGTTATTGGGCGATGCTCCCTAAGAAGCAAACAACACTGTCCTTTCTCAATACAATACTGTTGCTGTCTTTGCCTCTATGTGTAAGAGAAACCCCTTAACTTTTTGTCGTCATTGTCAATGCTTAAATAATGCTTGAAGCAGCCACCTGCAAGTACAATAGGGAGAATGAGTTACCCTTCCGCTTAATGGCTAGTGCAAAGTCAAAGATGTGTGCGGTCCGAAAATTTCAGTGAGAATAGGTTTTTCTTCGGAAGAATGCGTGTGTGGGGGGTAGATTTTGATCAGTAAAAGTTTCGTTATGTCGAACTGCAAGTTTGTTTTTTCTGCTAAGAGTTATGTTACAGGTTTCCTTTTGTCCCCACTGTGTGGGAACGCATTGAAGTGTTGGAGGGGTTGGACGGTCATTCAACACAATGGGAAGGCAGGGAAACCCTCTCAGTGGGGGACCACATGGGTGGTCCACGCGTCAATACAGAAGTATCCTTTCGCTATTGAAAAGGTTTCTTCCTGCAGGTGGGCGATCTTTGGCTGCTTTGTTAAGAGAAAAACACTAAGCCTGTTCAGACAGGAAAAATGTGTATGTCTATGCTCGCCCCCTTGCAAGATGAAGCCTTGTTCTTTTCAAAACTGTCAGAGGGAAACATTTCCAACTGTCACATAAATATATCAAGATCTGAAAGGGGGCCATTCATTGTAGGGTTTCTTACCCTCGCGTTCTTCTTTCGAAAACACCTGCAGACACTAGAATAGGAGGGTCAGGGGGGACGGGGGGGGTCATTAATTATCCTTCCTTTGTCATCCTATTCGCGACAGACCATCCACCCTCTCTGTTTCCCTTCCTTTGTCATCCTCTATGCTCGCCCCCTTGCAAGTTGTATCGTGTTCTTTTCAAAACTGTCAGAGGGGAACATTTCCAACTGTCACATTCGAAAACACATGCAGACACTAGAATAGGAGGGTCAGGGGGGGACGGGGGGTCATAAATTACACTTCCTTTGTCATCCTGATCGCGACAGACCATTCACCCTCTTTTTTCGGAATTCCCACGTGTCCAAAGAAATACCCATGTCACTTAAGGGGGGAGGGGAGGGGGAGGTGGGGAGGGGGGGCGTGACTGATATGTCCCTTATGCCGTTTCTTGAGCCAGAACATACATGTCACTTATGCCACTTCTTGAGCCAGAACATACACTATATGACTACTTATGTCTGACATATGAACAGGGCAGTTTCAGGTCAAGTAGGTAATCTGACTCATGATCATGATGCACGTGTGTAGAAAAATTGGCTTTTCTCTACTTTTTTTACTACACTATCTACTCATGCGCATTAAATACTGTGCAATGCTCCTAGCATTTTTCCAGCCTATAACTGTTATTCATTTTAGATTAAATACAGTGCTCTGAGCAAATTGAAAGAATATTCTTCTTTTAGGCATTTTATCGTGTATTTGCAGAAAATTCTTCTAGGTAACTAATCGATTGGAAAATTATTTCACTCACGTTTTGCTGTTCCCAGTGCCATAACGCGAACAAAGCTCCGGATCCTGATACTGCATATAGAAACAGATTGCATGCTACTTTGCACAAATGCAGTGTACAAAAGTTAATTACGTCAAAACAACAAAGTATAGGTAATGAAAATACGAAATTAGTAAAAGTGATGTGGTTTTATCCACACAAACAACAAAAAGTTAACTTAATTCTGTGTTTGTTTGTACAAAGCTTTTAACAATCGGCATTTGGTGACGATAATAAAAAGGAGTCCATGTTACTGGTTGCGGGAAAAGGGGAAAGAGTTACTATCCAATGAACGAGACATGTTTGAAATAGCGTCGGTAGAAAATTAAAATGGGAGGTGGTCATCCCCTTGCCTCCCCTCTGTTCCCAAAGCAGAGCTCTGTGACAGTTGCCATTAAGGTGACGTCACGGTGCCTCCCGCTAATTGGCTACGGGATCAATTGGATTTGCTAAACCAAGCCGTCTAATTATGTCCACACCCTATGCCCATCGCTTTCCTGGAGGCTTTACACTTTCTGCCCGCTGAAAATTATTGTTTCATCCCAAAACAAGCACTTTTAAATGCTTTTTAACAATATAAATTGGAAGGTAGACACTACTTGGAAGTGAGGAAATGGTCATTTCTCAGTTCAAGGCGGCGCCGTGGCCGAGCGGTTAGAGCGTTCACCTTCCACCTACGCGGCCCACATTCGATCCTAGGGACCCGCATGTGTATTCGTGGTGTACGAAGCGGCGTCTGGGCGGGTTTTCCCCGGTTTCCCCCGCCACTAATTCCTACAGTTGCTCCATCATCACCTTTCCATTCCTCCATTTCGACTGCATTTCATACTATCATTTCTCACTATCATACCTGGTGCCTGAAGTTTTCGTTATCAATGAGAAGCGTAACTTACAGGGAGTCGCTGAAATGCTAAGCGACAAATTTCCTTCGGTCTACAGCCCAGTATGTACTAACCCGAGTGCGGTCTTTAAGCGCTAGGGACTGCCGATAATCGAACACAGTATAAACCACTTCTGCAATGACTGTAAAACACCAACTATACGTAGTTCCACTTACTCCATGACTACTTCCACCAAAGTTCTTATGCGTTGGCAAAGCTTAAGCTTCTGTCTGCAACTGGAACACAACTTTTTGCTCTGGGGCTTGCAAAATTCTAAGAATTCTTTCCTCCTAATTTGTCTATTCCCGTCATTTCTGTATAAAATTATATAATTGTTGTACGAGGGACATTATATACGTATTGAGGCAGCAATATATGAAGTCACAGAAATGCGTTGTTTATCCGTGTCTCAAAGTATGGTGACCTCGAAGTCGGTTCTTCACCATAGGGAACAGGAAGAAATCTCATGGTGCCATATGGGGACTATAGGATGAATGAGTCAATATCAGTTCCGTGGAGAAACTCCTTTGTTACATTAGCGGTTTGAGTTGATGCATTGTCACGATGCAACAATGCGCCCCTTACACGAAGGTGGTGTGAGGAATGGCTAAAACACTCCGCGAACTAGTCGCTAATGCCAACTCAATGTCCTTGTAGGTTAGTCTTGGATCTTCCCTAATTGTTTCCATAGCGGTGATGTTTTCTTCAGTCGCTACTTATGCTCATCTGCCACTCTTCTCTTCATCTAAGAGATTGCTGCCCCCTCTAAAATACTGCAAACCAGTGAAACACCGAGACACGTGCCGGAGAATAGTCCCCAAAAGACCCCTTCAAACGCTCTGGTGACTGTGTTTTATGTAAGCCACATGTGAAGTCTTGCATAATCATTGAATGAAAATGATCTCTCCGAATCTCCATTGCACTTGAAAAACGGCTCACACTTTCCAGGCTTCAAACATAAACTGGACAAAAATGAATGACGCAACAATGGTCTGCCTGCTACCATTGTATTACCAATGAGTCAGCTGTTTTTACAAAGCGACAATGTTTTCTCCAGGAGTAGCCAGTTTTCTGTATATCATTACATATCTAGTGACCCTCGTATCAACTACGCGATAACATTAACCTTTATAGGACCTGGATCTCTCTCATAGCTAGCTACCAGTAGTCCAATGCACCTTTATAAATAACGAATGTTTGAGGATATGGTTAATAGCACAATTTGTATGAGCACTCTACATACAGAGATAGGAAGACGGTTATGTGCATCACATTTTACTGGCTCAGCATCCCCCTCATCGCCTGGGGCCACCACACGCCCCGTCGTTCACAGTGAAGGGTAGAGTTGAGATAACTTCTTTCTCTGCTCGCTCCTTTCTTAGCCGTTATGTCTAAACTGTGGCCCGTGCTCGTACAGGAAACGAAAATGTAGACATAAATTACTTTTGAGGTGCGTTAGCAACGTTTTATGCCTTCAGTCCTGATATTTATTAGACGTTTTAGGAAATAATCATAATATTGCACACGTTTAGCAGACTTCCCATACACTCATAATATTCGCTTAGTATTTGCTAACATTCTTTATTCAGCATCTTCAATTGTCCCGTCATAAAAAAAATACTAATGTTTTGCACTAACATGGGTGTCTCTACTCTTGTCAGGCTATTTGTAGAAATGGTTTTATTAAGTAATCAGAGTCGTTGGAGCCTTGTCTTACTTCCTCTGCATACTAGGTACGTGATAGACACACAGAGAGAGAAGGGGGGGGGGAGCGAGAATGATAATGAAATGTGTTACGAATACTGTCACATTATTTCTGACCACTAGGATATTCTGGCCTCAGTGTTATTTTCTCTTCTGCGGCAACTGCATAGTTCGCTGGTCCGCACTGCCTCACTTCTGCGGCTCTCTTAAACAACTGCAAGTCATTGCGGGTTCCTCGTGTCACATTGCCTAGACTGCAATCTGTCAACACACTTCTTTTCGCGTATCAGTCATCTGACTTCAGTCTCAAGTTTCATCATTTGCGTATCGATCAAGAACATATCAAGGTGTTTGCTTTACAAAGATGTATAAAATTCTATAATACTTCCAGTCCTAATATAAATAATCCACATAGCATTACTCCGCGCTTGACGTTTCGTGAACGCACTCTTCCACCTCAACAGCTGTTCAACTGTTTACTTTTGGGACATCGTTACCTCCCAGTGTTATCTCTCACTGCACCAGCATGAGTATGAAAGAAGTACAAACCCTTATATTTATTAGGCTAAAAGTACTAATTCGATAATGGGTGAATAAATCTGATGTGTACTCCATCCAAAAATGTAATGTTAAGATTTAACTGAGAATACACTTTTTGAGACTCCCTGGATCCAAATAAAAAAGCATTTTTATCAAAAAGTTAACATGTATGCGTGTGTGTGAATGTTGGCACGTGCGGGCCTGTGTATGAAGAGCACATCTCAAAACTCCGTTAAATATCCAACTTGATATTTACGCTGAGCATGTTCCAAGGATTCAACACTAGGATTAAAAGAACAGCCCCTACTTCAAATTACCCTTTAGATTTCTCAAAAATGGCTGTAACGAGTTTAAGTTACCACATGTTATAACGGCCAGGGCCAAGCTACTTCACACTACATACCAGGCCGGGAGCAAAGGCCCAAGATCAAAGATTTCCCCACACCAGTCACGCGAGCAAACACGTGAATAACAATCAAGCAAACAATTAGGGTTTTCCAGAGCCTTTGAGAACTGTACTTCAGCGGGCGTGCTTGTGGAAGTCGAGAAAGGTCCATGTTACGTCATCTTCGCTATATACCTAGACGGGGAAACAGCAGAGTTAATTGCAATTTTTGAGACCGTCATTGTGTCAGTGAGTGCGACGTAGTGCCGCGTCGAAGTGAAGAAGTTTTAATGAATGTGGAGTGATTGTATCATCAGAGTTAGTGAATGAGAGACAGGAAACTTAAGAGAGACAGTTAAAGGATTGAGTCAAGACTACCGAAAGAAAACAATTATGAGTTCCAATATGACAAAAGACACTGTGTTAAAGTCTGTAGAAGAGAGCTGCATTTTGTACAAAAGTTTAGAAGGAAAATAAAATGATAGAAAAGTAACTGGACAGGGTTTTGCTATTTTCTCACACCGGTGTCAGAAGTGGGATTCGTCGAATTGTCATTTTGTCACAGTATTTTATACAAGTCTTTATCTCAATTAAGATAAAGTAGGTAGATGATTGAGTGTTTGTAAGAGGAATTTGTACAGGAGTGAGCAGAGAAAGCAAAAAGTGGTCAAGTTTGCCGTTGCCCGAACGCATCCAGGTCAGTTGGTGTACAAAGGGCGTATTGCATAGCAACGAATTTTCACCAAATGCAACTGTTCCGCATGAATTGCATCCGGTGTAATAACTGCTGTTACTGATAAGTTGGCAATTATCCACAGTGTTACAGTCATTGGCATTTGATCGAAATTTGCTTCTGCTACACTGCTGCTAATGACTCCAAATTTAATTTACACCGCAATGTACCGATTTCAGTAGCTAATGTATGTGGACCACAAGGGCATAAGCGCCGATGCGGCACCTCAAAGGTGCGTATTTGGACCATTAAATGTGTGCTTTCTTTTATTCCGGTATCTTTTACGTTTTATTTCTGAAATATGTGAGCATCAAGTAACACATGGATTTCGAGGTTGATTGACACCTTCTGTACTACATACCTAGCGAGATGACTCCGCGGTAATGCGATGCTCACATTTGGGAGGTCGTGGGTCCAATTCCCGCGGGAACCTACCTGGCCCATGCTTTTTCTTCTTTTTCCCCGTGATATCAGGCAAATGCTGGGAGAGATAATTACACCCAGAACTTCCCATCCCTTCATTTCATTTCACCTTCATTTCAATCTGGCTCTTTAGGGTCGGATGGGCGATGGGCGAGTTTGGCGCTACTGTGTGGAGACTTTGTAAGCTGTAACTGTTGTTTTCGGCGGATGGGTGGCGTTATAGTTGCCTGATCGATGGCTGCTTGGCGAACCCTGGTGTAGAGATTAAGAATCTCCAGCACACGTTAGCGAACCTCGCGCTGGCTCACACTGCCCAGGATATGACGTACAATAGCCCCACCAGTTAGCTCAGTAAGGAATCCCCTCCGTAAATTCCTCCCTTCTCTACTGCATAAATTGTAGATAAAGAAGGCATTGCATTCCATTTGAAAATTCGATACCGAGACTTCACTGGATATACACATTTTGAGACTCTCTGAAACTAAAAGCATAGCATTTTTAGAATAAAGGCCGTGGGGGGGGGGGGGGTCGTCAACACAACGCAACTCCAAAATGAATAAATCATTCTAATGATTTTTATTAAAGAAGCGTATGTTTAGGATAATATCTTCCAAATTAAATGTATATCTTAAATTTTCTTGAAAGAGCCTGTCAAGTGCTGTTCATTCTGAATGACTTTTGCACAACCGGTAAACTCTAAGAGATACCTAGAGAAAATCTTACTACAGAGAGTATGTAGCACACCATTTACGAAATACATTATTACTTTCTCTACTACGTATACTAAGTAGCGAAAATGTTGTATTCGACTCAAAAATTCGATGTCAAGATTTCACCGAAAATATGTTTTGAGGTCCCCTGAAACCAAAAAGAGCATTTTTGGACATGTCCGTGTGTGTGCGTGCGTGCGTGTGTGTGTGAGAGAGAGAGAACAGCATAAAGCAAAAACGAAAAGTGGTTGAAAACCAAAGTTGGTATTTAGGTTTAATATCTTCCATGTATACGACACGATGATTTTGAAGAAAATTCCTCCACCATAAACTACCCTTTACATGGAACATTTTTCGAAAACTTTTATTTTCTCAAAAGTGGCTCTAACCATTTTTATTAAAATGCCATATGTTTGGGATATTCTTATGGCAAATGAAATGTATACTTTTAATTTTCTGGCTATAGCCCATGTAATCTATACTTTTGATGACTTTTGCATAACTTATAAACTAAGAGATAGAATATGATTTGAAGCTTTCCTGGCGATGAACATCTTGAATACTAAGAGAATACTAGACCAAATCTTATTATACACACTATACAAAAACTAGATCTCGTTAAAATACACAACTTGCGTCCAAATGCTTATTTTTACATTAAACCATTTTTGGAGATATTCCTTATTTGTGTGGGTTTTGCAATAATTTTCTCCGATCGCGGGTCGTTATTCACCTTTTTATCTCTTGGCCGTGCAAAAAGAATGGAATCTCAAGGCCTTCATACTGCGACAAACTTTAAAAGATTTGACTATCCCTCAAAGCCTACTGTATTCCCACCTACAAAAAAATTAATAATAAGACAATTTCTACAAATGTTTGTGTCGGCTGACATGAAGATACAGTAATAAGAATTTGTAAGAATAGTTAGTACAAGAACAGAGAAAGTCATGTGAGTGCAATACATCTGATTTTTAGAAAATGTGCTGTTGTTACCTTTAGGACGGGGTGGTTCATGCACTGTTTAAGCTTTGTTTTGGTTTAGCGAAATAGATTAAATGGTTTTTGTAATAAATACGAAGGTGCCGAATAATTTTACTATACTAAATATTGAACGATGTGCAATTTTATTAATAAAAAAACATCGTTACACATTCACACATTTTGTTATAGCTCAGGAACAGAACACAGCTGGTACCTACAGACAATTGAACTTCAGTTGCCACTACATACTGCATGCTCCGACCATCCCTTTACCCCCACTTGTTGCTGAGAGTCCAGCTTAAAAATAAACAACAAATACAATACACCTGCATGTGTTATCTACAGGAAATAATGTCCCGCTGTTTACAGTTCACAGTACCTGGAAGGCAATACCAGAAGTCTAGAGAAATTGTAGTTAACAGCTCTATCTCTATTATATTTTGGAAAGTAGAACTAAGCTACAATTTTCATGATTGTTTTTATGATCAGTGTGGTCTGTTCAGTTAAAGACAACTGCTTTCGTTCTCTTTTTCACTGTTGCTAAGTGTTAAGGATTCCAGAACAGTAATGATAGTGTACCTTCTATGGAAACCAAATTGAGCTTTGGAGAAATTAGTATTTTTCTCAGTTCTTTTGTTACAGCCTGAATTATTTTTAAAAGACTGGAGCTAAGGATATCGATGTACAATGCTGGACTGTTTGTCTTATATATAACATGTTTTCTTTTTAACGACGCGTTAATTAACAGGATATCTTGTCTCATAGTAGCTGTTTTCGACATTCTAAAGTATATTGGCCCAATTTGACACATTCTCAAAATGCTTCACTCACTGTATAACACTGGAGACACAATACCTGAAAGTATTTAGGGAGTTGAGGTGATCACAATGTACTCATTTAGTGCAATAAATGTCTCCCACGGCGCTTACCGAGGTTAGGTTTCGTCAGATTGGGTTAGGTTAGCTCTGTATAAGCAGTTTGAAGAAAACTAGATTCTTTTAACTACTATATTTATAAAACGAGTTAGATCCGAAGTTAGGTTAGGTTAGTGTAAGCAGGTTTAAGAACACTAGCGTGTTTTTAGCGATATCGCATAGGTGATGGTAAGATTGGGGCAGCAAGTTGTCACTTTTAAGCACACTTAAAAACCATTTGGGTCAGGATTGAACTTGCGATCTTGGAATCAGTAGGCCAACGTGAAACCAACTAATTCATCCAGGCTGAAATTTGTCTTGTAAGTATAAATATTAGTATCTACAGAATATTGGGAAAGACATTTTCTTGCATCAAACAAAAGAAGTCGTTCTCTTCTAATCTGAAGAATATAAGAGAGTATCCTGCATTCCAATATATTCATCACACATTTTAAAATATACCGCTCAAAACAATTATAGAGACAAAGGTTTGAACTTATGCATTACTAGATTACTAAATGTACTCCTACTAACACTGCTAGTACCCCTGCAGACATCTACATAGGTACTTCGAAGTCTGAGCTGAATATCAGCAGCAAATTTTTGGTCTTTAACAAGCAATTCAGTGAGAGCATCAGTCGAAACCAAACATTGATGTCTACCATTTTGGAAATACTGCCTGTAGTCACGTGATAGAAGCTAACGACATCACAATGTGGCAATACACGGTGTAAAGTATTTAGATTACGATCCTGCAGTCGTTTTTGTTAACATTGTTGGAATTTGAATTTTAAAGTGGGTTGCTCACGAATTTCAGTATGACCCTCGCAAACGAAATTACTGAATTCAACATTGGAGTTTAAAAAACCCTAACCGTGCAACGCTAGATAAACCAGCTTGTGTTTAACATTTAAACTACGATGCATTCTGTCAATACTCTAATTTGGAGGCAGACACTTCGCAAAGTAGTGTTTGGATCGGCAGTGTTATAAGCCTGTATTACCCTACAAAGAGGCTGTCAATAAGGAATTATTTAAAATGACACATGAGGGCGCCGCAACATGTCATTAACATCACTAATGTAATCTCGCCCTGTTTAATCAACAATTACCTCAACTCACCTGGGTAATGAATTGTATAATGAAGAGAATTTCACACGGGTGCTCGTTAAACGATCTGCTGATGGGAAATCAAACCTCCATGAAACTGCATGCTGACAAACAAATTAGGATCACCACACGGTGTTTCTAAGGGGTATAGATGCCATCCTCTTAGCAAGTAATTGTGTGCACTAGGAGAAATGGAAAATTATAATACCACTTTTGTCTATGAACGCTTATTTCAACAACAACAAAATGTTACATTCACATTAGGTACTTTCTCTAACCACTATTGCAATTACAGTAAAACCTCGTTTATCTGGATCTGATTTGTAGATTTTTTTAAATTTAATGTTCACACTAGGTAATAAATTCAAGTATGATAACAAGAAGGTAGTATAAGTACGCCAAGTATTCAGTTTTTAGTTTGATTCAAAGTACGGTTCCTGCATAAATTGTACAATAAATTGTGGCAATACGTACTGTACTGTAAAATGCTACCTGTTGAGTTTAAGAAAGATTTAGCAGTGTGTCACACGGTGCTGACGCGGTATCTCCCGCCAGCTATAAATAGCACCGGAAGAAAGCGTTGACCTTGATTCCTACATCTCCCTCAATCTCCTCAGTTTTCCTACTGTTTGCAAACGACACGCATCATTAAGTTTATCGCGTGCGTTTTAACTGGATTGTTTTTGTATCTTATCGAAGTGTTAGAGTGTGTTCAAACGCCACACTTATATAAAACAGAAGACTGTGGATCAATACTTAAAGAAATCTTATGATTTTATGTGATTAAGATTTTTGTATTTTTTAATATCTTGTCAACAATACATACCATATACTGAACATAATTTTGTTACGAGACAGTTTCTTTTATCATGATAAATGGCAAATCTGCTTATTTAAGGATTTAGGAACTTTGTTTTGCTTATTACCCATATAACCCGGATTATCCGTATTTTTGATTTTCCGGATTGCCTTTGGTCCCAGTTAGTCCGGATAAACGAGGTTACACAATACGTTCTCCACTAGTATTTCACCTAAATATTCCATACGGAGATTTCACCGGAAATACATGTTTTGAGGATTCCTGAATAAAAAAAAAAGGCATTTCTGGAAAAAGGCCTCATTCTGTCTGTGTGCGAGCCTATCTGTGAACAGCAAAACCCAAAAAGGAAAATGTGTTAAATACCAGACTAGTTCAGATATGTCAAGATTTTCAACCTCCGTCGTTCCAAACTACCCTTTACAAGGGAAATTTTTCAAAAATGTCATTTTCTAAAAAATGGCTCTAACCATTAATTACCATATAGAGTCAAAACCCTTTATAGCGGCATCGCTTTTAATGACGTATTGTTTATAACAGGGAAATCTAACGCCCCATCTAAATCCTGTGTAATGCTATGCTTCATAAATGTGATGTGTTGCGCTCACATGACTTTCTCTACTATACTAACCATTCTTACGTAGTCAATGTAACGTTCATATGAGATTTTCTCCCATGTCTAATTATTAGTGACATTCGCCGCGAAAGTTGTCTTATATTGTACTTTTTCAAAAATAAGCAAAAGTATTTCCATTTTAGTTCATTCATTAAAGATAAAGCACCGCGGTAAAATACACAAACGCTATCAGAGAAGTTCTTTAGGTTACCTAATGCGGTAAGCAATTCGCAGCGGCGTCGGAGACAGAATTTCCTTCTCATCCGCCTGGGAGTGAAGCTGCATTGTTGCAAATCTTATCTGCGTTTCAAAGCGGTTTTTTTTTATTTAGAAATTTATAATTAATGTACCTAATTGTACAAATTTTCAGTATACTCTGGAGATGTTTTTCTGTTTTAAAGCATAACATTCATATAATTTTCATCCAGTATATTATAGTATTCGTATTCTATCCATCTTACGATATTCATCATATGTTTTGCCTAAATTGCAATTTTTTGGATTACATTATTACGTTTTCTGTTTTACTTACACTGTCATGACATGCCCCCACCCAAGTCAGGAGTAACTAGACACTACCTAATATTTCTTGAATTAACTCAGTGCTATCGCTTTATTAGAATATGCAACATCGAGTGTCGTGACTCCGAAAATAATCGATTCTCTTTGTTTTCCATGAGATCATTACTGCGATGCAACCAGTTTTATTTTCATTTTGTACAAGCAATTAAGCCAGTATTGTTTAATATGGAAGCATTTCTAAGTTAATTTATTGTGAATGACATAAAATATGTTGAGCGGTTATTGTGTGTGTGTGTGTGTGTGTGTGTGTGTGTGTGTGTGTGTGTGTACTTTTTAATCTATATTTTTGTAATATAACCATGTCCATTGTGAAAAATAAGGACAGTTGTAAAAAAACGAGCTTCAACAAGTGAAAATAATGTGTATTTGTCCTGGTTCGTGCAGAATTTTTGAATGCGAGGAATATGCACACAATATTTTTTTTTTCCCTCTATCTTACATCGTGCTAACTACGTGGTCATTTCTTGACACATCTGTTAGTGGCTCGGTGTCTGGTGTCTCATCCCTGTACCATACCATTTTGCTTCGTCACGCGTCCACAAAAGCCTTTGGTGCTAGGTAACTGTATCTCTGCTTCCATACCTGACGGACTTAGGCAGTTTTTGTACGTATCTAGAGAGCTCTTAGGACAAAACAACCGTATCTCTTTGCCGGGCAGATGGCATTAGGGTGCCGTTCAGAGTCAACGTGCTTATATCAGCTATGGATACATGCCAGAGTTTTAGTTAGTGTCATCTTTTTTACTTTTACTATTGTTTTAGACTTAAAATGAAACTTTGGGTCGTGGTATGAAATATCCAATACTGTACTTACCTTAGCAAGTGAAGAAAGTCACGAAAAAGCCCAAATCAGATTGGTCGGACCACGGGATTTGAAACCAAGACCTCCCTAATGCGCACCAGAGGAGTTGCCGCCTGAGTGTCCCAATTCTGACATCCTGTGGGTCCTTTCTCAAGACGTTAACTGTTCCTGGGAGCTATACTGAAGTTTTCCTTTACACTTTGAGATTGTCACAGTTTCTACCTCGGTTGGCAAAGCGAGGTTACACCGCTGTGGAAATACTAACTTCCTTCTGGGAGGTGGCAATTAGGGCGAAAATGCAGCTCTCACACTTTTCAATGTCGACTCTAATGACGTCTTTTTGTGTGGGCAGTGAAGCGCATAAAGGGTTTGTGAAAACAGAAGCAGTCTCCTGGCCTAATTTACTGCTGCTGCAAAACATGCCAGTCATTTGAAGAGAGAGAGAGAGAGAGAGGGGGGGGGGCAAGCATGTTTAAAGTGGACCTTTAACATACGAAGTGTCCAGCTGTGAGCCAGATTATCTTACGGTTAAGAATATCTTAGCGTATAGCTCAAACGTGAGTGAACAAAATTCACTGTAGCCACGCTGCACATCTAGCTGCGAATATATTTATGCCACATGCCTGTTAGGTGGAGAAATTACTGTATTGTACCCAAAAATTTAATGTTGAAGTCACCAGAAATGCAGCATTGGTCTACTAAACCCCAAAAATATCTATTTTCAACTCACATAGCTTTCTGTGCCTTTGTACAACCAGGGAAAAAATGATTGAGCTCACCAGCAGAGCAGAATAATTCAGTCTCACGTCGTGTTGCAGTGCGGTTTACACAATTCGATATTTCCAACAAGCAGCCTGAGTTTATTGATAGCCTGCTCCGTATAGTATCGTCTGTTGGACACACAAATAGGTTGTCTTGAATCAGCACTCACATTTGCATTTGTTCTGATAAAGAAAGGCCGGTGTAGCAAACTGCCTGTTTGTGTATCCGACAGACGATAACAGCTGGAACAGAGACCATCAATAAACTCAGGCTGCTTGTTGGAAATATCGACTTGTGTAAACCGCGCTCCAACACGACAAGGGACTTAGAAATATTTTACTCTCCTAATGCGCTCATCATTTTTTTCCATGGCTGTACAATAGTGACCTACTGGATCCCAGTAGACGAGGTGTGCCCCTTCGTTCGAATACCTAATACATATTTTTTTTTAATTTGTTATAATTACAATTCTAGTAGTTCATGTGCACAAGTGATCAGTTTAAAAGCTTATTAAACCCAATTTGATGTTGCACATAAGTGTATATTTTGGCTTTTCTGATAAACACATCATATTTCTATCATGTTAGTGTTTTTGTGGCACAAAAGTCTTTTTTCCATGCAAGGTTGGAAATGTTACAACTCCGAACTGGGCTGCTTGTAAACACGTTGGGGAAATTTCAAGCCGCCTCCGTAGAAACAGTAGCCCTAGGCTTAAATGAAGCATTCCAAGTATTTCGAGAAACAGCATCCAAGTTAAATTCTGTTTGCGGTAGCGTAGGGGAAATACTGAAGAGTGCAATATCAAGATATCCCGGATATGAACAGATATGTGAAACTGGACACATTGTAAATGGAAATACTACAATTAACTTACATGAATTCTCTTTTACTGCGAACCAGTTGCATCGCTTAAGTTTGTGAAGTGTCATTCTGTGATGCAGAGAGGAGTTTCTCAAGATACAAGCTCTTTTTAAGAGATACCAGGCATTCTTTTAAGTTTGGAAACCTCCACTAAGTGGCTGTTGTGAAGTACAATTTGTCCCTTTTTATGGGCAGTCAATCAGAAGCTTCTGTTGCTCCACAATAAACTTTAAGTTCAATTTTATGTCCCTTTGTTTGTAATGAAAAATATTATAGGCATAAAGTATAACTATTTTAAGTACATATTTATTGACATATTTTCAAGTTTTAGGGTATATTTGCATGCATATTTCTTAGGGCATGAACATCCGGGACCTGCTCATTACCTGAAGCCTCCCTCCCCCCCCCCCCCACCCCCAAAGAGACCATGGATTATAGCATCCACAAAGCCTCTGACTTCTCTTACAACCCATGATAGTATAATCCAGAGAGTTCTTGAGAGCTTTTATAATCTTTCTATTATGAGACTGTTATACCAGGGAAACACACGATCGTAAAGGGGTAAATTTTGTGGGACGGAGTTATGGCACATGAAGTATATTTCTTACCCGTATCCTTTGTTGTAATATTTTCTTCTTTGGTCTTTTATTTTTGGTCGGAGAGGGATGCCATATCGTTTTCTTGCTATACATTTTTAATTTAGCATACCAAAACCTACCTACAGTAGTAATAGCTATAGCTTTATGTGAATACTGTGTTATTAAAATATAATAATAGGCAAACTGTTATTGTTGCAGCTGCTGTTAGAACACCTTGAGTGCCTGGTTTCGCGACACGAGCGCTCACTAAGAATGACGGTGGTAAAGCGACAGGCAGCCGCCCAGTCCGGTGTCTCCAGCGAAGTGGAGGTCCTCAAGGCGCTAAAAAGTCTGTTCGAACACCACAAGGCGCTCGACGAGAAGGTGAGTACTAGACAGTTTCATCTATTGTTGTGATCACAATTACATGCGGTGGCAGCTTGAGTGCCAAACTCGGTTGGAGAAACTTGCCTAAATACGAGTTTTTGCTTTCTCTACCACGTACATAGTAGGTAGATACGGTATTGCATTCCACCCGTAGAGATTACACGAGAATACACGTTTTGAGGACACGTGAATCCAAAAAAGCGTTTTTAGGAAAACATTCATGTGAGTGTGTTTCATGTGGGTGCGGACCACACAGCACAAAAAAGAAAAGTCGGTTAAATACTAAACTTATTTAAATCTTCCAAGATGCATTCCACCCGTAGAGATTACACGAGAATACACGTTTTGAGGACACGTGAATCCAAAAAAGCGTTTTTAGGAAAAGTCGGTTAAATACTAAACTTATTTAAATCTTCCAAGATGCGACACGAAAATTCCAACAAGATTCCCCATCCCAAATTACCTTTTGCATGGGAAATGTTTGCAACATTTTTATTTTTACAAAAATTGCTGAAACAATGTTGATTAAAATACCATAATATGTTTAAGATATGACGAATGAAAATGTTGTTGTTGTTAGCTAATGCTGGATTTCTGACAATGAAGTCATTAATCCTCTTGCTCTCCAATATTTTTCACTGATGGATGGGGCATTAGAAGTGGCTGGGCGTATTTGAAGGTGGTCTCGATCCATTTCCTCTTGCAGATCACATAGAGGACAGAGTGGTGAAGAATATATCCCAATTCTGTTTAAATGTTTTGCCAGACAATCATGTCCTGTAATCAACCTGAAGGTTGCTACTGCTGTTTTTCGAGGATACTCAGGAATTACTGTTTGAATGTTTGGTAGTTCCCATCTTTTATTCTTTAATTTTTCATAGTAATATTTTTCAATAATTTTTTTGAATTCAGAGTTGACTAATCTTTTAGGTGCATAAAATGGTAGATTAACTATTGATTTCTGCACATTGCCGGTAGCCTTTTTTGCAAGAAAATCAGCTTTCTCATTACCACTCAGTCCACAGTGAGCCGGTATCCATTGGAAGACTAGGTGTTTTTGAAGTGCTGTTAGATGGGTAAGGATTTTCCAACATTCTATAATTGTTTGATTTTTTGGTGACAACTTGGAAGTAATTGCTATAATTGCTGCCCTGGAATCTGAGAGAATAACTGCTTGCTGAAAATGTGAAATTCTGTACAAAAGATTTTGTAGGGCCATTCGAATTGCTTCAATTTCTCCATCAAAGTTAGTAGTTCCATAACTTAAAGATTTGTAATAGGAAAAGAGGTGACATGTAACTCCAGCACCTGCTCCATCTTGGTTTGATATGAATGATACAAATGAAAATGTATCTTTGTTGAAACGTCATTTACATAAACAAGCCAGAAAGAATCGCAAAATAAATTAAAACGTACAGTTCTGTGGCTTCTTGCGACTTATTATACTTACATTTTGTAAAATAATCGTTTAATAATTAGTCCCTATCGTATTTCAGTTCTGCCACCAAAAACCATTTTTCCGTATTTTGATACTTTTTGGGAACCAAACTTTATAAAAGTTGTGTCTCAGGTGCGGTGAAGAATCAGTCTTTTACTACTACAGCAACTTCTTTCACATAAATGTTTCGCAGTTTGTATCAAGTTTCACGAGTCTGTACAAACGGTAACCCCTGATAGATCGGCAACTTCTCTGACAGACCTGTACCGCCAAGTGCATTAAAATCACGGGGTCTCTTCAAACGGTGGCCCCTGACACGGCGGCAACTTCTCCGGCAGCAGTGTAGCACCTACTTGCATAAGCATCACGGGGTCTCTTCAAACGGTAGCCCCTGACACAGCGGCAACTTCTCTGGCAGCAGTGTAGCACCTACTTGCATAAGCATCACGGGGTCTCTTCAAACGGTAGCCCCTGACACAACGGCAGCTTCTCCGGCATGAGTGTTTAAGCGGGTCTACCAATAAGGCAAGGTTAGTTCTTATTACTAGAGCTGGGATTTTTGTGTACGACTAGTATCACTTAGCAAAATATGTAGTGAGATAGGTAGTAAAATATGTAGAATGGGGAAAATATGTAAAATCAAATATTTAATTCCAACATATTTTCTTAGTTGCAACACGTAAATCATATTTATACATTATGTTTTTTAGTACAATGAACAATTATGTATCTTTCAATGTTTCCTAGGGTCACTGAAAGGCGTTTGTCACTGAGAATATTGTATAGGCATAGAAAGATGTTTCCACGTCAGTTGATCTTACTAGGGCCAATTTTCGGAAAGGAATTTTTCCTGGAGAAATGTCCTTGGGTAGATCATCATCTCCGTTTGGAATTTGGCATACACAATGAAATGTTGAATAGCCAGTATTACTCTTTAACACATGTTCCAATTTACGTAATAGACTTGCACTAGTTTCTCCATGCACAGTACTTAGTTTTTCAACAGAATCTTGCATAGGCAGCCCTGACGTTTCTAAACGTTTAATGCTTTCTGGAAGGCAGTTGAAGTTGCTCCTGATCTAGGCAGTCGTTAAAGGCAGCCTGAGATTCTCAAATAGATACAGCATTTTCAGATTCAAGAGAATGTACAACAGCCTTAATATCATCTAGATGCTCACTATAGAAATGAACTGCTTATATCCATGTTCCCACCGCAATACTAATTTCGGAGGCAGTGCAACCTCTAGTAATTGCTGTTTCTAAGAGAGCACTGGTTGTGCAGATTTCAGAAAAAACCTTTTTGTTGTTGAAATTATCCTAATCATTTGTGGAAATTTAGCTCTATCTTCGGCAACAATTGTCCACAAAACCTTTAATCCATCTTTGACACATCTCGCAATAGTTGAGTGATTTGTAAAGTCCAGCTCTTTATAGTAGATCAAACCTGGTTTCGATGTGCTGCCAGATACACACACACACACACACACACACACACACACACACACACACACACACACACACACACACACACACACAAATAGGAAAAAGTTAAAATATGTAATATGTGGTATGTTATATCATTAAAAGTGTAATATACTCAGAAATACGTAAAAATATATAAAATGAAATTCAGTTATATTAACCCTAACATCGAGCTTTGCAAAAATATCACTTTTCCCAGGATCTAAATAACAAGGAAAAATATGTAATTACATAGAAATCCCAGGTCTACTAATTACCTATTGTCACCGCGCCCGCCGCATCTAATTGCCGACAACAGCAGTGTCACCCATCGCATTATTGTCGGCACTACCGCAAAGGAGCCGAAGGAAAGAGACAGAGCATGGCCGCATTGTTGGGGCGCTTGCCGAAAGAGAGAAAAGGATAGAGACTTCGAGAATCTTCTCGGCTTTGTATTCCACCGCAATAACCGAACTTTCCAGAATAGTGCCTGGGAGATATAAATAGCGGTAAAGTGCGACAGAGTGAGAGTCAGACGTATGTGAAGCGTTGAGTAGTCGTGCCGACGGAGAGGACAGACGTATGTGAAGGTTGAGGAGTCGTGCCGACGGAGAAGAGTTAGTTCTTTGTGTTACGAGTTCGGAGCCGTGCTGTTGGTGAATCGAAAAAGACTTTCTTGCTGTTGCAACGAGTGTACAAAGTTACTGTTTACGGAAATAAAAGTGTTTCTTTATCTCGACTACATCTGTCTACTGTACTTTACACCCAACCAAAAAGTCACACTATAAATAGCATTCAAAGAAAAGTGAAGCCTTCAACTGCAGTCAAAAGGTAGGTCCATGAGTATGTCTGTGAACAGCGTATCTTAACAGGGAAATGTTAGATAAATACCAAACTTGATATGAAGCTCAGCATCTTACAAGAATGCAAAATCATTTCCCTTACCCAGCTACCTTTTACACGAACAAAGGTATTTTATTTTCTCAAAAATGGCTAACGGCTTTTATTAAAACAACACGCACAAGTAAAACACTATGACAAAATGCCAATTTTGATTTTTTGTAAATAGCTTTCCAGTCGCCTTATTTGATTGAATTTTGGGTAGTAATTAGGAAACCATCACAACTTACTGCCAGAAAAAAATTCAGAGGTTATCAAAATACACAATTTTTGTCATTTTTCATGGAATTAGCCATTTTCGAAATAGGGTTGCCACACGAGTTACACATTTATATTTTTCCCAAGTTTGAGCGTCATACTAATCTAACAGACTTGCTCGAAAGTTTGCTATTTTTATATTATTTAATACTTATACTATCACAAAGTAGTTGTCTCACAAAGTTAGATATCGAAATTTCATCGGAAGTACAGGGTCTAAGGCCCCTAAATTTTTAAATGCAAAATTAGTTTTATTAAACCGTGTGTGTGCGCGCGCGCGTACGCGTGTGTGTAATAACTGAAAATCGAAATAAAAGTTGCATACCATATTTAAGTTCAACATCTTGCAACACAAACATTTTCAGGAATCCTCCTCCCAAACTTCCCTTTCACATGGAAAAACAGGCTAAGACTTTTATGAAAACATATATAATTAGGATATTTGCATGACAAAATGCCTATCTATAATATTCTGAGAATAGCTTGTGAATGCCCCTTAATTTCATTGAATTTTATATCGTTTTATATATTGGGAAACTATAATTGACGAAAGGTTACTACAGAAAAATGTAGATCACTAAACAACACTTGTGTCAAACGAAGTTTTTTCGTAGTATTAGGTGTTTTCCCAACGGTGAGCATCCTCTAATGCAGTGATATTCATCCTGAGGTGCGTGAAGACTTTTTAGGAGGTGCTTAGGTAAAATTTAATTTAATCCGTCTTTGTACAGCATTAAATAGGTTATAAATAATATAATCTATTTTTAGACATGACTATGTATAATATGAATTAAGAATCACTGTAGGGCTGGGCCTAGGGTTATAGGCTGAAATGGACATTGTCTTTGGGGATACGCGGAGAGAAAAAGTTGAATACCACTGATCCAATAGACATGTTTGAAAATTTGATGTTGTTTTTGTCATTGCTTTTTACTACGAATACACATTTGTTGTTGGAACAATTCCTTGGCAAGAAATATATAAATATATTGTAACTTAGTGCGTTAGAAGAATCACTTTTATGTGAATAGTACAGAAGGATAAGTATAACCTCAGTTACATTATAGTGTCACCGCGCCCGCCGCATCTAATTGCCGACAGCCGCAATTGTCACCCATCGCATTATTGTCGGCACTACCGCAAAGGAGCCGAAGGAAAGAGACAGAGAATGGCCGCATTGTTGGGGCGCTTGCCGAAAGAGAGAAAAGGATAGAGGCGACTGGAATCTTCTACTTTGTATATCTCGCCGCAATAAGTGAACGTTCCTGAAGCTTCCAGAATAGTGCCTGGGAGATATAAATAGCGGTAAAGTGCGACAGAAGAGTCAGTCAGACGTATGTGAAGGTTGAGTAGTCGTGCCGACGGAGAGGACAGACGATGTGAAGCGTCGTGCCGACGGAGAAGAGTTAGTTCTTTGTGTTACGAATTCGGAGTCGTGCTGTTGGAGAATCGGAAAAGACTTTCTTGCTGTTGCAACGAGTGTACAAGTTACTATTTACGGAAATAAAAGTGTTTCTTTATCTCGACTACATCTGTCTACTTTACTTCACACCCGCAACCAAAAGTCACACTGGTGTCAGAAGTGGGATCCGTCGAATTGCTTCTAGTTTCGTTACATCGTCGTTAGAAGTTGCAACGTTAGAACCAAGATGGAGGGAGATTCGGAAACCAGGATGATGGCAATGATGAAAGAATTATTTGCCAAAATGGAAACGTCATACGACAACCTCGTTGCCAAAATGAAGACGGCAAACGACAACCTCTTTGCCGAGCTGAAAGAAGGAATAAAGACGAGAAACAACCTCGCTGCCGAGCTGAAAGAGATGAAGACGGCAAACGACAACCTCGTTGCCAAAATGAAGACGAGAAACGACAACCTCGCTGCCGAGCTGAAAGAGATGAAGACGGAGCTATCGGCGAAAATTGATGGCGAACTGATTGGCGTGACGGAAGACGTGGAAGAACTCGGCGAAAAGGTGGAAGACCTCTGCCAGCATGCGGACGTCGTGGAGGACGACGGGGAACGTCTTGGCGCCCTGGTAGTAAGAGTTGACGAGAGCGTCAAAGTACTGGATGCCAGGGGCAGACGGAATAGCGCGGAGCCGGAGAGGGAGCACCTAGTGGCCGAGGCGACAGTCGCGCCCGTTTCGGATGATATGAGGGAAGACCTGGAACGACTCGGCGAACTGATTGGCGTGACGGAAGACGTGGAACAACTCGGCGAACTGATTGGCGTGAGGGAAGACGTGGAACAACTCGGCGAACTAATTGGCGTGACGGAAGACGTGGAACAACTCGGCGAACTGATTGGCGTGACGGAAGACGTGGAACAACTCGGCGAACTGATTGGCGTGACGGAAGGCGTGGAACAACTCGGCGAACTGATTGGCGTGACGGAAGACGTGGAACAACTCGGCGAAAAGGTGGAAGACCTCTGCCAGCATGTGGACGTCGTGGAGGACGACGGGGAACGTCTTGGCGCCCTGGTAGTAAGAGTTGACGAGAGCGTCAAAGTACTGGATGCCAGGGGCAGACGGAATAGCGCAGACCCGGGGAGGGAGCACCTAGTGGCCGAGGCGACAGTTGCGCCCGTTTCAGATAACGAAAGTGTACGTCTCGGGGAAGACAAAGGGGCAGTTCAGGGAGGTCATCGAGGATCCTCTGGAGGAGTGTGTCGGGTACGTAACCAAACAGGATATGACGTGGAAGACGATCAGCAGGGAAGCGCACAAGCAAACGAGCAACACGCGAGAACCGACTTGGCGTGTAACATGGGGGGACCGTCAGAGCCATCCAATCACCTGACACATAGTGCCGTGAACGGAAGAATGGTGGACATCGTCTTGGACGGCAGGATACAGGAGAGACCGTGCCGAGCACGAGTGAACACGAGTGCAGCGGTGGACGCGACTCGCGCGGATGTGGTGGGGTTTGTTGCCGGACCCATCGGAAGCAAGGTGGCTGCGAAGGTGCGCCAGAGAGGTCGGCGGACATGGTACCTAGTGAGCCGTTTCCAAGTGCGCAGGATGGCCCGTCAACACACCAGGAAGAAGGGCAACTGGACGAGGGACCGTCAAGACCGGCGGTACTGTTGCAGAATTTCGAAGCAGGATGGCATACATCGTCCTACCCGGACCAAGGGACACTATCCAACAGCGATACCTAGGATCGTGCCTCCTGGAGAAGAGGTTCGATGGGTTAGTCCACCGGGGCGCAAGGGAGATGCCGCAGTGATAGTGCTGGTCGGGACGACCAGCTCTGAGGAGGGAGCAGTGTCACCGCGCCCGCCGCATCTAATTGCAGACAGCCGCAATTGTCACCCATCGCATTATTGTCGGCACTACCGCAAAGGAGCCGAAGGAAAGAGACAGAGAATGGCCGCATTGTTGGGGCGCTTGCCGAAAGAGAGAAAAGGATAGAGGCGACTGGAATCTTCTACTTTGTATATCTCGCCGCAATAAGTGAACGTTCCTGAAGCTTCCAGAATAGTGCCTGGGAGATATAAATAGCGGTAAAGTGCGACAGAAGAGTCAGTCAGACGTATGTGAAGGTTGAGTAGTCGTGCCGACGGAGAGGACAGACGATGTGAAGCGTCGTGCCGACGGAGAAGAGTTAGTTCTTTGTGTTAAGAGTTCGAAGCCGTGCTGTTGGAGAATCGGAAAAGACTTTCTTGCTGTTGCAACGAGTGTACAAAGTTACTGTTTACGGAAATAAAAGTGTTTCTTTATCTCGACTACATCTGTCTACTTTACTTCACACCCGCAACCAAAAGTCACAATATGTACTTCATTTTCGAAATAAGACGTATACCTAACCGAAGTGTTAAATCACGTAGAAATGACTAAACATAAACATGAATTTTCTTGTACAGCTAAAACTGCTTTATTAAATTATTGTTTAAACTAATAATGTAATTTAAGAACGCAGTGAATTCAACAAGCGCATAAATAGGAAATGTAATGCATTATTTAATGCACTTACATGCGTACCAGTACGTTACTCATATTCAGACTACAAAAATGCGTTACATTCACATGACTTTCTGTACCCATTCCTCAACAAATTCTTAATAAAGGTTATTTTTCTATTTACTTCATGCTATTGAAGATTAAATTTTCTAGAAATAGTTTTATTACATATACCATTGCAGATGGAATGGGAATAAGAGAAAACACAGCAGGAGAACTGGTTTCAATGTGATGCCTTAGAAATTCCATTCTGTTTACACTGCCAGGCTATTAAAATGAAAAGGAAACGAAAAGAGAAAAATATAAATATGTATTTCAGAATTTAAACCAATGACAGAGAATATTCCAGAAAAATTGATTCCACAAACAAACAAATATTGACATACTTTGCGTGCTTTAACTAGATCTACGAATACATTTTTAAGTTATTAACATTTTGTCTTTCTCTTACTGTTTACCAGTTATGCAAGTCACCAGGAATGAAGAGGACTTTATGGGCTATTCCCAGAAAATTCAATATCTACATTTTGTCATGACAAATCTTAAACACGTGGTATTTTAATGAAAATCATTAAAGGCGGTTTAGAGAAAATCAGAATTTTCTAAAATGTTCCCATGTAAATTGAAAAATGCTGAAGTTAAATATCAAGATTGGTGTTTAACCGACTTTTCGTTTTTTAGTTATGCTGTTTGCATACAGACAGGCGCACACACAACTAAAACTCCTATCTTTTGGATTCAGAACGTCTCGAAACACGTATTTCCGGTGAAATTTCGGTATCTAATTTTTTGGGTGGAATGCAATACTTCTATACTTACTGTAAGCACGTAGTAGAGGTAGTAATAAAAGTAACATTAAAGCTTATATTCAGTTACAAAACACTATCAGTTGTTTCTCGGGTTAAAACCCTCTAAATGACCGTAAAAGTTAGCGGGGCTCTACATATGGAACAATATATAACAATATAAATAAAATGAAATAAAAGCATGGCCTGAGCGTTCCATTATCGACCGTTTGTTGTTTTATAGCGCGGATATATCCAGAAAGCGTTTAATTAAAAGGTATTTCTAGGTCACCATCCCTTAGAGCGCTGGTTGTGAATATGGCTGCTGTCTGGCCAAGAACTTTCTTCGAATTCTTTTTCCATCTTTGAACCTTATTACGAGTACTTTTTAGGGGTGGCTTCAGCGTACCTAACACATGAAATTAAACTCTGCTACAAACTTCAATCAAATTTTGTTAAATTTTGCAGGTTAATTACTCTGTGTGGGTATAAATGTTCGGTACAGGCACCTAATATATTAGTTAATCATATATTAAGCATTTGTGTTATTCTTTTGATGACAATATACATCTTGTGAAAGTGCCCAACATTTAATAATTGACTACTAGAACCTAGTTACAACTCCTTCCTCAAGACCATTGACCTCACAGTACCTAGCCCAGTAGATCATCCCTCGAGGTGCGAAGCAAAACGGTGTTGTCATTTCGCGACCGTGCAAAAAACATCAGTGATTAATTTGAGGAAAACAGACGAAGAGAAAAAAACAACTAACGCCGAAATGGGTACGTACTAAAGTACAACTTATCAAACTATCTGAACTTATTACCCCTAATAGCCTGTATGTAGCAAAGCGGACAAATAATATGCCTTTGTCTCGCCAGGTACATTAGATCGACAATGTCACTCATCTTTCGCAGAGGAGATTGACATTGCGTAACAGTTGAGGTAACTATCTCCCGAAAAGCGATACCGCATGTCTCCAAGACATGGTAACCGTCTCCGTTGTTTTAGTAACGGTTAACAAAATAATCAGTTACGCTGTAATCGTTACTTTTATAAACCTTATAGGATAACTAGTTACGCTTTAATCGTTAACATTGACGGTACAGTTGGTCCTGGTATTCGCTTCTTTTGTAACGTTAATGGACAAGTAGTGACTGTCACCGTTATTCCCATCCACAGTTACTCCTGTAACTGTTAACACTATAAGTGGTACCTGTATTCGTTACTTGTAGCCGTTTAAGGTGCAACTAGTGATTCTATCACCGTTACTCCTCAGTTACTCCTGATGACTGTCACGTTACTCCATAGTTACTCGTGTTACTGTTAACGCTATAACTGGTTCCTTTATTCGTTATTTATAACCAGGTTTGGTTAACTAGCGTCTGTCACCAATACTGCTGCAACCGTTAACGTTGCAACTAGTTTCTGTCTTCTTTACTTTTGTAAGTGTTATTTGGTAGCTAGTTACACTCTGTAAACATTACTTAACGGTAAAAGTAGTTGCAGTTTTGGTTATTTTTGTAAGCGTTAGTGGGTAATTAGTTACTGTCTGTCACATTAGAGAATTTTTGCACTCGTAACGTTAAACGTCATCTGGACCGAAATGATGACGTAATTAAAGTTATTGTGATGAACCCTGAAACAGTAATCACATTTCTTGTTATTTGTTTTAATTTCGTCTTCTAATTTATATATATAATTATTCTCTTATTAACTCATTTCGTACTCTATCTGCTCTTGTGCACCCTTTCACATTCCGCACAAATAACATTTCCGCTGCTTGTATTCTACTACTATATTTTGATTTTATTACCCAACTTTCATATACCAAGGAAGGAACAGCCAATGTTTTATATAATTTAAGTTTAGTGTCTTTTCTTGTTTTCCTACCTAAAGTTCTTTTAATGGTTCCACATATAGCCTGGAATTCGTATTTTGTTTTCTATATCTTTATCTTCTTCGTAGGTAATATCGCATCCTAAATACTTAGTGTGTTACTTGTTCCATTATTTTATTTTCCAAAACAATTTTTGTTCTTATCCCATATTTACGTATGAATGCCATTGCTTTTGATTTACTTACTGATATTTTGCAATTATATCTATTGGCCACCACTTGGAACTTACAAGCTAACATTTGTAGATAGCTTTCAGATTCTGCCATTAGTAACACATCGTCTGCAAATTAACATGACATTTATTCTACCCTTATTGTCAATTAATATTCCTTCCTTATTTAAATTTTTTTTCTTTGAATTAGGATGTCAATAAAGATATTAAGTAAAATAGGTGATAGAGCACACCCTTGTTTAATAGAAGTTTATATTATTATTTCTTAAAGAAAACGCAGATATTTTGGGTGCTGTTCTGTTGACAACACTGTTCATTTGTTACAGTTTATTGTCTCTTACTGGAAATCGAAGTCTTGTACTAGACACAATAGTTGTAGATGATTAAACGATTAAACATGCTGGCTTGTGATTGGACGTAGAATTAATGACGTCAGAATAACTAACGCAGATTTCTGAAAACTGCCTATTACTTCCCTAACCATTAACGGTATAAGTAGTTCCTCTCCTCATTAAGACAGTAACTTAAATTAAGGTTACCTGTGATAGCTGTACTAAGTAAATGCAGTCTGTAAAATTGTATTGTGAGGAAGATAGACACGTGGCGGTGGTGTTGTTGGATATAGCATGAGATAAAAGACACATATTGTGTTAGAGACAAGTATGGATGCTGTGTTGTGTATGGCATGGGGAGGGGAGGGTTATATCGGGCATAAAGGTGCGTGACGATGTGGCCGAGATAAGCCTCTTGACTCATGTAAAACACTTGAACCTTATCACCTCAACAAATCTGCAAGCAAGCGGCTCTTGGCAACCTCGGCCTGGGTCTTGACGCTCACATATCCAAAACACACGGGCAGTTCCAAAACTCGTTAAGTGCACTCAAAATCGAATCCATCTTGTACAAGACTGAGCCGTACTTCTACACAAAAAATGCTGCTCTCCTTTTGACATATTCACACTTTTTCGTTTGTGACAAATTCAAATACATCTGTGATATATTACCCTACTCATAAGATCTACTGTGCTGCTTCATGTGCCTTTCTCTACTCACTTTTCTACAAACTCCCGTTCTACTACTCCATGACGTAGCTGTAACACGCTAGCTTCTAGTTCCCGAGGTCGTAGGTTCAAACCCAGAGGAGAGCGATGGCATTTTTTCGGGCGTAAAACTCTTAACATGGCTTCCTTCGTAAGGAAGTAAGAACCTAAAGGCTGATAAGGAGGCCTCTGAGCAAAATTAAGCTGCCGTTCACGCCCAGTATAGAACGGGACGCTGAGTACCACAGCACTTAAATAGCATCCATAAATAAAAAACTCATTTAATTTTCTTATGCTTCTATCTAAAGTAACCCCTAGCGCAACAGCCCTCACGAGGCAAGGATTACCGCCCGGCCGCTGCGTCCCCCACCTCTGTCCAGTACAGTCGTCATGAGTGGGGTGCAGTACTAGAGGTTGGGACTCGGCCAGCGTCCCGAGCCCTCCCTGCCGGTTATATGGCCTTCGCTACTTCTTTATGAATTAGCTCCTCAATTGGTCCCTCAGGGACCTAACGAGGCTGAGTGCACCCCGTGCCAGACCTTCCCACACCGGTACTGGGGATCGAACCCGGGTCCTCCGCACCAGAGACAGGCGCGCTACCACTGTGCTACAGCGGCGGTCATTCTTCTATCTACCTCTTGTTAATGCAAATGAACTTTCATTACATATTTACACATTTCGTTGTAGGTATAAGAAGAATCCTTTAGGCTAAAGCCATAGCCAAATCTTATCAAAATGGTTCACTATGGGATGTCTTTAAAATTGTTTTCTTTGCATGTACACGAAAAAAATTACAGCGATTTGTACTTGAGAAAAGTATAACGCATGTAAAAAAATAAAAAGAAAGAATATTTGGGAATGGTTAATGCCACAGTCTGTTTTATATCGTACAATTTCTTATGCTACATTTATATGCCACCTTTAACATAGAAGGTGTCATATCGGCGGCTTTTGACCTCAACAGCAATGGTGTTCATTCGCATACTGGTTGTGTTTAACTTTGGGTCTCTATTACTTTGAATGAATTTATTACTTTAAATTTACACACGCACCCATTCATACACTCCTATTCATAATGGGTTAAACATAATCTGGTTAAAGAAAAATTCTCATTCTTCCATCGAACCCAGGATCCCTTGCACAGCAAGCCGGTGCTCTACCGACTGAGCTACGGGGCCAGCCACACAAATTGCGTGCTTCGACGAGATCCACATTTTCACTAGTATTGTATTCCACCCAAAAATTCGAAGTCGAGATTTCACCTAAAATATATGTTTTGAGGCCCCCTGAATAAAAAAAAACATTTTTAGGAAAATGTCCGCGCTCGCGTGTCTGCGTGCGCACGCGCGCGCGCGCGCGCGCGCGCGTGTGTGTGTGTGTGTGTCAGTTTGTGGATAGCATAACTCAAAAACGAAAAGTCGCTTAAAAACCAAAGTTGGTATTTAAGTCTTTCAAGAATGCGACTCGAAGATTTTGAAGAAAATAGCCCCGCCCTAAACTACCCTTTACATGGAAAATTGTTCCAAAATTTTGATTTTATTGAAAATGGCTCAAACGAATTTGATTAAAATGTCATGTGTTCGAGATATTTTGATGACAAATGAAATGTATAGTTTGAATTTTCTGGCTGTGTAGTCCTGTTTACTCTGGATGACCTTTGAATAACTCGTAAGCCGTAAGACATACACAAAACCTTAATATAGAAAACATTTAGATATCGCTAAAACACACAATTTATCTCCAAATAATTATTTTTTTAAGAGTGAACCATTTCGGAGATATTCCTTGCTATACAAATAAGCTTTTTTTTTTTTTTTTTTTTTTTTTTTTAAGAGGTTTGCAAAGAGAACGGAATTTGAAAGCTTTAAAAGATTTTACTATCGCCTAAAGCCTACTGTATACCCATATTCCCGTTGCACGTGCAAGAACACGAGCAATAAGATCTCTTAGATTTACCAATCAAGCAAATGTCATTTAGAATGAAGAGCAATTAAGAGGCTATTTCAGAAAGTTCAAGATACACATCATCGTACGCGCGATTTCAATCAAAATCGTTGAAACCAATTGCTGAGAAAACATGAAATAACGAAATTCCTTCCATGTACATAAAATCCGTAGTTAGGAATTTGGAAATTTGCTGGAAAATGTCGTGTTCGATCTTGCCAGCTTCAGTATTTTTCTGACATTTCAGTTTTGAGTTACTTGATTCATTTACTTAAGAGCTAGCCGAACCTTTTTCTGAAATGTGTTCTCGGAGAAATCGTGGTATGGAATTTTTGGTAGAATGCAACACTTGCTCTATTTACTGTAGGTATCTAGTAGAGCAGGGTTTAAGGGTCAGTCGACAGCTAGGTCATTACCTAACAGGGAAAGTAATAATTAAGTATTTGTGTTTATTAAATATGTGTTGTATTCACATGACTTTCTCTGTATTTGAAATTTCAAAACAATAACAAAGAATATCCAAAATGATTTAAACCACAATTTTTATTGTATATAAACTGTGTGCTTTAACGAGATCTACATTTTTGTGCAGTAAGATTTTATCTATGACTTGCTGGTTACCAGTTACGCAAAAATCACTCGGAATGAAGAGGACTTCAGAGGTCATGCCGAGAAAATTTGAGATATACCTTTCATTTGTTATGAAAATATCTTAAACGAATGGTATTTCAGTCAAAACCATTAGAGATTTTTTCGATAAAATTGAAATTTCCAAAATAGTTGCCCTTCAAAGAGAGTTCAGGGTGGGAGGGGTGCATTTTCTTGAAAACCTTGTCGCATTCTTGAAAAATACTGAAGTTAAATACTAAGTTTGGTATTAACTGTTTTTTTAGTTATGCTGTTCACATATCCACACAAGGGCGGATATGTTGGTATCCCCCCCCCCCCCGAAAATTTGGAAAGTATTGAGGATGTAACTAAAGAAAAAAGTATTCACATTAATTCACAGATATATTCAGATTGTCTCTGAAATACAATTATCTGATATGTTTTATGCGTACGATGAAATTTTCAAATTGTTTAATTGTAGCACCTCATCAGATCTTCCCTCGAAAACAAATCCTGCGTCCGCCCCTGCACCCACAAACCCACACACCCACACACACACACACACACACACACACACACACACACACACCCACACACACACGCGCGCGCGCGCACACACACATACAAACACACGTGGAGCATTTTCTAAAACTGGGTATTTTTGGTTCAGAGTGTGTTAAAACATGTATTTCCGGTAACGCCGAATTTTTTGAGTGTAATACAGTGCTTCCTCTGCTTATTTGAGGTATGTGGTATGGAAACTAAACATTGATGAACCATTAGATACAAAAATCAAAGCCATTTGTAATGTTTATAGTGTTCGGATAATGTGCATAAGTAGAACACGTAGTTCATGAATTTCAAAATAACATTGAGGATTTAATACACTGATACATTGTACATCTTCATTACCTCCCCTTGATCTTTGTTAGTCTTGTGTTTATATCTTTTTGGAAGACTGTACACAACGCTTGCATACAGAAGGCCTTGATTTAAGCGCCAATCCCTTGCGAATCTAGATATGAAGTTTGACTTTCTCAGAGGGAAATATTAAAGTTTTCAATTTCCCTGACCCAGTGTTTTAGAAATGCTTTCCCCAGCGATCAACTTTAATCTAATAAACGAATGCTTCCCAGCTTCATAAAGTGCACCAGTTGCGGACTGGTGAATAGTGGCGGACTGTAAAAGCTAGCATGTAGCCAGGAAACGTGATGTTAAATGAAGTGGAGTTATTATTTATGGACGCCCTATAACTGCTACGGTTCTCGACGTGTAATTCTATATTGGGCATGAAGGACTTCAATTTTTGCTCGAAGGCCTCTATCAGGTTTGAGGCTCTTGTACTCACCGTAAATCTGCAACACGGGACCCTTCCGAAGGAAACCATACTAAAGATTTTTACGCCTGGAAAAAATCCATCGGGTTTGAACCCGCGGCCTCGTGAACCAGAGGCTATCAAGTTACCCCTACGCCACGGAGGACGATATCGATAAAGTAACAATCGTACGATTAATGTGCATAGAAACCCTGTGGGAATAGCTAAAATCTAAGTTTTTGCTGTTTACATTACATAACTTTAATTTGCTTGTGGTTTATATTGCATAATCTTGTTTATTGACATGTAACTCTTAAAACTAGGACTCGATTTTGTATACTTCCAAAGAGATTTAACAGTAAAAATATGACATTTATAATCATCCAATACTTCAGAAGGTTAATATATTCCGTAAATAATTCGTTTTTACAGTTTTATCAGCTTCTGGTCTTGTATTATTCGCTAAAATGGTCAAACCAAATCTAACTCGACCTCTAGTTTCCATGGCCAGTAAAAGCAATTAGAGGGCCATTAAAAATGACAGAAAAAAGTTTTGCCGACTGTTCAATTGAGGATATTATTTCAATTAAAGAGGCGAAATCAAAAATTACGGATAAGAGCAGGTCAGGTGTATGAAATCAATTTCAGATAGAGAGACCTAGCTTTAATGAATAGCCTACTAACGCAAATTCGTTCATTTATGTTCATCATATGTCTAATTCCTCATTTTCCAGGATTAAACGTTAAAGTAGTTCTCACAGCCTAATGCATTAGTTGTGCTGTGAAAATAAATCTTAATTAAAATTATGAATGTTATTGTAACATAAAAATGTCAAAATGTTACGACACAGTTGCGTTAAATACATGTTTGTGGAGTTGACGTTTCCAAGATTTGTATATAAGAAATTCAAGCATATTGCAAACAAAATTGTTTTCTGATAGTATGTTTAAAGTTTTTAATAGACAACCAATTTCTATTTGCAGCTTCCTCTTCCTGAATACGAGTAGCATCTATCTTTAAAATTGTTTACAAAGTTGATTTGTATGAAATGAAGTATGATGCATAATTTTAATATGATTATTAGATACCATATATCGTGTTTGTCAATTGTATAAGTAAATTGACTATGAACTATTCATTGCAATTTCCCAGTACTGATAGTTTTCTCAGATGTGAAATTATTTTTTTTTCCTTCCCGGATAACGCAAAGAGAACGGAATTTCAAAGCTATCACAAAGCGACCTGCTCTTAAAATATTTGACCATATTTAAGCCTACTGTGTTCTATTACTCCTGGTATACGTATAAGGAAATTAGTAATAAATCCATTTTACAAAGTTTTATAAGAGTTGGTAGAGTGCAGCACGTCAAATTTTATATTATGTTTTAAATGTTCAAGTTGTTGCCTACACACGATTTGGGTGAGAGAACATATTTCAAGTGACATGAATTTTCTTGAAGCTGTATTAGAGTTCAGCTATATAGCAGTGACACAGGTACCACATTTATCCCGTTTGAAATGGGATGTGAAGTGACAGACAGCGATCGTCACGCTGCTGTTTCCCTTACTCTCCGCAGTGGACACAGCTTCTGTTATAAAAGCCATTACAAACATTTTGGTTACCACAAGAGATTCTCCATATTGACAGGAGCGCGTGTTTGTCAAACGCCCCTAAATGTCCCTGCTAGCGGACCTCCATTAGTTTAAGTGTTTCCTCCCCACTAAAGAAAGGGTTGCCTGGTAATTGGGTTCCTGCCGAACATAAAGTGTATTTACCGACTAACTTGCCTTTCTAATCGGATTGCCCGACGTTATTGCGTTACCCTCGACGGAATTTCCAAAATGAACCGGTAGAGTTTACCTCATTATCATCTGTTTGCACGTCACATTTGTGCAATATTACACCAGCGGAATTATATTTAGGACATTCTCAACCAAACAGGCTTTTGTATTATAACGTTAAAAATATGTGTTCATTAACACGATTTTTTCTACGCGTTCTTCAACAAATTATTCTTGCTAAGGCTTACTCTTTGACTTCAAGTTGATCGGAATAAACTTATAGGTCATATTAAAGAACTTATTGCTAAGAGTCTCTGTACTAAATTTCATTGGTGTATCATGGATAGTTTTTTAAAAAAAAAGTTATAGTAAAATAATGTATAGCCTCACGATAATGTATAGCTGACTCACGGAATACTTATCAGTAGGCTCAGTAGTCCAGCTACATTAAAGGGGAATCAAGTTATGCGCGTTCGTAGTGCATGTGACGGCACAGTGCGTGGAACTGGTTCTGTCCGTCTGCTGTACAGACAAAGCGTGCAAAACTTCTTCTTTTGGTAGCTCACCTACTAAGCCTACTTATCAGATATACACAACATTTGTATTGTGTATGTAACAGACACCAATGTACATGCACTTGAAATTTGTTGAGCTTATCTGCAATAGTTGACGAGAATTTTGTTTTTTTAGTGAAAGGATACACTTTTGTGCATTTCTGTCATCTATCTCCCCTTAAGTGATAGTCACAGTTTCAAGTGCCTATATGACTTTGGCATTCATTCATGTAGTTTTAAATAAGATTTTCGTCTTTCTCTTGCATTTTGCTTGAGATGCGAAAAGTCATTCAGAATGTGAAGGTTTCAGAGGCTCCCCCCCCCAAAAAAAAAAAGAAACTCAAGTTACACATTCCATTTGTCATGAAAATATCTTAAACATATGGTAGTTTAGCCATTTTTAAAAAAGTTTCATGTAAAGATTGAGTTGGCTGGATTTTCTTGAAAATCGCCGTTTCGCATCTTGGGAGGATGCTAAACTTATGGACGAAGTTTGGTATTTTAACGACTTTTTGTTTTTGAGTTACGCTGGTCACATACACACACGTGACATCGTTGGGTTTGAACCCGGGACCTCATGAATCAGAGCTAGCATGCTATCCGTGGACCACGGAGCACGATACTATATCCTAGGCAGCATGTTGAAATACTCTGATAAAATATCTTGGGATGCGATACAAGTAATTTGTAAATTATCATGACCATCTAGGAACGTGCAAACAGACTTACAATCTTCGTAGTAGTTATTCCAAAGAAAATATAACACATTTAACATCAAAACAAACCAACAAAATCACTCAAAATACAGTATAAAGATATAAAGACACAAATTCCGTCAAATAAATCCCTCGTCCGTAAAATACCTTTTTACCCACCATCAAATTGGCAACCCTGCTCACTACAGCATTGCTGACACAGGTTACATTTTTCCCCTGCACACAAACTTACCTTCAGTTTTGTGTGGCGTCAGCGCATTGAGTAATTATCAAAGCCTCCTGAGATAAACACATAAATCACGTGGAAAGGTGTGGTAGAGGAGGCAGTGATTGATTGTGTTGTCGCAGAGACAGTTGTGCCAACCCTGCACATCTGAAGAAATGACTGCCACAACACTTTCACGGCTTAATTGAGTTTTTTCTGTTTATCCCATAAAAACAGTCCCTGTGCTTCAATGCAAATTTATCTAGAGACTAAATAAACAAGGCCTAACTCTAGGTCGATGGCAAATTTAGCGACTACAGGGTGTATCATTGTAACACAAATACGGCAGGCTAGAAAACGTTCATTTTATTAAAATTCTAAAACTCTTTACTTTCACTACAGTATACGTGGTAGGAAGAGAAGATTTGCACTCCACGAAAACTTTGATATCGAGATTTCACCGTAAGTGCACATTTTTAGCCTTCATAAATACAAAAAAGCTATTTTTAAGAGAAATGTGTGTGTGTGTGTGTGTGTGTGTCGTGCGTGCGTGCGTGCGCGCGCGCGCTCCTGTACCTTATGTGTTTCTAAACAGCATCTTTGTCTATAAACTCCAAAACGATTAAAGATGAAATACCAAACTTGGTATCTAAGTTCAGCATCTTCCAAGGATCTGACACCAAAATTCCAAACATCCCAAGTTACTGTTCACCTAGAAAATTGGCGGCGCCGTGGCCGAGCGATTAGCGCGCTCGCCTACCACCTAGGTGGCCCGGGTTCGATCCCAGGGACCCGCATGTGGTATTCGTGGTGGACGAAGCGGCGTCAGGGCAGGTTTTCTCCGGGTGCTCCGGTTTCCCCTGCCATCTCATTCCACCGGTGCTCCATCTTCATTCCATGTGTCATCAGCGTCGCCGCCTGCGGTGCCGTAGTAGTAAAAGCGGGCGTTAAACACTACAACCTAGAAAATTGTTTGAAAATTTTTATTTTCTCAAAAATGGCTCTAACCATTTTGATTAAAGTACCATATGTCTCAGATATTCTCACAATTTAAATGTATGGGGTCTTTCAAAAGTAAGTTTAAATATTAATCCACTATAAATATAAATGTGAGATAGGAAAAAAAAAAGCATCACAGCGTTAGGCAAACAATGAGGTTTACAAAACATTGGGAGGATGTGCGCCGTTCTCTTGTTCAACGTATAACATTCTGCCTGCAACATCATGCGCAGTATTTTGCACATGCCTTGGTTTTTGGACAATTTCTTGTTAGAGTCACCCTTCAGTTGCAGTGGAGTGGATGTGTCAGGAACACTCGTTTTAAGGTAATCCCACAACCAAAGGTCGGCCGGATTGAGATCTGGAGATCGCAGAGGCCACGTTGTTGCGTGCTGATTACACAATCGGTATAACACGTGTGCCATATTTCATAATTCTGGGGCAATAATGAGACTTAATTCAGCAATGTCTTCATGATTTTAAAGGCTTCACTTTACATCATTGGCCCATATTTCTTCGAGGACAATAATGAAATCAGAAGTATTACTAAATCGGGATCATTTCTTAATAAAGTATTAATTTTATCATTCAATAATTCCGGTATTACATTCCTGTGTAACTAAGATTTATAAGTATTATTTTTCTCCTGTCATTGGCAGACTGTCATAGCTTCGAGTTTTTAGTTTCTCTGGCTCAATAGTTTGAGAGTGAAAAATGGCTCGTGTTATTTTATCGTTTTTATCAAAATTGTGACATTTACTCGCGCAAATCAGGTAGTGAATCTGTTACTTCGCAGTTTAAGTGCAGTGTTTCCGATGAATTTGGACATTTGCCAGGAAAGTAGAGAACAATAATGAACTAAAGACAACGATAAACTTCTAATTAGCGCGATATTAACCTTGGTTTCCATTCTGAATACAAGAGGGCAGCACTTGCAACAAAACGCCTCTTCAGCATCTCCTTTTGTTGCAGGACTCGGTGAAATGCAATGGGCTCAAGTAGAATGCATTGTATGGCGCTTCCGGTCCTCCGGCAAAGGGCAACGGGGTGGGGGGTTTAGAACATGCATTTATATCCAGGATATTATACGGCACAAAGGTACGTGCGAGCAGGTCGATTGGAAAGTAACAGGACTTACTCCTTTTGACGGTTGAAGTGGAATAGAGGCCCTCCATATTTGATTCAACTGTTTATCAGAGTTAGTGAAATGACTAAACAGTCCAGTGTATTCTGTATAAAACGTTCTGTGTGAGTCTAGAAGATTGTGTTTATGAGCATATCTTCAGGACGCTTTGTTCGCTGTTACACCTATTTTTCAGTAACCCTGCTTAATGTTGATGATACATTACGAAATAAAAATAGCATATGGAAATCCGTTGAAAAGGAAATACCCAAAATGATCACCGTTAGGACGGATACATGCAACAGCTCGTGCTGATGTGTCCCTGGAGAATTATTGCCTTGCTTTGTAGTCTGTACACTGATGCCAACTAAAACTTAACCTCGTCCCACCACATATCTTCCAAGGGTAAACATCGTTTTGGCATTCTCCAGTTGTTCCAGTGGTGTCAAACATACTATAAAGAACCAGGCTGCACACTCGGTTGAACAACAATCTGTAATCGACCGGATAAAATGGAGTTTGTTTTTATTGTTGTGATACCTTCTGCCTTTAAGTAGATATATTTGATTAGTGAACATGAAATTTTTTTTCGTATCCCCAATCCTTTGCACTGTGCACATTAGGTTAACATACCTATGTCATGTCTTTGTTTCCGGATGGTTATCACTTACGTAGAGGCAGTTCATTGTATAGACGTGACCCACCATCTTGAGAGCAAATCGACCACCCGGAAGTAAATGCGAAAGGAAGGGATGGGCCGGTTCTAGCGAAATTGTTACTTCCTTTTTCATTCCTTCCACTTCGCTACCAAAAGGATCGGTAACTACTGTTCAGTCCTACCCCTTCACCTCTTAACTTACTGTCTGACTTTCCTGCTAAAAATTCTTTGTTGAGCGAATAGCTGCGCGCTTTTACAAGCGACAGTAAGGTATCTATTCCACGTAAAGTCGAAGTGGACAATTACCATATTTTCTCGAACTTCTTAATAGTCCTGTCCGTTTTCTTGCACTGCATGTGGAACGATACACGACAACAGCCCTTCGACAGACAGATTTAGTTTGAGACACCAACGTTAAAGTATTGAGTGCGACAATAATACAGAATGTGGAGGAATTTGTGCACTAACTTTTCAGTATCGCATTCTTTAGGCAAATCAGACACGTAGGTAAGTTCTCAGGGAAATACTCGTAGTTCTACTTATAGCCGTGAAAAGTTAACTATTAAAAAGGAGCTACACAAATCACTTGGGCTACACACTTTGTCTTAGGAGTTTAGCTATGACCTTGTGGTTGACACAAGCGAACCTGAGGTATCGCGCTATTGTTTTTTCCTCTCGCGCTGACGTTTTACACCCTGCTTCAAAAGCAACTTATCCTTTATTTTCCGGTACAATAAATATTACGCAAAAGAGCATCACTAATACATTATATCACCGCATAAAACAAAGCAATTATGACCTTACTTTCAGTAGTATCACTAATGAATTATGTTTATTGGAGACTCAACAACCACGCGACATAATATTGTAGCAGTACTGGTACTTATTAGAGTCCAGCTGCCTTGTAGACAGTAATTTTGAACTGCTGGTGTTACTCTACATCGTACCAAGAAGCTCCTCACTCCACAGCATGATTGCGCGTTCAAGGACAAAGGCATTCTCCTGAGTTAATGACAGTACTTGCCAGTCAGCTGCTGCTAACACCCAAGTGGGCAGATCCGGCTACCTGGCTAAAGCTAAACTTGTCTCTGTTCCCCTCTTTCTTATACTTTCTTACTACGTCAGGTAACCGGACCAGCCTGCAAAGTGCTGGCCCGGCAAGTAGCGCTAAACTGCGATGTGATGTCGCGCCTTTTTATTCATTAACTATTCCAAGGCTAGAATTTATAACTATAACACTTCGAACATATGTGCAAGACATTTTTTGTTTCTAGGCTTCCTCTAGAGTGGAATCCCGGACAATTAGTACGCGAATTTATGGACATCGTGTGTATTTCTGAATAATAAAAATGGTGTTCTAGAGTTTATCAATATTCAAACTAATTGGGGGGGGGGGGGGAGCATCGAGGGTCGAGGTTTTATAAAAATTGACTATCTTCTTTTTCAAATGCTTGCACGTAGGAGCCGTTCGTGTCGGATCCCGTTACTTTCCAATCTACCTCCTTCACAGTGTCGGAAGAAGCGTTGTGGCATGAGGATTGGGAAATGTATTCAAATGAGTATTATGTATCGCATCATCAAAAAGACTGTTCTATTGTTGCTGGGAAGCACGTGACAAAAGAAAATGTGGAACAAAATGTACTTCTGAGGAACCAGCATATAACGGAATGGTGACAGTGGAATTTTAGGACGTGTCAAAAACGAAACACAATTAACAGACATTTAGTGCTTACAAGTAGATGGCTTGCAGTGTTAACTTACCTTGTTGTTGAAACTTTGCTTCTTCAGGAGTTGTTCAAATACCTATACAAATGATGCGTCAAAACTAATATAGAGTGCAGGCCTACTTCCATGGCATATGCTCCCCTCCAAACTGGGGGAACTGAGTTTTAATCTCGATTGTGATGAGTCGCCCGTACAGGGTTATTTTACTTTCACTTCCTCTTACTTCAGTTAGCTTGAAATATCGTATTCCTCCAAAAATTCTCGCTAATATGTGTAATGATAGGAGGAGCCAAAGTGCCGCAGTGAGTTTGTAAACATGTCGCCAACCGTATGCAACCCATAGATGGTTTGTTTATTTTCAACTGTACAGCGAGAGCCCATAAATGCTTTGAGGATAAAATAAATGTGCTCGCCCTGCCACTGATGTAAATCTTGTGTTTGCATTTAATCTAGTTTTATAAGCTGATACTGCTGGGTGGCAGTGAAGGCTTGAAGTTGTTTTAATAAATATTGAGACTGTTTTGTTGACGTGTTCCAGGTGAGGGAGAGGTTACGAGTGGCGTTGGAAAGGGTAGCTACATTAGAAGAGGAACTCTCTGCAACCAAAGATGAAGTAAGTCTATAACTGCCTGTGCTTATTTATTTCTTTGGTATTCAAATTATTTTACCAAATGTTTGATTGACATTAATATTTAATGGGAGACGTTGAGGCAATGCAGAAACGATTTAGATAAAGTTTAAGGCTAAAGTCTGTTAAATTTCAATAGAACTTTGCAAAGCCGGTGTTTAAACAACATCAAAAACTTCAAATTAGTTACTTTCTTCCTGAGTGGCATTTTTGGAAGAACTATGCAGGAAGTTGCACATGGAAATCTCCCTAACTACCGCAAGTTAACATAAACAGTAATATACAGTAAGAAAAAAATTAATTATCCTGTTACAGTGGAGCTTGGATAATTCGAAGCTGAAGGGACAAGAAAAAAATTCGAATTACAAAATTTAAGTCCAAAATTGAGATTTTAGCAATACAGGTACATATATAAGGATTTTCCGGTTAACTCTTTTTCGTCTCTTTCCATTTTCATTCGAGGCACTACTTAAAATGTTCTCCTTATTCTTCAGATAAGCTGACAAAGTGTTCGGTAGTATCCGATATCCTTTCGCAATTTCAGATTTTCCTTCAAATCCTCTTCAACCTCTACGAATGACGGTGACTTTTTTCTTAAAAGTTAAAAAGTCTTGTACTGGACACACAGTTTACTACGAGACTTAGTGGTTTTGATTTGCAACACACTCAAGCGACAACTAAAATCGCACGTGTTTTAAACAAGAGATGTTGGAGCAGGTACAGAAGCTCAAGACCAGCAGCTAGCAAAGATATTCCACCCCCAAACTGCATTCCCACGAAACAAAATCCCGGAGCAATGATGCCTATTGCAGAAACACGTGGAGGAAATTATATTAAAGTTCAGCGTTTAAATTAATTTTCGATTGACATCTCTGAACAAAAACTTAGAATTGAGCGAAATGAAATTCGAATTGCATGATATTTTATATGGCTTTAATGAAAAATTCAAGGAACCAAGAAAAATCTCCGAATTAACGACGATTTCGAATTATAAACATTCGAATTATCAGAGTTCCACTGTAAAAAATAAATAGGATACGCAAAAATAGTGAATCAAGCGAACAATAGAGCAGCGTCTTTCGCTTGCATATGGCCTAGCCAAATGGAAGAGCCCTATGATTGCATAGTAGATGGTGTAAAATCTCGCAGCGCGATCGTGTATTGTTGAAAACCTGGTAACACATGGAGGATTCTTCCTCTGTGCAGCAACACAAGCTTTAAGTGTGGAGTTTACAAACTCTTGCATTTACGCCACAGAAGTGCAACTTTCTCTTTACGAGAAGTGCAACTCCCATGGTAATCGTTGGCAACACGATGTGACTACTAGCGTCTCCCAATGGGGTGGTCGCGGAACTACAGTATGAAAAATCTCGCTCCCAAATGCTCAGTTTCCCGGTAGCTCCTACAGCTGTGTTTTTCATACTGCCTAGCTGTTAGTCGCATCTCTTCTGTCCCGTGCCTTTATTGATGATAATGACGCGCCAAATTTAATATGTTTACGCTGCGTCTGCGCATACTTTTCATTGTGAATGCGAGTCATTGGCAAAGTCCTATAATATATTTACTGTAAACGTAAAGTAGTTGTAAGCAGAAGCACGTGGCGGAGATGAACCTCAATGGCTGATGCGTTTTTAATACTCTCGCATTCTTCCACAATATAGTTCCATTGCTTATTTAGCTTTTTGCTTTACCATGACATTGTAAAGTAACTTACTGCAATCGCACATCGCAGAACATCGAGGTAGCGTTTGCCATCTTGGCGTGCAAAATGAAAACAAGATCAGGTACAAGTAGTTTTCTTAAATATGTGCGTGCAAAGCCTTTAAGAAATGGTGAAAACGTTTAAATGTATTCAATAAGTTTTCGGAGAACTAATCTACTATGACTATAAACGATCTGTTAAAGCCTGATAATAGTGGACAATGACTCTTGCCATACGAAACGCATTCCAAACAATGCATGGAGAAAAATCTGAAGGGTTATCTTTTCTGAGATCTAAGAAATTTCTTACAATGTGATATATGTGATTACTGCAAAAACAATGGCTCTCAGATGTTCAATTATGCAATGTAACAACAAAGAAAGATTAAATTCAGGTTATCTGAACGAGGTGAAATTGCGCGGTGACAATATCAGTATTGTTGTTTATGTGCGCACGTGCAGATATATTAACCAATAACATACTGGAGGTGGAGTTCTATGTGGAGCGCGGAGGACTACTTTACTTTGTTCTAACCACAAAGAACACCTAACAGCAGATAATTATAGAAACTTGGAAGTCGACAGCAATACCAACAGTGCCAAAATAATATTTTCTGTGAGTTTTCGGTATTTGATATTAATGCATTGTTAAATATAGATAATTGCAAAGTACCTCTGGATTCATGTGCATAAGGCCTGCTGTAATGCCACGGATTCCTTGGCAAACTGCAGCTGAAAGTTTCTGTTGTGTTTTACTATGCTTACTTCTCCCAGGTGTTGAAATTACGATGTTTACCCTTGACACATGTGAGTTAACACGATCCTTTCCTCAATTGAAATGTCAACTATGCTTTCAGCCACATATCTATGGAAACCTAACTGCAGCAGACACTGTACTGTTCGCATTAATGTAAAATTGTGATTGATGGAAGCTAGTCTCCGTAACGAACGGGACACTTGCGTAGTAACAAAATCTAATGTCACCCTGTTCATGCCAAACCACCACGTGCTTGCAACCGTCATCCTCGGCTTCATGTCTGACATAGCCAATAGTCACACGAAGAATAATCCAGATTTCGTTTTCCTAGCAGATGTTATAAGTTAATGAAAAGTCTAGCTTCAAAGTAAAGATAATTCTGGAAACATCGACAACAGGTGGAAACTTTTGATTTCCAAAAGTATAGAAATTTACTACGCTTGTCCACTGTCACTGTCCTACTACTTACCCGACTCAACTTTCATCAACAATGAGTTCATGCGTTTATTACATAAGTATCCAAAGGCGATGCGTTGCAGTAAACCATTGTTACCTGAGAGTATATAGCTAATATAAGGTGAAAGACACCGCAGCCACATTTAGAATCCGTTTGCCAAAATAATCACCCAGACTTATTATTGTGACTTGTTGTTGTTGTGACTGTGACTTTTTAAACTGTCACTTCACTGTGCACTTCACTCAGTTTTGCTGTCAATAACCTAGTTCAGACAGTGACTCACTGTCACTTCACGAATGTTCAAGTTCTATCACTTCACTTTCTTGACGTCGTAATGAAATTCGTACGACGCAGCCTCTTCTTCTGCACGGTTCAGTCACTGGGGAGTCGAAACACAAGACGTCTCGAATCTCTTGCATTAACAGCAGTCACTGCAAGTCGCCATAGTTGTCACAAATTCGCTCGGAGAAGAGAGATTTTGGTCGCAACAGAAACGCATACACTAACTCACTCGCTCACTGACTGTCTCACTCGTTCACTGACTGTCTCACTCGCTCACTGACTCTCACTCGCTCGCTCGCTGACTCACTAACTCGCTCACTGACTCACTCGCTCGCTGACTCACTCACTCGCTCACTGTCTCACTCGCTCGCTGACTCACTCACTCGCTCACTGTCTCACTCACTCGCTCACTGACTCACTCGCTCGCTGACTCATTCGTTCACTGACTCACTCACTCGCTGACTCACTTGTTCACTGACTCGCTCGCTGACTCATTCGCTCGCTGACTCACTCACTTGCTCGCTGACTCGCTCGCTCACTGACTCGCTCGCTCACTGACTCACTCACTCACTGACTCACTCGCTCACTCACTGACTCACTCAGTTGACTCATTCACTCAGTCGACTCACTGACTATGCCAAATTCGCTAAACTTGCGAGAGCACTCGCCCAGCAGCCGTTGTAAATGTCCACACAGTTCCAGGACGTTCGAGATGGCTAAACTTCTAGCGATGGCGCTTATCTTGGTTACTCTGGACGAACGCACGGGCGCTTATATGCGCACCGTTCTGACCGCCCGGCGTCGACCTCCCGAAAAACTTGGCCTATAGCCGCTAAGTCACATGCATTCATGCCTCCCTTCCAATTTCTTACCTCGAAGCTTTTGCGTGTATTCGTGTTTGCATAAGTTAGCGCTTATTTTCACCATTTTCATGCATATTTGCTAACTTACTGTACTATTTTATTGGGGTTGGAAATCCGGGGTTTAGTTATAAATTAATCAGTGGTAAAAATTAAATGATAGATAAGAACATACATTTTCCCCACACTTGACTTTTGAAAATCACAAACCCTCCCTACTTTTTTACCCGGGCACACCTATGCATACTTTATTGGAAGTGCAGTCCCTATGACATCACCAGGTACATTCTCAAAGCATTTATAGTTGTATACAAGTTATCCTTTCTGCATTGCACCCATTGTGTCTCCCAATATTTATAGTTTCAAAATTGTATCATGTATAAGAAAATTGGTTACATAAAAGTAACCTTGTCTTTCACATTGAAATCCGAAATAGTTTTCACATAATGAACTTCAAGATTTTGTATCGTTTTTAAAAGATATTGTCAACTGTTATCTACAGTTACAACAGTACAAAATGGGACGAATCATCCCAACGGGAGAAGACACCAGCAAACCCAAAGAAAACGGACAGCAGGAAACGTCCTCCGAAGACACCAAGAACGCAGAACAAAATGCTACACATACGCAGCTGCCTAAGGTAAACTTTGTATCCTTGTGGTATGATAGTGCTGTCACAATGTAGATATGTCTGTGTGCGTATATTTGTGTATATCTTGTGTAAAGGAAAACCTGCATGTCTCGTCACCAACTTGTGAACATTTCTTTGTATGAGCAGCATTACTAAAACATTTACATTTCACTACACGTTCTATCAGGAGTCCACATTCAGAACATCTTCAAACACCCTTGAACCTTTTTGAAACATCCTTAAGTATGTTTTCCACTAATTTTACTGAACATTTTAATTTTCTCTCTTCACATACCTGTATCTTGTTGATATTTCTTCCAGTCACTGTCTGTTACTTTAATAATTTAATGTTTTTAAAGCTGTGGTATGTTTCTCTTAATTCTTTAAAAATGCCACAGTATTTTAAAAGGTTTTCTTAATTGTGGTTCTGTTTTGGGAGTTTTCTCTGCACCTCCAGAGAGTCTAAAGTTAAGTTTGATTCACAATACACCGTAACAAGAACAGAAAGAAAAGAGAGTACCTTTGGTTCACAATATAACAGAAATGTAATCCTCCAATTATTGACTGGTAGGATTGATGATTATAGAAAAAAACTACTTGGAGATGGATAAATAAAGCAATAAATAATTTTCATATGTTAAAATCAATGCACAATATAAGTCACACAAATTGCACTTTTCTGAGGGGAGGCATTAGCCAGGCAAATTAAGCAATGAGGAAAAGCAATTAATAATTATAAGTCAGAGTAGCTAATGCAATTAGGCATTTGGTGAACTTGTCCAACAAGAGGTCCATTAGCCCAAAGTTATAGTAGTTAAAACTCAGTTCATTTAGAAATCATAGAGTAGCCTGCAAATATGCACAGTTCAGAAAATTAGAAAGGGAAAGAATTCTTAAAATTTAACAAGTTACAGAGTAAAAAATTGTGTTTCAGATGTAAAGAAGAAGCTTTAAGATTCTGCAACATATAATGTAGTATCACAAAATTAAGACAGCTTGAAAGTGCTGTAATATTTTGAAGTGCCTCATATTTTTACACAAAATATGCAAATTTTAACAAAAACTACCAAAATTTCACTTTTTAGGTAGGAAGCAGTAATTCTGTGTATAAATTTAAAATCACAAATAATTTTCTTTGAATCTGTGAAATTCAGCAAAATTTATTCTCTTTTTTCTTTTCTGTCTTCTTTTTCTTTTGTTTTTCAAATGATTTGGGTTCCCTTTGCAGTTGTGACACACATGACCCAATACACTTGTTTTCCTTGCATTGTTTACACTACTACTCCATCATCTTCATACATTGTGATGCTGTCTATCTTGACTAAATGCACATCCACCAATGTAAACAGTAGCTATTGGCTTTGAAAAACAATGACATGAAGCAGATTGCCTGTTAACATGGAGCATGAATTGTCGTGCATGATCAAAAGACCTTAATTTTGTATTGTAACAAAGACTTCAGGTGGAAGTGCATTTAGAGACCAAATTATCACACCATTTCTGAAGGGTATCAATTTCTCTCATCACCAACATTAAGTGTCATGAGCATTAGCCCCCATTAATTCCAAAAAAGGCATGTTAAGAACTGTCTTGGATGAGAACTTGTATGAATGTGATATTTGATGCACGTAATGTAAATGTGAATGCTTGTAGTGTGAATGCATATCCCCCTAACATCTTTTTAAAACTGCAGCTCTTTAAAAACTTTCTAACAACACTCTTCTTCTTTCTTTCTTTCTTTTATTTCATTACTAAAAATATACATATATAAGGATTTAATATTTTTTACTGATACAGAGAAATTTGTGTTATTATCTTTGTTTTTACTGTTTTAAATGTATTATTGTAAATCACTAAAGAGAAACATTTAAAAGCTATTGTATATAGAAATAGTTTTGCAAATATTTAGTTTCATAAAATATATTTTTCCAATACCAGTTTCTAAACCAATGCAGTATTCATATCTTATACTGAAAGTGGCGCCTCTGTGCTCAAAATTTCAAAATAAATAAAGCAGACATTTTCGTACAGGTCAATTAGAAGTGTCTGCAGCACAACTATACAGAAATTTCTGCGAATTGTTTTAACTATTGTCAAGGAAGACTTCCAATGTTGAATGAAGTCAACTCAAAGCTTGTCTGGGAATGCTGAGAGCAGCAGTAGTAGTAGGAAGTTGAGGAAAAATCCTCTTTTTCCCTAGTGTCTGAAAATGAGGGATTTTATTTGTCCTTTTTTGCCTTTTTAGCTATTTTTAAATTAAATGTCTTTTTTAGAACTTTTATTTGTCCTTTTTAGTCATTTTTTTATTTAAAGGTCCCCTTTTTAGCATTGTTGTTTGGTTTAACAGTTTTCTTGACACTTTAACTTCGTTTGACTATCTTTTTCCTGTTCAACAGAGTCTAGCGTAAATTCCAAATTCTTTTAACTAACACACACTTCAGTACTGGCTACAGCAGGTATTAGGTGAGAGGAACCTTTCTATTTTATTCAAGTCATTAGCACCAGCAGAGAACCTAGTAAACCCTCTCTAAATATCCCCTTATTTTTGACCAGCATCTTGAAAATGACCTCGACCAGAAGGTAGGCTGTATTCAACTTATGTTTCACTGCAGTTTCACAGTTTGTGAAAGAAATCCTGGTGTAAACATGCCGAAAACTAAGCCTAGTAAAATGTCTTTTTGCGGCAACTTATATGTGAATTTGGAGCACAAGTATTTTGTACTGATGGAAACATTCCTTTCTGCAAATATTGTAAAGTGAAAGTTACTGCAGAAAAGCGGTACCATGTCCAAGAGCATATTGGGCATGAGAAACATATGAGAGCAGCCTCCCGGGCCACGGAGAAGAGAAAATTACAACTTTTGTTAGGACAAAGTGCTAGTGGTTCTAAGTCATCTCCGTTTTACAAAGACCTTAGCACAAATATTCCATTAGCAAAGATATGCTATGAATCATTCAGTTTTTGGAACATTATACTAACCGGAACATTCTCAACAAGTCTACCCTCCAGAAGGAGTATGTGCGTGCGCTGCTGCTATGAAGATACTATAGAAAACATTCGTGCTTATGTTATGGATAAATCAACATTTGTGACTATCAATGAAACAAGCGATGAAGTGGATCGTTCCGTTGCAAATGTGATTGTTGGTATGTTAGAGGAAGACAAACAAGGGAAAATATTTCTTCTCACAATGGAAATCCTGCAGAGTGTGAATTACTGGACTATTTGCATGCTGTTTGATAAAAGCATCTTTCTCTTGTGGCCACAGGGAATAAAACACAACAATGTGCTGTTTTTTGTCACTGACACAGCACTATATGTGGTAAAGGCAATTACAACATTTTATCCGAAATTGGTTCATCTAACCTGTCTTGCACATGCTTTGCATTGAGTGAGTGAGGAAGTGCGAAAACACTTTCCAGAGAGTTGGCAAACTAGTGTCCAGTGTTAATAAATTTACCAAATCTTTTTATTTTCTCAAGCTTCAAGTACAGCCACACTACTAGTTTCTGTCTCTTAATCTTTCCAAACTCTCACACCATACTAGTTTCTGTCTCTTCATCTTTCCCAAACTCTAACTGTCTCTATGGCAACCTCCTTGAAAATCAAAGAGTCTTAATGACATGGAGAAGCCATGTCACACTGCTCCCTCCTCAGAGCTGGTCGTCCCGACCAGCACTATCACTGCGGCATCTCCCTTGCGCCCCGGTGGATTAACCCATCGAACCTCTTCTCCTGGTGGTCCACGAGGGCCTGGTGGTCCTGGTATACCTTGAGGTCCTGGGTTTCCATCTCTTCCAGGCATACCTTTAGTTCCAGGTTCACCATCTTTTCCCGACAATCCTGGAGGTCCAGTCATGCCTTTGTCTCCTGGAGGTCCCTGAGGTCCAGGTAACCCTTGTAGACCAATGAGACCACGGTGTCCCTTTGCACCCTTTGGACCTTCTTCTCCTCTATCACCCTTACCTCCCTCTGGCCCTGGAGGTCCTGGCTTTCCTCTAGCTCCCTGTGGCCCTTCTACACCCTGTGGTCCAGTTTCTCCTCGAAGACCCCGTTCTCCTGCTGGTCCTGGAGGTCCATTTGGACCAGGTGGCCCTGGAAGACCTGGTGCCCCTGGAGCTCCATGTTGTCCTTGAGAGCCTGAGTCACCCTTAGGTCCTTCAGGTCCCGGTGCACCAGCTTGTCCTGGAGGTCCTGGATTGCCCTGTTCACCTTTCATTCCTGGGAATCCACGTTCACCCTTCATTCCAGGCAAGCCTACCAGACCCTGAGGGCCAGGGAATCCTTGTAAACCTTGAGGGCCAGTAGGACCTCGCTCTCCAGGGGGCACGATCCTAGGTATCGCTGTTGGATAGTGTCCCTTGGTCCAGGTAGGACGATGTATGCCATCCTGCTTCGAAATTCTGCAACAGTACCGCCGGTCTTGACGGTCCCTCGTCCAGTTGCCCTTCTTCCTGGTGTGTTGACGGGCCATCCTGCGCACTTTGAAACGGCTCACTGGGTACCATGTCCGCCGACCTCTCTGGCGCACCTTCGCAGCCACCTTGCTTCCGATGGGTCCGGCAACAAACCCCACCACATCCGCGCGAGTCGCGTCCACCGCTGCACTCGTGTTCACTCGTGCTCGGCACGGCCTCTCCTGTATCCTGCCGTCCACGATGATGTCCACCATTCTTCCGTTCACGGCACTATGCGTCAGGTGATTGGATGGCCCCGACGGTCCCCCCATGTCACACGCCAAGTCGGTTCTCGCGTGTTGCTCGTTTGCTTGTGCGCTTCCCTGCTGATCGTCCGAAACGGGCGCAACTGTCGCCTCGGCCACTAGGTGCTCCCTCCCCGGCTCCGCGCTATTCCGTCTGCCCCTGGCATCCAGTACTTTGACGCTCTCGTCAACTCTTACTACCAGGGCGCCAAGACGTTCCCCGTCGTCCTCCACGACGTCCACGTGCTGGCAGAGGTCTTCCACCTTTTCGCCGAGTTCTTCCACGCCTTCCGTCACGCCAGCCAGTTGCTCGTCAATTTTCGCCGATAGCTCCGTCTTTATCTTTTTCAGCTCGGCAGCGAGGTTGTCGTTTCTCGTTTCCATTTTGGCAAATAATTCTTTCATCATTGCCATCATCCTGGTTTCCGAATATCCCACTTCCTGACACCAAATGTAACAAATTTACCAAATCTTTTTATTTTCTCAAGCTTCAAGTACAGCCACACTACTAGTTTCTGTCTCTTAATCTTTCCAAACTCTCACACCATACTAGTTTCTGTCTCTTCATCTTTCCCAAACTCTAACTGTCTCTATGGCAACCTCCTTGAAAATCAAAGAGTCTTAATGACATGGAGAAGCCATGTCACACTATTCTAAAAATCCCTGGCTAGAGTCCACCATTTCCACTAGAATGCCCCCAGTATCCCTTTACCTCCGGAACCAATTCTGACACGGTGGGGTACTTGGTTAAGCGCTTGTGCATATTACTGCAATCATTTTGATTTGATTAAATCTGTGATTGATAGTTTGAATAGGGAAAATGCTGCTTCCATTGCCATGTCAGAGGATCTGATGGCTAAACCTCAACTGAAGGGCAATCTGGCATACATTAACAGCAAGTTTGCTAATTTGGTGACAGTCATTAACTATCTTGAAAAACGAAATGAAACATTCATTCAGTGATCTCAAAGGTGAGTGATGTGCAGCAACAATTGCAACATTGTGAAGGTGAAACTGTAAATGCTGTCAGCCAGAAGATGAAACTGGTGCTTGAAAAAAACCAGGGGTGTGAAACAATGAGCAAGATAAGTGAAATAATGAAAGAACATTCTAATGTGAGTGCTATTGAAGAGGAGTTTTCTTCACAAGATTTCACTTGTTTCAAGTATGTACCAATGACATCCGTTGAAGTGGAGAGACGTTTTTCAATGTTTTGCAACCTGCTGTCAGAAAACTGATGTTCCTTTATACCTTAGAAATTAGAGAGGACTGTTGTGATATACTGCAACACCAACTGAGGTCAGCTTTCTGAAGTTTATCTATAAGCTGTTCTTTCCCCAGAATGTCCATTGTTGGTTGCTGCTGAATCAGAAGAAGGTCCATTGCCTCTGGGGTGGAGGACCCGGGTTCGATCCCCGGTGCCAGCATGGGGATTTTATCCCCTCTGGGAGGTCTGGTACGGGGTAAGCCTCGTTAGGTCCCGGGGGACCAACTGAGGAATTACTTGATGGAGAAGTAGCAGCCCAGGTCGAGAAGGCCATATAACTGGCCGGAAGGGCTCGGGGCGCTGACCACGTCCCACCCTCCAGTAGTACACCCCAACAATGATGCCTATAGTGGGCAGAGGTGGGGGATGCAGTGGCTGGGCGGCAAGCCTTGGCCCTTCATGAGCTGTTGCACTAGGTTGTTGTTGTATGGTTGTTGTTTTTTTTTTTTTAATCTTGAATGACAACTGGATGCCATCAGATTCCTCATAGAAAGCAGTGGGTTGAATGACATTGCTCTGTGGTAGCCTAGCTCATACAGCTTTTAATCTTGAATGACAACTGGAGGCCATCAAATTCCTCATAGAAGGCAGTGGGTTGAATGTCATTGCTCTGTGGTAGCCTAGCTCATACAGCTTATGTGAAGCTGTACGAGTTATGATGGTGTGCACTTCCTAACCGTGTTTATTGTGTTAAGTTTTGCTTGAATAGAGTCACATGTAGACTGTCAGCTTGAGTTAATATAGATATTCCATGATGTTATTCCTAACAAGTACATAGTTTATGTCTACTTTAAAAAATCCAGAGAGGGTGGATCCATGTTAGAGAAAAAGAGACATAGGCAGCCAACAATTCCGAGGAAAAATTTGACAAGATGAGGGCCGTCATGAAAGGAAGTCCAAGAAAAACACTGGCTCACATTATCACAAAATTAGAAAGCAGTATCAGCTTTGCAATTTTGCAGCTGCACAAGTGTTCATTAGGTGCTAGACCTGTATAAATTTAGAGCAATGTAATTGCAAACATCTTTTATAATGAAAGGGAGGTTTAAGAAATTTGTATATTTTTGCATTGTTAACATTATTTACGGAAGAAACAATGGTCTAGTCTGCCACTATTGCATAAACAGATTCATATAGTAGTGTCATGGGCTGCCAATCACGTCTTCAACAAAAAGTTTCCATTTTCATTATGATGATTATTAATCAGCTTATTCAAAAATTAAGATAGGTATTGTGGCAAAATCAAGTCCATTTACCGTTTTTTGTCACTTTATTTTTCATATGAACTTTTGCACAAATACACAGTTCTCTTCTGCTGATGTTAATACAGTCTATAATCTTTTGTGATATTACAACTCATAACTATCTACCTCTCATAGCCTTGACTCAGTCCTTTCACTGTCTCTCAAACACTAACTCCAATGATACAACCATTCAATACTCATTACAACTTCACTTTGATGCAGCGTATCTTTCATGATGACAATACCACACAGAGCTGTCTCGCACTCACTGACACCCTGACCAACGAAAAAAAATACCTGCCTCACACGCTCTGTAAGCTTTTATACCAGCAATGAGGTAGCCAAATCTTTCTCGAACCTCTACAAACATGCTGGCTGCTGGACACTTCTCAAATGATCTGGAAAATTCTTTGTGTTGCTGCTTGATTGTTGTTAGTCACATCTGAGGGGTGTGGGGAAGCTTTACCTTAAGCACCTTTGATATGTGGTGCACCGGGTATCTAGTGTGAAGTACTTGGCCCCAAATGTCATTTGTTGTGCAATGCAGCCAGTGTCACAGTATATTCCTTCCTTGTAACAATGTGGCCTGTTTCCAAAACACAACTACAATGAGTTCATTGATGCCTTTCGAAGCAAAGCATTATGATTCAAAGAGATAACAAAAATGCTTTAAAAGAGTCTTTTCAAAAGATGTCTATTTCAATAAGCTTTTATACCAGATCTTGTTTGTTCACTGTTTCCTAATGTGTGCTGCCTGATGTCATAAAGTAGGATTCTTGCTTCAGACGAGGGCAATGCTGACAGATGATTCACTCCATGACAATACATTAGAGGACAAATAATCAGGCTGCAATTGGTATACAACTTGCATGCTGCCAACTTTTATGTTTTAACGTTTCAAATTATTTAATACCAGTTTACCAGAGTGTGCCACATGTTTGGTTGTAATTCTGTTCATAAGAAATGACAAAAATGCATATTTAACTAACATTAATATTATTTGCTTAATTTAGACACTAGTAATGGAAAAAATATTTTAGAGAGTAAACAAATATATGCTGTTGGAGATTTTTACACTGATAAAATTTTGCAGTCACAGATAAAATCAGTTTTACTCTCATGTACCATTAAGCAATATTGTACAAGTTACATGCATAGTTTAAATAATGTAATAGCTAATTTTAAAGCTTTAAGCCTTTATTTTTTTATTTGTTTTCTTCCCATGTGTATAAAATAAGAGTGCAGCTAAATAAATACCTGTTATAAATATTTTAATGTTTGTAAAACAGCATGTGTTGCACAAAGGCATTTGTTTTATTTGATGGGATGATTTGACCAGAGTAGAGCACATGTTATTGGTGTGGCTGTTGTGATATTGTGCCTTGTTTCTTGCACGCAGCGTCTTTCTAATGGCGCCATCGAGCCAGATTCAGACGTGGCACGAGTCCTCGAGCTCCAGAACACAATAGACAAGCAGGTGAGCACCCAACCTCACAGTCGCACTTCCTAATGCTGCTTAGTTTTGCCTAGTGCATCAAGAGTGTGCAACCATCCTCTAATGCTGTCATCTTTAAAAAGATTAAAAAAAATAATATACTGAAATAATTAGGTTTAATTATACACCATTGTGAGGAATTGCAGTTTATAATCAGACTCAGATTTTGATGACGTAAAAATTTTTGAAAATTAACTTATAAAATGATTCTGAAATTTTTAAAAAGTCACAAAAATAATAAAAAAGATATAAAACTGAGATTTATTTAATTTATTAAAATTGATATTTAGAAAATTAAAAAGGAGTATACCTATATACATGGTTATAACTTTTAACTGTTACACGAGTAGAGAAAGCAAGTATAAGAATAAGACAATTTAGAAAATTAATTAAAAAGATATTTGTTTCATGCTCTCCTTTGAAGAATTTGAAAAAAAAAAAATTGTTTTTGCAGCAGGTGTTACAAAACCATAGCATCACCTCTTTTTTGAGTTCTGAGATTATATAAAATTCATAGTGAATAAAGAGGACTTCAGTCCATGACATGATAGAAGGATAAGGACAATGGCAACCTGACTGTATGTACTCAGTAATGCAGAAAAAAGGAAAACTTACCTGTCTCATCCCTAATTTGGGATATGAAAATTCGTAACCGTTTGCTGCTTCTCTGACAATAGCCATCCCTCTGCTTGCAAGCAAACCTTTCCAAACTTATCATAAAATAGGACTTCCTTTGTTTTGTTTTTTGTTTTTGTAAGAATGTGAGTAAAGGATGTCAAAGTTGCTCTTAATTCTCAATTGAACAGAGCAGTTTCTGTTGTTTGAAAGGTTATCTTTATGTAAAACATCACTGATATGAAACTCCTTATATACTCATGACTAAATAAAAACACAAAAGGTAAGAAAAGGAGAAAATAATAACCTAAAACTGGAAAACAAAAAAGGGTCTAAAAATAGCAAATGGTATAAAATGATAAAAAAAATTGCTTAGTAAATATGTGTTTTCCTAATCTGGGACCCATGATAAGAATTTACATAGGTGCAGGTTAGAAGTGCCTGTGTTGTAACATTTAAAACATGACACATTTTCAGAATCTGGGCTCTGGTTATAACATTTTAAAATAAATAGGAAATCTTATAAAACTCCATAACGACTAGCACAGCCCAGTTTGCTTACGGGAGATGGTATATTTTATTTAATAAGAGTACACAGATACTCTGTCCAAGTAAATAAAAGCAATACACTTAATTTTAAAAACTTAATGAAAAGGTATGCTTTAAAACCCACGGTATTCACTTTTTGTGAGTTTGTGCCAGCATTTTTTTTTTCTTAAATGGAAATTATTTTAACAGTATTTGTAAACAATAAACATAAAAGGTCTATTCACAGCATGCAGTTGGAAATATGTAGGACTTAAAGCTCCATATTTACTTGCAGTCGGAGTTGTTACCCAACAGACAAAAGTTTATCTTTGATTGCTGACTGCAAATAGTTATTATATGGTCACTCTGCAGGGAATGACTAATGGCTGCTGACCACAGTATTGCTACACCTTAAAGTTTCAGGACCTAACCTAAACTATGTCTAATTTTTGGCTGAAATACAATATTTTCTCTTAACTACTATACAAAGGTGCCAACTGTTATTTTGGAACTGTATAAATGGACATGATTTTCTTTTTTGTAATAGCTCCATTCTCGGAATTGTTCCAAAATAGCGGCTATGTTAGTTTCTTTTTTTTATCTGTTGTTCATAGTCATCTTAAAAAAGCATACAATTTGCATATGTAAGCAAATCAAAGTAATGTTAAATCAGGAAAAATCCTATGTTGGTGGCAATTTCTTTACAGAAATATATATTTTGTGTTTGTGATCAGTATCACAGTTATAAAACATGTATTGTTCCATACTTATGTCATTTAAATGAGAAATATCAAACTCAAAAGTCTCAGATATCATCAGTAAATTGAAAGGGTTTTCTTATGTTTATTTCCTTTTTGAATTATATATTTTGAAAGTTGATGTAGTAAAGACAATTAAATGCCCCAAAGAAAGCCCTCTGAAGTATCTAGAGTAATTGGTCCATGTATTGCTTGTACATTTTGCTAAGAACATGCAGAGGCGCAGTTTTTAGCATGTATAATATGCCAAGTCAGCAAAATAAGTCTGACTTTGCATCAATGTAATTGGCTGTATGTATTTATCAAAAAGAGTGCATGTTTAAATTGCAACCACTAAATTATGCATGTTACTAAGAAGACGAGGAATGGCTTTTTGAGTGTAAAAATTGTATAATTGGTTGAACTGGAATAATCGATGGAATTCATAGCATGTAAGTAAACTGCGCCTTGTATTTGTTTATAAGTGGGATTTGCTGATGGTATGTTATATGTACCTACGTTGCTGGCTCAATAATGCTGTGTACTGGCTGAATGATCCAAGGAGTGACAGGGTTAAGGATGTAAGACATTGTTAGAGCTTCACCATGTGCAGTGCCCTTTTTATGAAGAAAAAGTTGTTAATTTTTATTCTGTGAAACTTGGCTTCTAATATCATGATAAGCCATAAAAGATAGAGTAAAAGCTTAGTTGCAGGAAAAATGCAAGGTTGTTTTTAACCCACAATGTTCCAATAAATTATTATGGAATTCCTACCAACTGTTTCCAATTGTAGATATCCATATGACAGTTTGCACAATGAGTACAATCAGTACTGCCTCCCCCCCCCCCTCTCCCTCTCTGCCCCCTCTCTTTCTCTCTCTTCACTTCATTTTTAGTTCAACTGAGGGTAGATTCTTCCAAACCAGTTTATTCTCATATTTGATATTTTCTTCAAAACCTCCTTTCTGGTGATCACATTTACAGTAAAACTCAACTGAACTGAGATATACTGGTATAACAAGTGTTAACTGCTTGCTTGTTGGTCAGTGTGGTTTATATGCATGTGTAAGATGTCAGTGACAAGAAATTTTGTAATAAGCGGTGAACAAAAACCTCAAGTTGTTAGTGATGATTTGTAGTCTTTCTTGCCCCTAATGCATTGAATCCCTCGTCTGCTGTCACTCTGTTGCTAATGGCTTCAAGTCTTTGTTCACTGTTTATAACCACATGCTTTCTCTGTGCTGACTTATTAATAGCAAATAAACGGTACTAACCAACACCAAGAGTAAAATATCAGTGGGCCTCCACAGTTAACACTTCTTATAATGGTATAATATTCGTGGAATGTGGGTAGGGGCTGAGAATTAACTGCATACAATCAAATCTCTGCATTCAATTTAGGCTTGAGGTAAAAGGACATTGTTAATGTAAATTTGAGCATCTTGTATTTCTTCATTATTCTTTCTCCTTTGTTTTGTTTTACCTCCATTATTTTGGTTAAATGCAGTTCAGTTAAGCAGGGTTTTAGTGTACATGGATTTGGTATCACAATTAAAATGACTACAATTCTATTTAACCTGTGAACCTTCTTTATAAGGTCTTTTCTTTCTAAAAATCCATTGTAATTGTGGGAAACCATCAGAGAAAAATTTTTGAGGCATCTGCCAGCATCTTAATGTCAAGCACTTTGGATTATTATTCTTCCAGTTAAAAAATAGCCTCCTGTATAAAACATAGTGCTTGGAGATCAGATCCATACCACTAATAACAATAATACTGCAAAACTAGATTTAATAATTTTGAATAGTTGGAGCTCGTGAAGCACCAGTTAGACCTTCTTTAGGCAGTTGTAGATAACACAGTTGCATATATGCACAAAGAGGTTCTTTCTCTTACAAGACACTTGCATTATACATTTGAATTTATTGGCACTAACTTTTTAATAGATGTGATCACCTAGTGGTTTTCACTTGTGTAGTAGTGCATTTATCTTCCGTACTGCCCATTCTCCATCATGGAGTCCATTAAAATGTTTAATGATTAAGTTGGTGTTTGTTTACAGGCAACGGAACTGAGCACTTGGCAGCGAAGGGTATCAGAGCTCACAAGTCGCATCTCTGAGCTAGAGGATAGTTTGTCAAAAACTCAGAAGGAGCTGCTCAAATCACAGGAAGCCAATGCAAAACTGCAACGGGACCTGAGAGAAAATGTAGCACAGAAAGAGGATCAGGTAATATAACCTTTAAAAGTGTTAGATTTGGACAATGACATCAGCTACCATACTGAAAGAGTTATAGAGAGTTAAGAAAATCATTGTTTTCGACTTATACCACATTTATGGGGGCACTCAACCAAGGTCCATAAGATCCTTTCATTATATAAAAAGGCAGTACAAATACTTTTAAATAAAAATAGTAAAGAACTTTGTAAACCACTATGTATTAAATTAAGGTTATGACCATCTACAATCTGTTTATATGCAGTTCACAAATTTGCATCAGAATGAACAGTAACCAAATATTCTTTCAGGATTGATCACCATAACTTTAGCACAACAAATAAGAATAAATTAGACTAACCAAGATGCAGATTAATTCTTAGTGCAAATATTGTACTTGCGCAAATCTAATGCACACCTTTTTTGACCAAATGTAGTACTCTAAATTTTGGTGCACATTTGGTTTGCTGGTGCATTAGAGTCAAATGGAAATCTGTTCCGCAACTTCATTAAATTTTTTTGTTTATTATGTCACAATGGATTGCTGGGGTTAATATGCTCCCGGAAACTCGCAACAAGCTAGTCACTCATTTGTCATTGGTGTATTATTGAGCGATAGTTATGATATGGAGGGCAAAGAGAGAACATCATCTTATGATGCTTCTTTAAAGCGCAAAGTAATCCTTTATGCTGAAAAAAAAATTGTAATAGAAAGGCAGGAAGGGAGTTATATGTTGCTTGTGGCGAAAACAGAAATTGCCATTATTCTCTACTAAAGCTAGTTGGAAGAAATTTATGTATCCTCGCAAAGAACGACATCCTGAAATTGAAGAAAAAGTGTTGGAAAATTTGTGCATGAAAGGTGAAAGAATGGGCAACTTGTGACTAGTGACACTATATGAAAGAAAATTAATTTTGAACGTGTAGTTTCCTTATTTCATGTTCACTAGTTTTCTTCTTAAACAATGTGTTGTCTACAGTAGGGCACTTTCAATTCTATAATCTGATGTTTATATATACAATAAATCCATTGTTGTATTAAATAAATTTAAATAAAATACCCATTTTTTTCTGTCATTGATGCACTTCATACTTGATACAAACTTTCTTTTTTTCCTTCATAATTTTAAGTTTCAAATAGGGGTGCACATTAGATTCATGTTGATACAGTATTTGTTTATATAATGGTATTACCATGTTCAATAAACTACCTGAGTTGACAAGGATTGCCTCAATAAGTAGATTAAAAGCATGTATTCACAACTGGCTAATAAACTGACCATTTTATTCAGTTGATGAATTTATGAACAGTGCTGTCGACATTATTCTTTAACTATACATAACTTACTTTGTACTTTCTTATGTAACATGCTTATTTGTCTATTCTTATAAATACCTTGAGTTTTAATTATTGTGTTGCCCAGTTGTCTAAAAAGCTAATATTTCTGTATTAAAATCAAATGGCAAATAAATAAATAAATATATAAACGTAAATAAATAACTTAAATTGTGTAACACTGTTTTATAGACCCCTCCAGCAATTGCTTACACTCTGTCTGTTGTGTTAACAGGAGGAACGCATAGCCACACTAGAAAAGCGATACCTGAATGCTCAGAGGGAGTCGACATCCCTTCACGACCTCAATGAGAAGCTAGAACAGGAACTTCAGCATAAAGAAGCACAACTCAAGGTAACCAGGAGCCATTGTTGTACTTGGAGATGAAATTAAATGAATGATTTATTGAAGTAAACTGTCTTCTGAAATTGACCCTACGTTAGTATACAGTTGAGGCACTTACTGACAGTCTTCAAATATTTCCTTTGTTTTGTTATTGATCAATGAACTATTCTCAATAGAAAAACCTAAAAACCAAAGAATCTTATCATATGGAGTACTAGTTGCCATACTCATGGCTTTATTTCTTTATTTGATTGAGAGTTTTGAGAATAAATGGCATTGTTTTGCTCTTCTTAATGAATAAATTCATATGTAAGGAGAGAAAAAGAAGACCATTGTGCTGAAATAAGATGACACAAGGGACCCAACATAATTTTGTACTTCACAAAGAAACTGTGATACCCAATCATCAGAGTATTTTTAACTCGTACATTTTCTCAGGCTTCTAGTCAGGTAAATGGTTGGTTTGAGACCAACATTTCAAAGGTGTTTATCAGTTTCATTTTCAGGATAAACTGATGTAGTCCAAATCTCCATGTTTATTTTAGATTCTGAGAATACTCGAGACGTGTTTGATATATCTCAGATAAATGGTAGGAATGTCCATTTTGTGTTGAAGTCCACTCTATTGTCATTGCCTCCACTGTCTTTTAGTTTCTTCTTATTTTTCTGTAGGAGTAATCCTTTGCCCTGAAGATGTTGCTCTCATTTCCTTTCTGATGAAATAACGTATTTGTTGTTTCTCTTTTTATCAAAGGCAGGTGATGTGAGGATGCCCTACCTAGATAGTATCTGTCATTGGCCAATCAACCGCCAATCAGAGACGAGGAGCCACTAGGACTGCAGGTATATAGTCGGAAGTGGTACACAGGAGGATGAGCAAAACATCAATCACTACTCCAACATCTAGTTGGTTTAAGTATTACCAAACACAGCCATCAGAGTTTGTGAACCTTGATTACTATACACTCATCAAATACATAGATAGTGCAGTTGTTTTATGGTGAGGCCATGGATTGCACGTATGCGTACACTGGAGAGTTTTTTTATTCTGCAACTTCCATCTTACTTACTCTTGAGGGATAGTAACAAACACTATAAACCTTAATATAGAAAAATGGACTGATTAATAACACTAAACAACACTCACTTTTTAAATTTCCCAGAACATGTTTCGGAGGCTAGTTTCCTCCATTGTCAACCAGATATCGACTGAACTTGTTTGTAGAGGTTGGTCCTTCTGTAGACTGCTCTAGCAGTGATTCTAAGAACTTGTACAATGGATCTTTCCATGGGATATCGAAATTGAAAACTGTTCTTGTTCTTCCAGATGAAGATCTGTTCCCATATTGATAATTCTTGGTTTCCTGATATTTGTTTTAATAGTTTTGGATCTGGATTAATGTTGTGACTTTCTTTCCAAAAATGGGTGGAAACTGCTGGTTTTTCTGAGTGTTAGTGTTTTATACATATGAAATTTTTTACCCTTGTTTCCAAATTTCTCTTAATTTTTCCTTTATAAAATTAGCTGCAGTTATTGCATTCTGTTTGGTATATTCCAGATTTTTTATTTGCTGGAATGCTGTCCTTAGTGTTTTGAGCTGAGTAAATTTAAAAAGTGAGTGTTGTTTAGTGTTATTAATCAGTCACATTTTTCTATTTTAATGTGATCCAGCAACACTGACATCAACTTCCAGATTATTAATATACAATAAACCTTGTCATAAGTTGTGTTGAAAGTGGTGTCCCTCTGCATGAAGACATTTCTGGCATCTTCAAACAAAATTTCCATTCACACGTTTAAGTTCTTTTAGGCATAATGTTCATAATTTCTGTTTTATATTGTTAAGTGAGAATTGCTTCTATAAGCTATTTTTATGGTTCCTCACAAATAGAAGTAGGGGATGGCGGAAGGGCATAATCCTTTAGAAATTACTGTGGCATCTAACATTTTGGTTCACTTTTAGCTCCAGGAGGAGAAGATCAGAGCAATCCAGGAGAAGCTGGAACTCTCAGAGCAGAAGCTGGCACAGTTTGCAAAACTTCCGGAGATGGAAGAGGAGTTGAAGCAGAGGATGGAAGCCCTTACGCAGGTGAGGGTGCAGGTACGCTACAGTGATGTCACAAATCGGTGTCGTCTTCTCTTATTATGTAGAGCATGTTCAGTTTCATTTCTCACAGAAAATACCAAAATGCACTTTAACTGAAAGGTTTGTGTAGCATAGCAACAGATAAAGTGTTTACTAATTCCTTAAAGGTCTTCCTGTAGCAGTCCCACAATCACAATGCGTATCTGAAGAGATTAATTTACAAAGAAGTTTTATGTTATATTCACATGGCTGTATCCACTCATTGTCATTTATTAGTTTCTCTGCCATGTACATTAGGTAGGTAGGGAAGATATACATTCTCCCAAGATTTCAACAGAAATACATGTTTTCAGACTCTTAATAAAAAAAAAGCAGTATTGTTATAAAAGGGGCCACTTGCATGTGTGGGTGTGAACAACAGTTGGTTCAATATCAAACATGGTATTTAAGTTTAGCATCTTACAAGGAAGAAAAATGGAGATTTTCAAGAAAATCCCCTTACCCATAACTACCCTTTACATGGAAAATTTATTAGAAATATTTAATTTCCTCAAAAAAGAATATGATGATTTTTATTAAAATAATGTATATGTACAAATTAAGCATTGGAGTTGTTTTGATGAGATTTGCCTAAAGATGTCCCAACCCAGAGTTGCGATTTGGGGACAGTTTTAATTCCGAAATATTTATCTTTAGGACTCATGCTCATAATATTATGGCTTAAATGTAACTGTTTTTTAACAGGCACCAGTGTTTACAATGTGGCAGTTATATCACCTGATTTTAACCCCCATTATGCAAGGAGGGTTGGTCAGCAGGTGCGGGACCATCGGAACTAGCCCAGAGGACTAAATATATTTAGATCCACTGAACTTCCCCTTATCTGCCACCTGAGGGATGCTCCTTTATGCTGGGGTAGATCAGCACATATGTAAATGGCATTTCCTACATTTTAGGTGTAACAATTATTATACTGCTGTGACTCGGTTGCCTCACTAGATGTTCCGATGTTTGTTTGGTCATTTCCTACCAAGCTTCCATCAGTTCTGGCTATACCGCCAATACTCAGTCCTTAGTCACAACATCCATCCCCACGATGAGAACACATCCACCAAGAATTATTACCCAGGTGCAATCAGTTACAGCCTCAGCCCCTGAGTACCCTGGACCGAGGGGTAATAGAGATGAATGAAGAGTGAATGAAGATCACTTGAAGACCTGCAAAGTCCTATGTGCAGAAAAGACTATAGTGCAAAAGTATTGGAGAGCATGAATGCTAATGGCTCCATTGCCAGATGCAAGGCATTAATCAATAACTTTACAAACGTATATCTTGAGTTTTCTGAGATTAGCCCCTGAAGTCCTCTTCATTCAGAAGATATTTTGTTGTTGTTAGCTAATGCTGGATTTCTGACAATGAAATCATTAATTCTCTTGCTCTCCAATATTTTCGCTGATGGATGGGCCACTATAAGTAGCAGAGCATATTTGAAGGTGATCTTGCTCCATTTCCTCTTGCAGATCATATAGATCACATCCTGTATAACAGGTAAACTTGGCAATAAATGAAAATATCCTATTCAAAAATGCAAGCCTCTTTAAAATGCACAGTTTACTTCAAATTTCTTTGTTTGTGCAATAAGCCACTACCAAGATATCCATTATTAATGGTTTGAATTGTTCAGTACTTTATCATTCTTAAAGTCCTATTGATTTTTAGTTGTTTCTTGCAATAACAAGGAAGAGTATGGAATTTTAAGGCCCATCATATAGTGTTCAGTTCTTAAACATTAGATTATCACTATTCCCTTTGTAGCTATAACAAAATGTGTAATGTAACTATTCCTGTAAATGTTGTTGTTGTTTTCTAGTGCCTTGCATCTGGCAATGAAGCCATTAGCATTCGTGCTTTCCAATACTTTTGAACTGTAGTTTCTTCTGATCTTAATGCTTCACAGGTCTTCAAGTGTTCTTCATTCATTTCTGCTGGATCGTTACACAGGACACATATTGGTGAGGCTGAGATACCTATTCTGTAGAGATGACTTGCCAAGCAGTCATGATTTGTCAATAGTCGGAAGGCTGCAACAGCTGTTTTCCTTGGTCTCTGGGGGATTATATCTGGATTGGAAAGTAGTATAATCCATGTTGAAATAAGAAGAGTCACACTAATTTTTACAATTACTTCACTCACTTGTTTATTAAAAACTGGAACGTTTTCGAGAGATGTCTCTCTCATCTTCTGCAGATGGTGACTGAGGTTTCTGCAGAAGATGAGAGTTTTTAATAAACAAGTGAGTGAAGTAATTGTAAAAATTAGTGTGACTCTTCTTATTTCAACATGAATGAAACTTCACTGTCAACATTGCTTCTATGTCAAATATTTAGTATAATCCATTTTTTATCTTTGGCATTTGTTTCTATTTCTTGTAGGTATGAATGACAAAAATTTTTAATGATCAAGCGTTTTATTGAGGAATATGAGAAATTGAATTTAGACTTTTGTTTTATTGTTGTGCCTTTCTTTGCAAGTGAGTCTGCAGCTTCGTTCCCCATGACTCCACAGTGTGCTGGAATCCATTGGAGATGAACAGTCTTATTAACTTTTTGGAGTTGTGTTAACATTTTGTAGCATTCTCTAATTTTTGTTGACTTCTTTGTAGTATTTGAACATATTCCCTGAATTGCAGCTTTAGAATCCGAAAGAATTACTGCCTTGTTAAATTTATTTAAGGGAAGATTTAATAATTGTCGGGGAGCAATGTGTATAGCCTCTATTTCTCCATCATAATTTGTTGTGTCTCTGCCAACAGAATGATAAAAGGAAAAATGTGAACACGTAACTCCAGCTCAAGTAAGGTTTTCCTTGGAGGATCCATCAGTATATATGTGCAGCCATTCTTCTGTGGGATACCTAGTATTGATTGTTTCCAGAGCTAGAAGTTTTTGTATTTCTTTTGGTGTGTCTGATTTACTTATTTCCTCTATTAATTCCAAATTGAAGGTAGGTTGCAATAATTCCAATGGATTTTCTCTAATAAGTAGATTTTCTCTGGTGTTAGGAATGTTCAATTTGGATTTAATCTGTGTTACCTTTTCTAGGAAACTACTATGAGTTTTAAGGATTGAAGAGGGGAGGTTCTCTTCTGTCCATTTAGAGTTTGGCAGTCGTAACATTTTCTCGTGTTGGAGCAATGCTTGTTCTTCTATTTTTGTTGTTATTGATGGGGTCCGTGTTAAGGCAAGCATGGCATCAATAGGTGTGGATTTAACTGCTCCAGTGATTAGGCGAAGAGCCTGATTTTGTATTTGTTCAAGTTTATTGATGTTAGCATTTGCTGCTGTTATTAAAGCTTCAGAACAGTACAAGAGGTTTGGTTTAATATACATTTTGTATGTTGTGTTAAGGACTCTCCTTGAGCAGCCCCATTTAGCACCAGCTAACCTTTTCAGGATTTGCAATTTCTTTTCAACCTTTTCTGAGATGTTTGTTATATGTTTTTTCCAACTTAGCTTTCTGTCGAAAGTGATGCCTAAGTATTTGGCATCATCAACTGCTTTGAGTGGTTTACCATTATAATTTATGCTAATATTAACTGGTTTGTATTTTAGTGTAAATAATTCATAATTTGTTTTTTCCACATTGATAGTCATGAGGTTTTTGGAGCTCCATTCATGTACTTTGTTTAGGGCTGTTTCTATTCTGTCTTTAATTAATTCAGGTTTTTTTGAAGAGCCTGAAGTCCAAATGACTATATTGTCAGCAAATAAAGCAATTTTGGTTTCTAAAGTTTTTATTATTGATGGAAGGTCATTTATATATATATGTTAAAGAGTGTTGTGCTCAGAACAGCACCTTGTGGAAGTCCTCGGTGTGTTTGTTTATATTTGGAAATGTATGTATTATATTTTGTGGCACAAAATCTTTGTGAAATAAACTGAGTTATCCACTTAAGCATGTTACTTTTCACACCTATTGATTGCAATTTCTCAACTAATTTATTTCTCCAGACTGAGTCATATGCTGATTTAAAATCAATGAATACTGCCAAGGTATCCTCCTTTCTATTGAAAGCTTCCTTGATGTCTTGGCTTAGTAGGAGTACATTTTCACTTGTACTATGATTCTGTCTGAAGCCGGTCTGTGAACTATTAATTAAGTTGTAATATTCTAGGAACCAGTTAAGTCTAGATGCCACCATTCTTTCCATCACTTTTGCAATAACACTGGTCAAAGATATTGGTCTGAAACTATTAATATTGTTTGAGGGTTTGTTTTTCTTTAAAATCGGGATGATATGGCTTTTTTCCAGTCGGAAGGTACAGTCATTCTCCAACACGTGTTATACAGTTTAAGTAGGATTTCTTTTCCTTTCCTGCCAAGGTGTTTAATAAACTCTGGATGGATCTTGTCAGGTCCAGGAGATTTTTTGTTCTGTAATTGTTCTATTGCTAAATCCAGTTCTGTTTCATTAAAATCCTGAATAAAAATATCAATTCGTATACCTTTTGGCTTACTAGTTTCTCTGATAGTTTTTTGGATAGCCTTATCTTGTTTTTTATACGCTTGGGGTACTCTTTGTGACTGAGCATAAAACTTGTTAAGGGATTCTGCTATTTCCCTATCTGTAGTTAAGCTTTTGTTATTTCTCCTGTAAATGTTTATCTCAAAAAAATAGAAGAATAAGGTTATGTAAGAATAGTTTGTAAACCCATATAAATGTTTATGAAAATAGTTTCATTACACTTTCATTGTAGGTACAAGAGAGATACAGGAGGCTGGAGCAATAGTAAAATCTTTTAAAAAGTAGTTTGCTATAAGCATACTGCCTTTGACAAAAAGCAAATAAAGAGCTGCAACACTTCAGAAAAATGATAAAGCTATTGGAAAATTTAAACTAATAGCAACAAATATCTTGGAAATGGTTGATGCCACCAAAAAAATTGGCATAAATTGTGTTTTAATGACATATTTTTGTGACGTATGGTTCTCAAGTTATTGCTTCAAGAATAAACAACTGACTCCTGTGTTTATGCCTATGTATGCAACTTCCAATCATGCCTGTGTGTTTTATTCCTTTCCATTACGCAGTTATGGAGTAAGACATTACAAAGTGTCGTTAGGAACTGCATATATTTAGCTCAGGGGTCTCCGTCTAGGGGATATGTGAATGGCAACCACAAGGTACCCAAGCTGAGCAGAACATTACTTCCACTTACTGGTGTTTTGCTCCTCACTGTAACTTTTCTATCTGACCTTACCTTGGTCATCTCTTGTTCTCTTCCGACCCCGATGCTATTAGGGTTCCTGAGGGGTAGGGAGTCTTTATTTTTCCAACCTCTCCATTTCTCTATAAAACCTTAACCCCTAACATGCTGACCTGTCATGGCATGTAATACGTCCTCTGATTGGTAATCGGAGGATATGGTCAGTGAATTTATTTTGATAATTCTCCCGGTCAGGTCGGTGAGACCCGTAAACCAATGACAGGTGTGGTCCTCCAGACATTCTGGGGGTTGTGAGAGAGTGATGTAACTGCCAAAACATAAAAATATGGTGCTCTCTAAAAAGCGGTTACATTTACTGCTAAGTCTCTTCAATATTTCCATCAGTGAAAAATATTGGAGAGCAAGAGGATTAATGACTTCATTGTCAGAAATCCAGCATTAGCTAACAACAACATTTTTGTGTTGTAAGCATTTTCCCAATCACTTATGAGTGAATAAAATTATACAAAATTCATTGAGAATGAGGAGGACTTTACAAGCTTTTCACAGAAAATTCAAGTTATACATTTTATTAGTCTTACAAATGTCTTAAATATGCAGTAAAAATTGTTACAGCCATTATTGAGAAAATAAAAAATAATTTAAATTTTTCAATGTAAAGGGATAGTTTTGAAGTTGGACATTTGTTTGAAAACTTTTGTCTAGCCTTTGACTTATTTATGACCATACATAACTTAACAGATATAGAATAATTAAATCATAATTTCAACAAAGAATAACTAAATTGTTGCAAATGTTCTAATAGAACATTCTGACTCTGAACATAACATTGTAAAATTAATTGTAAATTGTTAACGGCATGTAGTATTCCTATGGAATGGGACATGCCATTAAAAAAAGTGCTGGGTTTCTTACTTCTCAAACTCCATAAATTGGGGGATATATGAAAGAAGATTAATTGTGCTTAATTGCATTAATTCAACTTAATCTTTGGTTTTGTTTGAGAAATAACTTACTTAATATTTGTTACAACTAGGATAATCACTGATAGAATGGGACTGAATTAATCTGATTTTTAATGTAAAAACTGTGTTAATCATAGCGTGATTTTCTCTCCCTTTTGCACAGTAGCTCTGATTTATTAAAAAATATGTTAAAGGTTATAGTAATGTTCCAAACAGTAAACAGCACAAAATATAGTGTATAGGCATGTTGTTTTATGTAGTGTACCTATAGTTTAATAACAGGTAACATTGAAACAGTAGTTGAAAATAAATGATCAGAAATAAATGTTTAGAGAATAACATATTTTGAAGTGTTATATGTTTTTAACACACAACATAACAAAGTAATTCCATGTTTCTGTTTAATTTCTACTCTAATTTTACAGTTCAGTATAATAGCTAAACTTACAGGTTCCTAATGAACAAGATCATTGAAATCTTAGAAAACAATTTGAGATGGGGAAGCCATAATCAAAGCTTTTAACTCATGTCTGTTCCTTGGCTCCTGAGTTCCTGTTTTGCAGTCAGGGGTTGTTTCACAATATTTACAATCCTTATAAACTGTAAAGTGTGTTTACAATCAGTGAAACTGTTTCACTAGTTGAACAACTGGAAACAAGCTTAAATATTTACAAAATAATTTTATAGATTATTTATTTATGCCAACAAACTTACTGTTGGTGTTTTTAAACACATAAGCCGTGTGTGGGCAATGTGTGAGAGGTAGAACCGGAACTTAAAAATCCAATGCCACAGCTGGGATTTGAACCACAGACCTTCCACTTACCAGGTGGGTGCTCTAACCATTGAGCTACTGTGACAATCTGCCAGAATGGCATTGAATTCTCAAACCAGTTTGTATTTCTCCTGGTAAACCACAAAGGCAGTCTCACATGAGAGACAATTATCCCAATGGTGACTTACTATTGTAAGTACTTTATGTCCCAGGATTAAATAACCTTCAGATGGTAATTATTATTTATTTATGCCTACAAACTTACTGTTGGTGTTTTTAAACACACAAGCTGTGTGTGGGCAGTGTTTGAGAGGTAGAACCGGAACTTAAAAATTCAATGCCACAGCTGGGATTTGAACCACAGACCTTCTGCTTACCAGGTGGCTGCTCTAACCATTGAGCTACTGTGACAATCTGCATTGAATGGCACTGAATTCTCAAACCAGTTCATATTTCTCCTGGTAAACCACAAAGGCAGTCTCACATGTGTGTTTAAAAACACCAACAGTAAGTTTGTTGGCATAAATAAATAATAATTACCATCTGAAGGTTATTTAATCCTGGGACATAAAGTGCTTACAATAGTAAGTCACCATTGGGATAATTGTCTCTCATGTGAGACTGCCTTTGTGGTTTACCAGGAGAAATACGAACTGGTTTGAGAATTCAATGCCATTCTGGCAGATTGTCACAGTAGCTCAATGGTTAGAGCACCCACCTGGTAAGCGGAAGGTCTATGGTTCAAATCCCAGCTGTGGCATTGAATTTTTAAGTTCCGGTTCTACCTCTTAATTTTATAGAATTTAAAAATGTTTGTTTCCTAATCAGATAGTAATTTCACACATTTGCAAAGTGCACCTGTAAAGCAAGCAGTGTCTACAAATAATTTATGGTTTGTAAAGCATACTATATTTAGTAATATTTTAACCAAAAACAAAACCGTTAAAAAGGTGGTGCGGTTTTTATCAGAGCGTCGTTTCACGTTCGAGCCTTTGAAATCTTTGTGATCTCGGGTCGTGGTAACGGAATGAAAAAATCACACGATGTTTCTTCACCACAATGTATTATTTTATTAACACTTTTTCTATATTTTACATTAAAATAAATCCTCTTAGCACCGTTTTAAATGACTTAAGTTTTTCCACTTTTTCAATAAGTGGAACGAAAGCTTGATGATAGTCTGGTAAACGTTCTACAATGTTCACACATTACCTCAACACGTCTTTTCACCTTGAATATGCACACGCTAGTGAAAGGATTCTGACATCATCTCACATGACACTACCTTTCTCGTATACATCCGCGTATGCGTCCATCAAATAGTTCCTTCTTGTTAGGGAAGCGATCCCTAACCATTCTCCCTTCGCTATCAAGACTGAACACATATAATTCTAATATTTATACATATATATTAAAATTGAATATGGAAATATTTATGACGTCTTTAAACAAACTTAGTTGTTCGTAACAATGAACATTAGTAACACGTTTTTGTCATTTAACCATCTCATACCAACATCAAAAAACAAATTACACTTTTAACAAATATTCACATAAACGATTTTCTTTTGTGGTCTTCTAATATTCTGTCTCAAAGGTATACAATTCTTGAATAAGAACACAATAAAATATCACTAAAAATTACACTACTGTTTGTGAAAATTGCGACACCAAGAAGGAAATGCATGACTGAAATGAAGTTTATGCCACGGATTAGGTATATGATAATAAATAAATGATTAACTTTACAATCTACATGACCTTTGAGCTGGAATATTCAGTATTTGGTGTAGCCTCTATATGCTGCAATTAGAGCTGCTAGACGCCCTGGCATGGACTCAAAAAGGTATGAAATACATATGTCCCTGGGGGATTTTCCTCCACACACTTGGTATGCGAGCCCACAAATCATTGACACTGGTTACTGGAGGACTGTAATGAACAAGTTGCAGACCAGTCATATCCCAGACATGTTCAATTAGTGGTATGTCAGGCGATCGTGCAGGTCAGGGAAGCAATGGTATCCGTCATCGTTTTAAGAAGGCTTGTACATTCCTCGCAATATTAGGCCAGGTATTTTCCTGCTGAAATGTGGCATATGGAGATGCCTGAAGCAGGGGGAATGCTTTGGGCTTTAAAACCTCCCTCATGTATTAGTTGCTGTTCAAATTGGTCTCAGTTTGTAGGAGACAAGATCAGTTCTAATCAATGGTGCCCCAAACCAAACTTGGTTTTGTCTGCTTTGCTACTCAACAATGCAGGCCTCCAGATTGCACTCACCATGGTACCATGGTACCATTGAACATTTATTTTGTTGTTTAACAATGCTGCCAATTGCCAGGATCACATCAGTATCGCCGGTGTGCCGGAATTTCATCCCGCAGGAGTTCTGTTACATGCCAGTAAATCTACTGACATGCAGCTGTCATTTTCAGGCACACTGAAAAGCCATCAGTATGGACTGGATTTGAACCGGTGACCTTGGGATTAATAGGCCAACAACTAACCAGCAGAGCCACCCAGACCAACACCATTGAACACATAGGTGCCATCACTGTAGGATAGGTTGAAATGGGTCTAATCTGAAAAGACTACACTTTGCCACTCGTCACACCAGTGACAGCATTCACATGCCCATTGCAGTCTGAGGCCTTGTGGTTTCAGTATATTGGAAGCATTGTGCAATCAGTCCAATCCACAGCAGATGGTAAAAATCATTGATGCAGACAGGTTCACACCTGTTGCAGTGCTGCAGCATTGAGGTAAACACTGTAGATGAAGCTGTGTGGTCTGTTATAGCCATGCAGACAAGATGGCAGTCATCCCATGCTCTGGTCATATTGCATGATCCAGTACCCAATCTTCACTGATAACAACCCTCTTCTATCCAGTGCTTCCACGTACGCATGACTGTCATAGCAGCATGCCTTATACGAGCTGAAATGTCACAGTATGACAAACCCACTTCCCGGAGACATTCTGCCCTGTTCAAACTCACTCACATGCTGATATTGCACCCTTTTGATATTGACAAGACATATTGGAGCTTATTTTAACACTTCCATCTTATCTGACAGTTCTTCACTGATTATACTTGGCACAACACTGACCTTGTCGGACAAACACAACAGGCCTCTGCTCGGCCTACATGTACTGTATCCCTCTGCAATCTTAATCACTTATTGCTCACATGCTGTTCTACACATCCAGCAAGTGTGGATTCATTTGGGGAATTCTTTCATGGAGTTGCAATTTTCATAAACAGTAGTATATGTTGTTAGCTAATGCTGGATTTCTGACAATGAAGTCATTAATCCTCTTGCTCTCCAATATTTTTCACTGATGATATTGAAGAGAGCAACAGCAGTAATAGTAAGTGCTTTATAGAGAGCACCATATTTTTATGTTTTGGCGGTCACATCGCTCTCTCACAACCCCCAGAATGTCTGGAGGACCACACCTGTCGTTGGTTTACGGGTCTCACTGACCTGACCGGGAGAATTATCAAAATAAATTCACCGACCATATCCTCTGATTACCAATCAGAGGACTATTACATGCCATGACAGGTCAGCATGTTAGGGGTTAAGATTTTATAGAGAAATTAGAGAAATGGAGAGGTTGGAAAAATAAAGACTCCCTACCCCTCAGGAACCCTAATAGCATCGGGGTCGGAAGAGAACAAGAGATGACCAAGGTAAGGTCAGATAGAAAAGTTACAGTGAGGAGCAAAACACCAGTAAGTGGAAGTAATGTTCTGCTCAGCTTGGGTACCTTGTGGTCGCCATTCACATATCCCCTAGACGGAGACCCCTGAGTCTTTGGAAAAAATATATAATACATTATTTTGTATCTCTTAATTTTCAAGCCCAGGCCCGGCCCAAGCCCGAGAAGCATTTTCCAAATTAGGCTCGAGCCCGTGCAGACCTCTAATGTAAAGGGTTGTTTCGAGTGGGGCTATTTTCTTCAAAATCTTTGCCTTGAAAGACTTTAAACTTAAATGCCAAATTTGGTTTTTAACCAATTTTTCGTTTTTGACTTATTCTGTACACAGAAGCACACACATACAGAACTTTTTCTAAAAGTGGTGTTTTTTTTTTTGTTTTTTTTAAATATAAAATGCTATTTAGCAACAGTTTCAATCAAGGTGTCTGTGCAAGGTAAGATAGAATACATACATTTTAGACTTGGATTCAATGACGGCACATTTTTATGAATAGGATGTTAGATTTGTAATGAGTCTTTCAACTTCCGAATTGCTATTACAAGATATTGAACATCAACATTCAGCACACAACAGGCACAAGTAGAGCCTTAATCTCAAAACAACTACTATGCGTTACTTTGTACTGGATAGGAACTGGTAATAGTAGACATGAAATGTAGATGTTGGCTTATTTGTCACTAATTTTCTCCAAAATAGCGATTTTATTTTCATTTTTGACCTTCAGTATCATCATGTTGAACCTAAAGTGAAAATTCTCCATTTGCATTTACACCAATTGCTGCAATGTACAACATAATAAAGCATTAACTATTAGATATGTTTAGTTCTTCCGGGCTTGTAGGCCGTGGTCTAGAAGGTATTGTGGATACCAACGTTTCACCAAATATCTACAATGCCTTCTAGACCACAGTCTACAAGCCCGGAAGAACTAAACATATCTAATAGTCAAGACACCAGCCGTGAAGGCCTAAATTTTTACATAATAAAGCATATTCTGCGAACAACCTATAAAATGACAGGTCAATTGCCATAGCCAATTTACTATAATGCAAAAATTTGTAATTTCATGTTTTTAATACTTAATATCCTTTAATCTTCAAATATGATGAAATCGCTTTATATCATGTCTCTTAAATTAAAGAAACTCATAATACCTACTGAATGTGCAAAAGTTTTGATACTTAACCATGGATGTTTAATGGTCCTTATAAGAATGGCTGGATTTGTAAAGTTCCTGACAGACTCTTATAGTAAAACAATAGTGCATAAAGAAATAAATGAAGGCTTTCATGGCTGGAGTCATAATTAGAAGAATATGCTTCCGGGCTGAGAGGCCGTGGTCCACTGAGCTCCTTCACTCTCCCAGACGTTTCACTTGCAGCTACGACAAGCATCATCAGTGGCAATGTACAACTCTCCTAGGTCTCTCGGTTGCTACTGAGTAGCGTATTCTTCTAAGAGTGCATAAACATGTGTAACCTTTTCCTTGTTATTTGTTATTTAATATGTAAATTGTAAATATTGTGAAACAGAGGCCAGGTGTTAAGTCTGAAATTTTGCAATTATTTTAAGTCCTAAACCTTTGCTTGGGATTCATAAGGTTTAATTTGATTTTTAGGATATGCTAGTACCACTCCTGTTATCAATTTACTATAGAGATTTCTCTCTCTCTCTCTCCCTCTCTCTCCCCCTCTCTCCCCCTCTCTCCCCCTCTCTCTCCTCTCTCTCTCTCCGAAACACATCAATTTTGTTTCAAAAACATTTTCTCCTAAGATGTCAATACAAATAAAAGCATAAGCATAGCGGTTAATAATACACAAACTTGTGTATTACCCTTATGCTTGTTATATGATTGGAACTAGATATATAGTGTCTTATGAAAACTGGTTTACGTACATAATAATAGTAACAAAAGATTGTCATAACTTCTTAAATGTTTATCCTATCAAAATGTTATAAATAATAAAACATGTTAATTTTGCTTGTAAATTGTTGTTATGTTAACTTTGTTAAAAGCACAGAATAAGTAGGATAGTTTTGATACCTTTAATACGTCACTCCTTCTGTTGGAAAAATAATTGGGACACCATATAATCTAGTTTTGATAGGGACTTGGGGTATATTATATAATCGATTTTATAATTTTTGGTTTGACCATCCTTATACTTGTACATACAACAAATACAAACTCTAAAAAATCTATTTTTAATTAATTAGTATTACTATACATATTAACATTAGTTTTTTTTGTTCAAAAATTTTCACATTTCTAGTTACTGCTTTATCATATGTAAGGAACCATATTCTAATATTTAAAGAAGAAGATATCTTCAATGAAAATGTCACCATGGAGGAGTTCAAAGAAGCAGTTAAAGGTTTGCAATGCAAAAAAAGTCTCACTGATAAAATAATATCTGAATTTATGAAACATTTAGGAAGAAAAGCATTTAATGCTATCTTAAATCTCTTGAATCTGATTTGGAAAATAGGTGTGCCAGATAGTTGGAGGAAAGTTATCACTATATCTATGTTAAAACCAAACAAAGATCTAGCAGAAGTTGATAGCTACTGGTCAATTGCCCTCATAAGCATCTGAGCTAAAACCATGGAAAAAATGACATATGCAAAGCTGAATTGGTTTCTAGAAAAATGATTGGTTTCTAATAACACCTGTATAGGCAGGATTTAGAATATTTTATTCTACCACTCAACAAGTTGCAACGCTTAGCCGGAAATCAAAGATGCACTAGACATCTCAAAAGCAACATTAGCAGTATTCATAGATTTCAAAAGTGCATACGACTCTATTTCGCATCAAAAATTACTGCAGAAAATGTCAAGCCTTGGCATACAAGGTTTTATGCTTAGATGGTTTCAAAGCTTTTTCAACCAGAGATTTGTACATACTAGATATAATCAAAAGTACTCAAAATTTGAATAAGTACACAAAAGTCTCCTACAAGGATCAGTTTTAAGTATAATCCTTTTCAACATTATGGTCAATGATTTACCTTAAAAACTCCTACAGAACAAAAACATTAACTGCGCTGTCTTTGCAGATGACCTAGTAATACCAACCTCTGCAAAAAGTAAAGATGAATTAAAATTATCGAGAGAAATGAATAAAGCATTAGAAGACCTGAAAGTATGATGTGAAGAAAATGTAATGACCATAAACCCAGCAAAATCATATTAGCAGGTGTTTATTTTAAAAGACAAAGTTCCACAAATTCAAACTTCATTGAAAAACACACCCATGCAAGAAACAAATAAATAATAATTACCATCTGAAGGTTATTTAATCCTCTGACATAAAGTATTTACAATAGTAAGTCACCATTGGGGTAATTGTCTCTCATGTGAGACTGCCTTTGTGGTTTACCAGGAGAAATATGAACTGGTTTGAGAATTTAATGCCATTCTGGCAGATTGTCACAGTAGCTCAATGGTTAGAGCACCCGTCTGTTAAGTGGAAGGTCTGTGGTTCAAGTCCCAGCTGTGGCATTGAATTTTTAAGTTCCAGCTCTACCTCTCAAACAAATAAGTTATATATCTTATAAATGAGCATAACTCTACACCAAAATGAAAATGTGAGATGAAGATTTGGAAGACATTACTAGAACCAAATATAATACCAGACAGTTCCTGATCAATTGCAGTTGCATAATTTCATCTTGAAACCGGCCACAATTGCTTGGTGCCACATCTTTTTAAAATTAAATTATTAGACTCTCCACGCTACGTAGTATGCAAAAACAAGAATACAGTAATGAGCAAGGACCACCTGATGTCCTGTCCTGATCTTCAGAAAATAGTTGGAACATCATTTCAGATTGCAAAGTATTATTGAGAAGCCCGCATGCGAATGATGACAAATCAAGAGCTCCAGAACATTTGATTACAGCTATTACTATATTTAGTCCTCTTTTTAGTTACAAAATCAGGATTGCCAACAATTAGAGTAACAATATTTCTTTGTGATGTAATCTATTTCTTGTATTCCTATTATCACCTTGGCACTTATCTTTTCATAGCAGTCCAGCCACTCTCTGGAAGATTCTTCTTTCTAATGTTTTTAGTGCAGTATATTCAAAGACTATAAAGCACACCATGCCTGGTGTTGGGAAGTAACAGGTGCCACAAAGAGTGCATATGCACCCAGAACAGCAACTTTTTAATTCTGCATAACTTTAGTAGTGTTTCTATGTATCAAATCACAATTAACTTTATCAAAGTATTTTACATCTTAAACTCCAGGTTCCATAGATCAGTTTACTTGACTACAGTCAGTTTTGGCAAGTGCCCAAAGTATTTTAGAGAGGCCACTAGATGATAGTCAAGCCAACTTGCTGAACTTAACTAGCTCTGGGACAGTAAGAAAAGACACATATTGTGAAATGTAGGACACTTACCTCCTACAAAAGATGCCTGAAGTGTGATTCCCCTGCTTATAGGTACTGTTGACATATAAACTGTTGGCACATAAAATTGCCATTGGTACAGTTCGTGGCTAAGCAAATGAGCATCAGTTTGTTTACCCTATACCTCACAATTATTGAGATATGTTTCAGGAATCTTCATTCCTATCTTCAGCATCAATCAACTAGTTGCTGCAGTTGTATTGTCACATGTTCTTCTTGATAGTGGATGTCTCTGGTAGTACTGATATGAACTTACCTAGCTGGTCCAAAGGTGAGAGACCAAACCTCATAAATCAAGTGTTTTTTAACACATTGGGACAAATGACAAGTTCAATTACCTTTTGTTACTGTGTTTTCTCTAAAACTGAATGACAGTTAAACTCATTACGTTACAACACACAGATGTTCTGTTCTATCATAACCTTGGCATAAAACACTGCTCAACTGTCTCACTCTGACAATAAACTCACTAAACACTCACTTCTCTGTCCATGCTGACTTGCTTATACAGCCAAGAATTAGGTACTGGTGATTTCTCTAGATGTTTTGCAAATCCTCTCGTAACAAGTCAGTACTTAAAGCTTCTCAAACTGTCTGGAGATGGACTTTGTTCTTAGCCGACAGTGCCACACATTGCCTAGCAACAAAGTGGTGTGAGGTGGCTAGTGGTGAGGTGCTTTAAGGAGGTTGGCTTCCAGAATGATTTCGTGGTTGGTGTTCCAAAAGTGTGTTACTATGGCTTATTTTTCAATTTTTTTATGCTGTCACCATAGGACAAAGTTACCTACAGCCACAGGGATTGGCACATATCCGTCTGGCTACTTGGACTTGGATGTGGCTGATGGCCAACTTCCCACAGAACAATAGCTTTTGTGTGTCCTTGCCTGCTCCAAAAGATTCGTTTTGGTCACTTTAAGTAGATTCCTTTTCCAGAATGTTCACTTTATGTAAGACTTGAAGCTTTCACGGCGATGATTATTGATTAGAACTTCTCAGTGATGAAGGCCACAGAGTTAAGATGGCCGAAAGCTTGAGCAACTTCATCAACATCACACGGCTGGTGACCTGAGAAGTTCTAATCAATGTTCACTTTATATTTGGGTTCTATATAAGAAGTTCGCTAGTGCCCAGCAGTGCAGTTGCAATTCAGTTTGACAGATCATTGTATTTTTTGCAGGTGTGTACAACAGTATCTCAGGTGTACACTATGACCAGTGCTTAGGTGAGAAATAAAGTGTTATGCAAGGAAAGTGTTCGTTTAATCCTATTTCAAATTTCTCCTTGTCCAGACCGAAGGCTACATCAGGCTTGGCTGTCAAGTTAGTGGCCTTTTAAAATATGGGTAGCTTACCAAAATTGACTGTTGATTCAGAGTATTTAGAACTCCTAATTCAAGTAAATATTTAAATATTTGAAGTAAAATATTTAAATACACTAAAAATGAAAGAAGTATGTGTTAAATAACTGGGTGGTCGTAATTATTTAAAATTCATACCATAAGTTGGTTTGAGTTTGAAGGCATTAAAGATAATGCAGAGAGAAATAATTGTTTGTTTTTAAGAAATGCAAGACATTTTTAATCTATTGCTAGTGCATACAAACCTTTCATGTTGTTTTAAAACTGGAAACAAAACAAGAAAAATGACTCGTATGTTTTTATTTATTTCAAATATTCCTTCATAAACACTACAAAGTTTATGTAAACCAGATTTGTGACATACTGAATCACGTTTTGATTATTTTGATATTTTACAGTAACACAGAAACCATCTTGTGGCACACGACTTCAGAATAGCACATTTTGTGGGTATTTTATAGCACTGCACCTTTGTACATACTGTTTATACCATTAATATATGTGTAAAGTTATTATTCTTTTTTAGCTCTATCTCATATCCTGCAGCATGTTAATGTTAAACCCTATTTGTGCATGTGTATTTATTGTTATATCTACTCAACAAAAGTATTCCATGTGCTTAGCTAAAGTAACAAGGTTTGCAAGTGAAGTTAGGTTAAATGAATTGTGCATTTGAAGGTTAGGAACAACTATCACAGCAGTTCATAATAACCAAGAATGGTAACAAGAATGAGCAACAGCAAATTTAAAATACATATATCATGATGTGAGTGTTGACATTTAACAGGAAGCTTTCTTGTGTCCAAGGAATGGGAAAGAAGGCTTGATCAACTTTTAACTTTCTTGCTCTCTGACATACAAATTAGATATACAGGTGTTTAAAAAAGGTGTCCGATATTACAACGGGAATTGGTATTGGTCAAAACTAGAATAAATGTTCCTATAAACATATGTCCAGAAACAAATATGTGTTGAGATATGAGCCATATTACAAAAACTGTGCAAAGCATCCTTATTTTTTATGGTTTGGCAATTCACCAATGTCCCCATAGCCAGAAATCCAATGGATTGAACATCCGACAATTGCACAGGACTTCCTTGACTGATCCATCGTCCATTAAATGTTTGGCTTAAGTATCAGGATCGCTTTAGGTCCAACGTGTGGGCAGGAATTGTGGCTGACAGACTTCTAGGGCAATACATTTTACTGAACAGATTACCAGGTGCTTTATATCATCGATTCCTGCACAATAAGTTACCTGTGCTTTTGGAAGAGTTCTCTTGTGGAAAGACAACCCATAACGTGGCACCACCCCATTTTGTATGCATCATACGACAATATTTAAACCAAACATTTAATGGTTGAGGAGGTCCAGCAGCATGGCCTCCCCATTCGTTGAACCTCAATCCATTAGGTTTCTGACTATGGGAATATTTAAAGACATTGGTGTATGCCAAAGCTATCAAAAATATGCATACATTGCACATTTTTCTAAAATGGCTTATATCTTACCAAATATTTGACATATATTTATAGAAACATTTTTTCTAATTTTGACCAATCCCAACTCTTGTTGCAATGTCAGACACTTTTTTTAAACACACTGTGTACTGTACACATTGGACTCTTCACTGTAGTATTTCTTGTTTAGTTTAAATGCAGAATTCTGTTTCACTATGGTTATTCCAAACATTTTCTGCAACAAGCTGGCTTGTCTATTTGTTTTGTTTTGGGATATACAAGTGAGTGTATATATATCTGACACTGTCACATACAGGTGAAATGGATAATGTCATTGCTGGTTATTGTACCTCCGTGCTTAGAATGAGTTCTCATATAAACATTGCTGGTTATACCACTCTGGTAGTGGTCATTCTACGTGGTTAAAGGATAACATGCTAATCGCTGGTTCCCAAGGTTCCATGTTCAAACCCATCGGAGCGCAATGTATTCTTTCGGGCGTGAAAATGTTTAGCAAGGCTTCCTTTGGAAGGGAAGTAAAACTAGTGTTAGTGTGATTTATATTTATGACACATAAAATAACCAAATCTGTAGAGAGGACTCTTGGCAAAATTAAGTGGTCCTTCATGCTCAATGTAGAATGGAATGCTGAGAACCACAGCAGTTAAAGAGCATCCAAAAATAGAAACTCAGTTTCAATTTTACTTCACCAATGAGCACATTACCATTCACTAGTCTCAGCTGTTTACATGTTGCTCAAGCTTATTGTAAAGTGTGGTATCTTTCACTGCAGCAGCACTCAACTTTATAATTAAATTAACTAATCCAAGAATGGGTGAAGAACATTTATAAAATATAATTTTGTGAGTAAAAACTTATATTAATCCAGTCATCAGATAAAGACATAGCACCCAATGATGTTCAGAAGTAGTTGTACAACTTGGAGAGACATCCAAATTTGTAGTTTAAAAAGAAACTATGTACTTGAAAGCAAATGGCACTTTTAACAAAAACATCCAGTTGCCATTAAAACACTAAACAGCTTTTCCTCTTTCTTCCTTCGGGGTTTTTACAGTTCACATGTTTCACTTCCATTCTTGCATTTGAAACACTGCTTGCAGATACTCCAATTGCTTCTGATGTCAATTTGGTAACATCTTTCACAGCCAGAATGTCATAATATTAAAATAAAAAGTCAAACACACTTAATAGTCACATTTTCTCCACTTTTTAGAGGCTTGTTGCTTTTATATTTCCCTACTTTGAGGATCTGAGCACTGCCATCATGACTCCATGCACGTACATACATTACTTAGAGGATGGATGGGTTCTAGTGCTTTGCTTTGCTTCAATAAACAACTCTGTTGGGGAAGCACTTACCATTATATGACAATAAACAGAAGTAACATGTTTAAGCTCATATTTAAATCCTTGGAAACTTGAATTATTCTGTTTATTCACCCCATTCATTTTTTTCAATGTATCAAATAAGCAATAATGTATGCAATGTACTAACAAGTTATTTTCACTTGCAGCAAGAGTTGTACTGCAGCATGTTGTTGGCATCCAGACCCACCCTAAGGCCATATTGGGCTTAGTGCACCTCACAATAATTAGTATGGCCACTTGGAGCTAGGTTCATTTTCACTGGAGGAAGAAGAGAAGAATGATTACTGTGGTCATCTCCTATTGAAATGACAGTACTATTGGTGACATTTTCCCATTACACCATCCTTCTTCCAATAATTATTTTCTATCTTCTCCAGTGTTTGCAAAAATAGTGCCAGTCTGTTACAGTCATATCCTAAAGCATTATATCACACAATAATTAGCACTTATGTATTGCAGCAGACAAACAGTAATGTTGCTCAAAGAAAGCAAAAAGTGTGTCCACTTTAAACATCTCTATAGTTTTGTTTATTCCAATCAGTTTGTACAATTCTGATTTACCATAGAATTGTTGTGCTGAAGCTCTTTATTTTGTAACCAAGATATTACAGCAGATTTCATAAGAGGGTTTTTCCACTTCTACAGTGTCATCTGGACATTATGTAAGAGTACAATACAAGGATTAAGAGCTATTTCTTCTGTTATCCACTTTTCAAAGTTCTCAAAAATAAAGCTTTTTACTTATGAACACTCTTTAACTGCTATGATTCTTAGCATCCCGTTTTATATTAGACATGAGAGCCTGCTTAATTTTTGGTCCCTTTATCAGGCTTATGATTCTTTTATGAGACCACTGGCTTTGCTTCCCTTTGGAAGGAAGACCTGCTAAGGTTTAAGCCTGAAAAAACTCCATCACATTCCACCGGGTTTGAACTTGCAACCTCAGGAACCAGAAACCCATTAGTACCCAGAGCGAGAATGACAGTTAAAATACATGTAATGTGAGCATTCATAAATTAACGAGAAGCTTTCCCAGGTGCTGAGAGAGAAGACCTCACCAAGTTTTAATTTTCTTGTTCCCGGGCAGGGCATATTAGATCCGTATTGTATATATTAGACTCTTCACTGTAGAAATTATTCAAGGCATTTGTGACTTGAAGCAGCCACTAGAGCTCTCTCTAGTTGAGGCTGGGAAAATGAAACTGGAAGAAACTCTAACAAATGTGCATGCAGACCACAGATCTTGATACCCCCTCTCCCTCAAATTCATTGAGCATTGATTCTTCTACTGAAAGCATCATCTCTAGTTTGTTATGTAACTGAAAACTAGTTGTCTCAAAAACAATAGCTAAAGCTATAAGGAACAGCAAAACACCAATAGAAATTGACAGGGAAAACTGAACAGCTTTAATGTACACTATTAATACAGGAATGAAGCTTAGAGAAATTCCAAATAGTAATATGTGTTCCTGTTCTTATTAATAAAGTATTATGAACAAAAATGTTATATGCTGTTCTGCTTCACTTCTTGGGTTATTGTGAATCAAATTACCACATTTATGCTTACTTTGCCAGCTCTTACAAATGAAACAGAAAGACCTCAGCCATGAGTAATTACAGCATAATGAACATATTTGGCAGCATTAAGCAGCAACAGCAATATAACTAAAATAGCAGAAATGTTTAGATAGAAACATGAATTTATTTTCCCAAATATTTAAATACATGTATAATTAATTACAGTGTTATCTATCCTATTACATTATATCTAACCTTGAATGTATTGAACCCCAAACTTACAGGTTACTATCTTCTTTCTTGGAAGTTTGAAAACGGTGTTGTAATAATCAATTTAAACCAAAAAGGTGAGTCGATTAATAACACATATTAGTTGTGTAGTGTTACTAATTGACTCACCTTTTTGGTTTAAATTTATAAGTTGCTGTTTAATGTGTATAAACCAGGTTATACTGGTTATCTTGCTTTAGGACCACTACATGCCAAGCTCTATACACTGCTACTTCTAGTGTACCTATAGATAATGTTCTCATCTGTTTCTGTTTTAAACTTTCTAATTAGCTACCAATTTCCCAATGCCCTTACCTAATTTTAATTTCAGTATCTTTTTCGTAACATATCTACCAGTAAATTAGACAATTTCTTCAGTGTTAAGTTACTTCTTTTTTCTCTAGTTTCTTTACTTTCCAAAATTGCATATCAATAATTATTGATATAATTATCCTTCATTCCACAAACTCGACCCTTCTCCCTCCTACTCCTTTCAGTTTTACTAGCCCTATTCTAGTCCATGCGGTTCCTTCCCTGGTTGCTTTATCTCTTTTATCACATAGCCTCCTTTCCCATTTTTGCTTTAACTCACTATAGATGATCACTGATTTTTTTTTTTAACCCTTTCACTGTGTTTGACATCACATAGAGACAACGGTACATTTAACAACTTGTAAAAATATTAATATTTGGCAATAAAACTGTAGTATTTTTTAAAGGAAAAAAGCAAAATCTATGCAACTGCTGTCAAATGTAACCCCGTCAGGTTTCAAACGTGCCATTACACCAATTATTTTACTTGGGCCCTCCCCTTCCTTTACCACAGGCACATTTCACTGCAGTTGCTGGGATTTGAACTCACGGCATTTGGCTTTGAATGAATGGCCAATTCATTGCATATTGCCTTAACCATCACAGCTATCTGAATTGCTTCGGCCGAGGTGTCTTGGAAAGGGATATGAAAACTGGTTGAGGAATTAGAGGAAGAATGGCATATATAGCAAATTATTTATCTCAGCAGTGAAAGGGTTAAAGAACCCAAAACTTCCTGAATTTCAATGTTATGCATTGTTAATTTAATTTGATTGCAGCAGCCTTTTTCTCTTGATTCTCTATATCTCCACATTACACCTTCTCCACCTTCTGCCAGGACCCCTTTAATTCTGTTAACCCTACTACTGCTATTAAGCAATGTTCTCCTGTGAAACCAAACTTCGTTTCAGAATACATTGTTCTTCCATATTCTTTAACCTAAACCAGTATTTTAGAATGTCTACCATTATTTTTCCTCTACTCTCTGTTCTTCATAGTTCTGCATGTGCTACCCCATAAGGCAAATTTTTAGATAGTTCCATAACTTGTTTACACAAGTTCTTATGAATCATTCACATTTCTCCGTACTTCCTCTATTCCCCATACAGCATTTTGGCTTTAACTATTTCTGTATATACTCTCTCCAGCCATTATTAACCACTTCAATATTTTTCCAACTTCTTCCATACCATAATTTTCAATTTGTGAATATTTATTCTTTAGCTGCATTCTTTGCAAAACTGCAATCAATTTCATTAAACCAACACTTGTTACTGACTCGTTTCTTACCAGTGATGTTTACAAGCTCTCCTACAAGAATAACATGGAGTATTTTACTCCTCCCATTCATTTTTCGGAGAAGTTAAGTAATGGACAGACTTGCACATACTTGAGCTTCTTCCTTATGCCTGTTGTATGATTAGAGCTAGAGGATGGACCAGATTGATCTGACATATTTCTAGGAATGTTAGCAGTATATAAATAATTCAAAATTAAAAGAGAGTTAAAGTGTTGGCAAAGCGACAAGTTTGGTGTGTTGTGTGAGGACTCTACGAGCTTTAACTGATGTTCTTGATGCATGGGTGGCGTTGTGGTCGCCTGGCTGGTGACTACTTGTGAACCCTGGTGTCGAGATAAAGAACCTCCATCACACATTAGGACCTGCTCTTGTTTTTTAGGCTGGGACATGCCTCCTGCATTCCATTGTAGAATTCTTAAAGTATTGGAATTGTTGTGATGAAATTTGCCTAAAGATGTCCCCACCCGGAGATCCGATTGGGGGACAGTTTTAAATCTTCCCTTAAATAAATTTAACAAGGCAGTAATTCTTTCAGATTCTAAAGCTGCAATTCAGGGAATATGTTCAAATACTACAAAGAAGTCAACAAAAATTAGAGAATGCTACAAAATGTTAACACAACTCCAAAAAGTTAATAAGACTGTTCATCTCCAATGGATTCCAGCACACTGTGGAGTCATGGGGAACGAAGCTGCAGACTCACTTGCAAAGAAAGGCACAACAATAAAACAAAAGTCTAAATTCAATTTCTCATATTCCTCAATAAAACGCTTGATCATTAAAAATTTTTGTCATTCATACCTACAAGAAATAGAAACAAATGCCAAAGATAAAAAATGGATTACACTACTTTCCAATCCAGATATAATCCCCCAGAGAACAAGGAAAACAGCTGTTGCAGCCTTCCGACTATTGACAAATCACGACTGCTTAGCAAGTCATCTCTACAGAATAGGTATCTCAGCCTCACCAATATGTGTCCTGTGTAACGATCCAGCAGAAATGAATGAAGAACACTTGAAGACCTGTGAAGCATTAAGATCAGAAGAAACTACAGTTCAAAAGTTTTGGAAAGCACGAATGCTAATGGCTTCATTGCCAGATGCAAGGCACTAGAAAACAACAAACAACAACATTAGGACCTGCAGAATGCTTTCATTTAATCCCTTCCTCCCAGGATATGACATACAATAGTGTGATTCTCAGTGTGGAATCCTCTCCACACCTTTAAATGTATAAAAAGGTATAAAATACCTTTACCCTTTTTTTTTTTTTTTTTTTTTTTTTTTTTTTTTTTTTTCCCTACTTTTGTTCCCTAACTTTTCTTTTGTAAATATTGGAATGAGTTTTTAATTTACTATTTTCTTAATTATATGTAAACCTTAAACATATTTTTAATGTAATTTTTTGAATAAAAATGGAACACAAGTGCATCATTTTTCAATAGTTCAACACCTGTCCACCTGCACATAGAAAATACATGAAAAGAATCTTGCACAGCCATTCACATACCGTCTGGTGCACTTCTTCATTAGAACAAACATTTTTTTAACTCCTATCTCTTCCTTGAGTGGTCCAAACATTTGGCAGTCAGTCAGGATGAGTCTGATGAGTATGGCGGATGTGGAAGTTCTGGAGTGAGCTGCCATGGCAGCCTCTTGGAGACACTTGGGGAAATTTAAGCAACTCATGAATAATGTGATGTGCAGCACTAAGACTAATGTTCAGATTTGCAGCTATTTTATCTACCATCACTTGGCAAGTTTTCATGACAATGTCTTCAACTGCTGCAATAGACTGGTATCACAATGTGGTGTGCCTGACCTGGACAAGGAGCATCTATCGCAAAAGTCACACTGTTTCTGAACTTCCTACTCTACTTGTACACTTGCTGCAATGATAAACATCCATCACTATACTGGACCTTCATTTGCCAATGGATTTCAATAAGTTTTGTATTGTTATATTTGGGGCTAATGACACCCTAAGCCCAACTACTATTACAATAGCTTTCGTACCTCCACATGACACAATATTGTTCTTCATTGGTGTATGTCAAGTGGAACAGCCATTTTCAAGTTGTATTGTATTGTGACAGCATTTTTTGTAGTATGCCACCTGTTGGGCATTCTTCAAAGCAGTGGTAACAATATTGCCAACTTACAGAACAAGGTCATAAAAATTTGAATTTTTATTACAAGGTCTTCATTTCACTTTCCCTTGTATTCTATCTTTGTGCTAAAACAATACCTAATCCGAAGGCCTTTCCAAGTTCTGAAGAGATGTTCACACTTGTAGATCCTGATTTGGTGGGGTTGGAGAACCCAGCATTTCACCAAGGACTGTAATGGTATCCTCAGGGTTGATCCACTGTCTATACTGATAGACCAGAATGGTTAGGGCCAGTCAAATGGGGGTAGATGCTGATTGTCTCATCTTGGTTGGTCTTGGTCCCTTTCTTGCTGCCAAATTCATTTTCCAGAACAATATAAGGGTCAATACAATAGTTTTGAGATACACCAAGGATAATATTTTTAAAATTATTCTGATTGTTGCACTTTCTCAAAGTTCTCGCCACCACATTGTATACACTTTTGTATTCATTGAAAACATTTTTGAAAGCACTCCTGCCACATGGTTTCTTCAATGGCTGCAAGCTCTCCTTCATAGTTGGTAACAGCATCTTCAGGGGTTGAAAAGTTCTCTCCATGCATACAGTTTTTTACCATTGGGAACAGAAAAAAGTCACATAGGGCCAGTTTGGGACTGTATGGTGGATAAATTATAATTTGACCTCTGTAGACTCTGGAACTGAATGGCAATGTTGGCTGTATGTGCAGATGCATTGTCATAATGGAGAAGGATCCCATGCGTGGCCATCGTACTTGAAGCTTGGCAAAAGCTTTTGATAAGCAAACTGTGATGTACCAGTTAGCAGTAACCATTCTTTGCTCCTTGAGAGGAATGGTTGCCACAAGACCATCCCTTAAGAAAAATGAGGCCACCATTTGCTTGTCGACACATTTGGGACATTTTGTTTTTGTCAGTGGATTGTCATCAGGAAAGATCCAGACCTCTGATTGCCACTTGGTCTCCAAATGAAACTAAAAAATCCAGGTTTTGTCACCTGACAATGTTCAAAACCCATCTCGAGTCCCCTTGAATCTTGTCAGCATTTTCTGACACCATTCAATATGGGTGTGTGTTTGTTCTTCTGCCAAATTGTGAGGCACCTGTCGGGATATCACCTTCCTCACACAAAGGAATTCATGGAGGATTTTCAAAATTGCTGCAAACCAATCTGCAATGCTGCTCAGTTTTTTAAATGTGATTATTTTCGTGAAGCATTTTCTCAATACTGCAATTATTTCTTCAGTCACTGCTGTTGCCAGACACTCACTTCTCTTCTCATCTTTCAAAGATGTTCGACCCCTTTTAAATTCCTAAAGCCACTGGAAAACTGTGGCATGAGAGGGAGTAATGTCCCCAAATGCCTGTTGCAAACATTCAAGATTTTGGCACTGGTTTAACCCACTTTTAGGTTCACAGAAAATAATTGAGCAAAAATGCACTTTTCCCAATTCCATTGCAGGGACTGATTATCTGCACACCACAGGTTGTTCATCCTTTCATTGCTGGAATTCCTGAAGTGTGAGAGTTGCTACACGGTACCAGTGTACTCGCAAAGTATGGGACTACCCCAACCTGCATTCATGGGGATCAACTTTCATTTTCTCACATCTCAAAACTTTCACAGTGACCCACATAATTTAAACCATATGAATGCAAAGAGCTTATTCTTCTTGGTTGAAATTACTCTTATACTGTAGATTTCTACTGCTACCTTCTGATGATAGCTAATTGATGTCATGTTTGATTAATAAGAGTGTTCATATATAGCTTTTCAAAAGTGATACTCCAACTAGTGTTCTAAAATTATTGGCATTAGAGACAATCCATACTAGATTTCCAGAACACGAATGGCTCCATATTTATACTGATGGATCATTGATATCAAACCAAGATGGAGCAGGTGCTGGAGTCACATGTCACCTCTTTTCCTATTACAAATCTTTAAGTTATGGAACTACTAACTTTGATGGAGAAATTGAAGCAATTCGAATGGCCCTACAAAATCTTTTGTACAGAATTTCACATTTTCAGCAAGCAGTTATTCTCTCAGATTCCAGGGCAGCAATTATAGCAATTACTTCCAAGTTGTCACCAAAAAACCAAACTATTATAGAATGTTTGGAAGATGCTTAGCCATCTAACAGCACTTCAAAAACACCTAGTCTTCCAATGGATACCGGCTCACTGTGGACTGAGTGGTAATGAGAAAGCTGATTTTCTTGCAAAAAAGGGTACCAGCGGTGTACAAAAATCTATAGTTAATTTACCATTTTATGCAGCTAAAAGATTAGTCAACTCTGAATTCAAAAAAATTATTGCAAAATATTACTATGAAAAATCAAAGAATAAAAGATGGGAACTACCAAACATTCAAACAGTGATTCCTGAGTATCCTCGAAAAACAGCAGTTGCAACCTTCAGGTTGATTACAGGACATGATTGTCTGGCAAAACATTTAAACAGAATTGGGATATATTCTTCACCACTCTGTCCTCTATGTGATCTGCAAGAGGAAATGGACCGAGACCACCTTCAAATATGCCCAGCCACTTCTAGTGCCCCATCCATCAGTGAAAAATATTGGAGAGCAAGAGGATTAATGACTTCATTGTCAGAAATCCAGCATTAGCTAACAACATATATAGCTTTTCTGTCTGTCCCATTCTATTGTGTAATTCATAATCCAACTCATGGTAGTGTTGAGTATTTTAGTGCCTGTGCAGACTTGGCCAGAGCTACATATTTTGTATATGCCGACAGACGAATGTGAATCATTTTACCTTTGGGTGATTTTAATGTGTCTTTAATTTTGCATGCAAACCTGTAAGTTGTCTTTCTTCCATGGGACCCAAGAAGTATGAATTCTGTATTTTATATTGGTGAATGTGAGTTTTCTGTGTCAAATTACATACAGTCTTGCAATGTCTAGGAATCTAATGTTAAAATCATGAGTATAATGGTGGCTTGACCATGATGGCAAACAAACTTTAAAGAAATCTATTTTACACATATCTCTATTGCTAAGCAAGAGCTCGGTATAGCAGACTAAAGCACATCAGTGTCAGATATATCTAATTATTGCATTCTTGGACACAGTCATTTTTGGAGGTAAACTTATTTCAGCACATGTTAGTGCACTTGTAACCTTTGTTAATAAAATAGACCTTTGAATCATTAATAAATCTTTTGTTTTATAAATAAGCTTTCATGATTGTTAGTCACCTTAAAATTGATTTACAGTATGTAGCATGACAGTTGTATTAAAATGACTCATTGCCCTGAAGAGGAGGACCATGTCATCTTTGAAACATTGTCCATTTTAATACAACTGACACACTTCATACCAAATTTTTATTTTAAATCTTTTATTTACAATACTCTTTCACTATCAAATTATTACACTCTTATGCTTACTTCAAATTAACTCTTGCTCTTAATAGAAAGAAATACTTCTTCTACTTAAAATAGATTTAATTTGCTACTTCTATGTAGTTTGATGCTTTCTACTGCCCCTGCTTTTTCTGCTTATTTTGCCTGTAATGTAAACAGAGAGAAATAGTTGCAGTGTAAAGGTTTGCTTGTGACATTTTGTGTTAGGCTCAAGAACGCCATGGATCTGCAGAGGATAGAATACAAAGACTGGAGGCACAGCTGGAAGAGAAGAATGCTGAACTGGTACGGCTCAACCAGCGACTTAAGATGAATGAAGAGCATAATACCAGGCTGTCTTCTACAGTGGACAAACTCCTCTCAGGTATTACCAGTTATTAAACCAAAATAAGCAGCTTGATTTTAGAGGAAGTTTTAGTTTATTAGTTGCATGATTATTTTGTTTACTTAATATTATTGGTTTGTAAATGTTTAGACTTACAGAAGTACATCAACATGCTTCAGTTTTTAACATTAGTGTCAAAGGCAATCCCACAGAAACAGGTTTCAGTTACTGAGATGCCGAGGAAGGGCAAAGTCAGCTGAACTGAACCTGCTCCCTTCCACTAGGTACAATGGATATTTTCTGGCAAGCCCTCAATTGATTAGCAAAGGCAATGAAGTGGGACAATGTTGATTACAGATGTGTTATGCATTCACAGCATTTGATAAGCCCACCTTTGTGGTGTAGGTGTAGCATGCCTGGCTCGCATTCAAGAGGTCTGGAGTTCAAATTACAGTTAGGATGAATTACCTGGATAAGGTTTCTTCCGGGGTTTCCCCTTATTCTGGAAGCTGAATATCAGGTAACTGTAAACCCTCCAGGCTTATTTGAACATTATTTCACCCGTTTCATTCATTATCTGATATGACCTAATCAATTAGAGGACATAAAACCTAAAATAAAATAAAAATACTAATTTAAAAAATTTTTAAACAATTTCAATAGAAAAGAAGTAGTATGGATACATAAAGCCTGGGTGTCAGTACTAGACAATAGAAAACCAAAGCCCTAAAATGCCAACCAAGCTTCCACAGCCCCATAGCGATTGACCTATGGCCACCAATAAGAGATGAGGGGCAGTCCCTCTCACCAACATATAACTCTAGTTGTTAACCAGCCAGGAGTCACTCTCTCTGAAGATGCCCAGCAGAGCCATGGGTGAAACGTCAGATGTTTATTCATCGACTGGACCATGGCCTACAAGCCTGGAAACTGCTTCTATTGGATCAACACTGGCCGTGAAAGCCTAAGCATGTACAATACACCTCTAAATTTCATGAATGGGAAGGCGAAAGAAAATTTTTCATATTAAGAAATGACCAAGAAAACTTAAAATTCTCAAAAACTGCTACTGAGGCCAAGAAGAAAGTAGCAGAGGTTCCCATATATTGTGCTCTAGAATTTTAAGTTGATTAATATTGTTAAACTTTAAAATCCATTTTTCTCAATTTTTTTTTTCTCCCTCAGCATTTTTTGCTGTTCAAAATGCTCCTTGGAGCCTAGTTTATAGTTTATTAACTTGAAATTTTCAGGAGAGCTTCAAAGGTATTAAAATTTATCAAGCACTAGTTAAAAAATATTAAATATTTGAGCTGAAATTAAGTATTTTTCATGTGATGCTAAACAAATATTGAAAATATCAATAAATTATATATAAAGCATTTTTTTCTCAAACTAATTAAGTCTAAGCTACGGCTGTATGACAATTTCTTTATATGTGTTGTTGTTAGCTGGTGCTGGATTTCTGACAATGAAGTCGTTAATCCTCTTGCTTTCCAATATTTTTCACTGATGGATGGGGCACTAGAACTGGCCGGACATATCTTTGTATGTGCATACTGTGCTAAAATTAAAAATTTAGGAGTAATACAATAGACTTTAGGGTCCAACGGTGATTGCATATTAGCATATAAAAAAGAGATTTACTATGAATAAATATATTAATAATTTAAAATTGGTTTGACATAGGACATTGAAATTTTGTGTATACTATATATTTTATATTTTGAATGTGTAGAAAAAAGTTTAAAGCAATTAGAAGAAAACTGGTGGATTTTTTTAATTTTCATAGGTGCATTGCTTTAGAAGTTTAGAAAACCTCAATGAATTGCTTCAACTATCCTCTGATTGTGACTTAAACAGAAGCACCAGGCAGATCATAAATACCCAAAAATTGTTGCACCCAGAAGCAGAAAATTACCCAGTTAAGAGGTTAAATAGAAAATATGTTTATGGATTTTAACATGTTAGGTTTATGTTTTTAGAATCCAATGAGAGGTTACAAGTCCATCTTAAGGAAAGAATGCATGCACTGGAAGAAAAGAATGCCCTAACGCAAGAGCTTGAGAAAATTCGGAAAGTTGCAGAGGACCTCCATGGAGAAAAGGTAAAGTGCAGATCAGGATTTCTGTTGCTTAAACATGTTCTGCAGTGCAACAGAAAAGATTGTAACTAAAATGTGTCTGTTTCAGGGTGATATAGTTAAGGAGTTAGGGAAAGCAAGACTGGAAATTGACAATGTGAAACGTCAAATGCTGCAGCAAGAAATTGCCTTTAATATTCAACAGACTGATGCATTAACAAGGTTAGCTTTCTGTGGGTCTGTCATATTCAATCATGGATTAATAAATATTAATACATACACTTTCATATCAACTTAAAATTTTTTGTAGGAGCCTGTCACCAAGTGCAGTGGCAGATCCAACAAGTTTTGTGCGAAGTTCGAGTCACACCAGTTTCGACACACATTCGTTACCAAGAAGGCCACAGAAAACAAGAGTCTCTGCACTAGAAGACGATCCAACAAAGGTACAGTGTTGTATGACATAATATAAACTGAACAATATCATTTATATGCAAAAATTTACCTGTTTAATACTCTACTCTCCATGAAACTTCTCCCAGTAAGTTCTAGTAAGAAAGTGGAGAGAGTAATAAACATGTCAATTTCTACATATAAATCTCAAAATTATTTCACTGTTTTCCCCTAAAAGGATTTACGAACAATATCGGTTTCTCTATTTGGTCACAGGAGTGTCAAAATTTAAATTTTGAAGAATGTGGGGGAAATCCAACAGTACACTTTATGGTTTGCCCACAACATGTGTGGTTGAGCAGATGCCTTTTCTTGACTTTGTGGCGAAGGAGCCATTTTTATGGCTTTGTGGATGGATTCAAAGTGTTGTAGGTTTTAACCACAGACATAAGAAAGCATTAAATTCTATTGCATTATATTGTAATTTATGTTTACAGACTGAATGTACCACACCAATTATCTGGATTATATGGCATAAGACCAAGGTGCAAAAAGCTTTTCCCTTGGGTAAACATTCTACTATTTTTGAAACAGAAATTTATGCTATTATTCTGTGCATACACCCAAACATAAGGAGAACTTATACTGGTAAACATGTCCTTATCTTCTCAGACTCTTAAATAGTTATAAGGTAATGTGAGGACTGGTTTTAGATTGCCTAAATATGAGGGTAGTTCAGTAAGTATAGAACAAGAAGAAATTGCATGGAGCCAGGTCGGGGAAATGGGGTGATATTACATCATTATCTAGTCATCTGTTATTATTATGATTATTATCATTACTATTATTACTATTATTATATTGTGATGCCGGCCTCGACACACAACAATGGATGGACAGGGGCCAAGCTACTTCACACCACATGCCGGACCGGCGAGGAAAAAAAAGCGCTCAAGGTCAGGCAGCTTCACACAACTGTTTGTGTGTGCAAAACTGTAACAATGGAAGCAGCAGAAACAAAAAGGGACTTTTCTAGCGCCTTCTCAAGCTCAGCCATTTCTGGTGCGTGTGTGTCTGGACCTTGAAAGTTCGGTATGACGTCATCCCCATGTATCCGGACATGAGGGAACAACAGAGTGAGTTTTTAGAGTTAGACCTACGGTCATGGATCAATCAGTGTGAGCCAGCTGTACATGTGTGTCATCATGAGAGTTATATTGGTGCCTCGAAAAAGTATAAATGAGTGTTGAGTGATTGTAACATCATAGTTTAGTGTATGAGAGACAGAGAAAGTGAAGAAAGACACTGAAAGGACGAGGTTATGAGAAGAACAGCTGTGATAGCCCGAAAGACTGTAGACTGTGTTAATGATGAGAACTGTATTTGTGGTAAAATTTTAGAACACATTAATGTGATATAAAAGTGACCAGACTGAATTTTTGTACTTTGTTACACTCGTGTCAGAAGTGGGATTCGTTGACTTTGTCTTTGTCACACTGGTATCAGGAAGTGAGATTTGTCAAATTGCCATTTTATTACATTCTTGTCATAAGTGGAGAAGATGATGAAGGAATTATTAACTGAAATCAAGAATATGAAACCCAAAAAGGAAGAAATGAAGACTAAAATGGAGTGGCATGGAGAAGATGGAGATGAAAATGGAATCCGAATTGAGCATGATTACCACGAGACAGGAATTATACATTAAAATGCCTTATGGAAAAGATTAATACTTTTATTCTATAAATTGGATTGTTTAGCAAAGATATATGTAAATATATTTTATGTGAGACTGCCTTTGTGGTTTACCGGGAGAAATACGAACTGGTTTGAGAATGCAATGTCATTCTGGCAGCTTGTCACAGTAGCTTGATGGTTAGAGCACCCACCTGGTAAGCGGAGGGTCTGTGGTTCAAATCCCAGCTGTGGCATTCAATTTTTAAGTTCCAGTTCTACTTCTCAAACATTACCCACACATGGCTTGTGTGTTTAAAAATACCAACAGTAAGTTTGTTGGCATAAATAAATAATAATTACCATTTGAAGGTTATTTAATCCCTGGACATAAAGCACTTGCAATAGTAAGTCACCATTGGGGTAATTGTCTCTGATGTGAGACTGCCTTTGTGGTTTACCGGGAGAAATACAAACTGGTTTGAGAATTCAATGTCATTCTGACACGTTGTCACAGTAGCTTAACCTCTTGAGCGACAGCCATTTAAAAGCTCTGCAGGCCGAGAACGGATACCCAATATCCAGCGCAGGGCATTTAAATTGTTAAATGCGCTAAAAGTGCTTCCTAAATACACAGCTGTATTTTGCGTAAATTTTAAGTTATTTTAATCAAACAAAAACTGTTATAAAACTCATTATATGCAGTATACATGTACATCATCAGCAATGTTGAGTTGCATTTACAAATCGTTGAAATGGCACTATTTGTTTCACTGTGGTAAAAAGTTAACTTTGCTTTGTCGAACGCATCTCGGAAAGAAACAGTAGTGGACCCATTGTATGTGTTAGCTATGCGTCAGCAAGTCACAGCACAATGGGAAATAGAACGCTACTGTATGCGTGGTTTATGAGTCATCAGAATAAAGCAGGTTTGCAATTTTTCCTTACACGTGTTTCGTAACTTGGATATAGCTTACAGGCTCCGTTTGTTTCTCTCTTGAAATGCATACGTATACTTTCCTGCTTGTAGCTGAAGTGAGAAGCTATTGAGTGTTACATCTCAGAGCTAAAACATGGCATCAACAAGCAGTGTTGCACAAAGGTTAGCGAGTGGTGGAAGTGTAAGGGCTTCTGAAATTACACAGGATAATGTGGAGGACTTCTTGCTGTGTGACAGCGATTTGGATATCGATGGCGAATTTTCCGAATTTGAGGGGGGTGTGGAGGATATAGGTACAAGTAGCAGTGAGGAAGAACGTGACCAACTTCCTTCAGGTGTTCGTGAAGAGTCAGCATTGTGGAGTGCTGAAAACAATTCCAATACAAACAGGCACATCTTCACGAGCACAGGGTCTGGTGTTCAATCCCAGGCTCAGCTGACTTCTGACAGCCAACCAATTGACATTTTTACAAAATTTTTTACTACCGACTTAGTGTCTCTCATTGTTTGCGAAACAAATGTATATGCGAGTAAGGTGAAGGAAGACCTGCTCTCTAAAGGTAAATTAGGGCCTAAGAGCAGAATTCAAAGGTGGACAGAAGTAACACTCAATGAGATTTACAGGCTAATTGGTCTAATTATACTTATGGGTGTTATTCGTAAACCTGCATTATACATGTATTGGTCCACAGATGACATGCTAGCTACTCCTTTTTTTGGAAAATGCATGTCAAATAACAGATTTACGTCAATTTTGCGGTTCCTTCATTTCACCTGCACAGAGAATGTAAATGACAAACTCCACAAAATTAGGCCTGTTTTCGATTATATTATTTCAAAATTTAAAGAAAATTATGTGCCTGGTGAAAAGGTCACTGTTGATGAAAGCCTAATGCTTTGGAAGGGCCGCTTAGGTTGGAAGCAATACATCAAAACAAAAAGGGCTAGATTTGGCATAAAGAGTTTTGATGTTTGTGAAAGTAAAACGGGATATCTTTACAATAGCTGCATTTACACTGGTCAAGGGACTGACAATACTGGAGACAAAGATTTGGGCTTATCTGGCTCCATAGTAATGCACCTAATGGAACCTGTGCTTGATCAGGGTAGGACTGTGTACTTAGATAACTGGTACAGCTCTCCTAAATTATTCATGGCCTTACACAAAAGAAAGACTAATGCAATTGGAACAGTACGTTCAAATCGTATTGGTTTGCCAAAAGATGTGAATACGAAGGCTCTAAGGAGAGGGGAAATGGAGGTGCGTCAGCTCCCACCTTTGACCTACCTTGCCTGGCAGGACAGGAGGGTAGTTACGGCATTATCCAATTGCAGCTCTAAGATTTTGATGATTGACACTGGAAAAACAGATGCCCATACCAAAATGTGCATTTTCAAGCCTGACGTTATCCAGGAATACAATATGCACATGGGCGGTGTCGATCTAGTAGATCAGGTATTGCAAGCATATCCCTCTTTACGAAAAACAGTGAAATGGTATAAAAAGGTATTTTTGCACCAACTGGATATAACCATATACAATTGTTTGGTAATTTGGAGAGCTCTAAACCCACACAAGACAATGACCTACCTGGACTTTCGACTATCAATAGCTCGCAGCCTAATTGAACAATACCAGGTTGAGAGGCCTCTTCATACTGGGGGTAGAAAATCCAAAACCCCTGCACCCCTCAGACTTCAAGGAAAACATTATCCTAAAAGGATACCGTCAACAGCAAAGAAGTCCCGCCCATTTCGAAGGTGTTTCGTGTGCCGCAAGAAGGGAATCCGTAAGGAAACGGGGATGATCTGTGGCGAATGTGGAGATGTGCCCTTGTGTGTTTATCCCTGTTTTGAGGCATATCACTGCAGAAGGAACATATAAAGGTAAGCCAGTAAAGCATATAGAATTTAATTAAAAGTTTCATAACGGGGGAAAATTAAAATAAGTTGAGTTAGATAGTGGATAAATAAGGGTTAAATGCACAAACGCACAGGACGTGTATACACGTCCATATCGCTCGTCCGTCATTTTAAATGGACGTGATATGACGTCCATATCCCTGAAGAGGTTAATGGTTAGAGCACCTGCCTGGTAAGCGGAGGGTCTGTGGTTCAAATCCCAGCTGTGGCAATGAATTTTTAAGTTCCAGTTCTACCTCTCAATCTTTTATAATGTTTAAACTAGCATGATTATAATTTATAATTAAAGTCCCAAAGGTATCAAGATCGATAGGAGACATATTCAGGGTCGATCATGATGACGTGATTGACGGAACATAAAAGAATCCTCAAAATAGCCAGTTACTGTAACTATGCAGTAACTAGGTAAAATAAATAGTTACCCCTATAGGGCGAATTGAATTTTGAGTAAGGTCCAACGCTTCGTGGGATACGGTTGTGCAATCATATTGTTAGAGAAGAGAATCCGTTGGTAATCCGATATTCAGTAAAGTAATCGAAATACATGGTGTAGTAGCGTATGTGAAAGAATAAAAAGAAGATATATGCTTTGTGAATAATTACAAGCAAAAAGAAGTGAAAATATTTCGTATAGAAAATATGAAGTCGCCAAATTGATAACTTTGGGTCACGCGAATGTTATATGCTAAAAAGAAGATAATTTGTTAAAGTGTCTAAACAAATGATAAAATTGGATTCACAAAAGAAAAAACATGATTGTCATTAAAAGCAATAACATCAAGGCAGAATTCGTCCGCTTGCACCCATAATGCCCTGTAGATAAAACTCATAGCTCGACAACATAGCCACAATGTTCCATAGCCACTATAATAAAAACCGTTACAACTGGCATGGAGAAGATGACAAAAATTAAATTCAAATTGAAGAACATGAATACCGGCATGGAGAAAATAGTGACATAAATGGAATCTGGGATGGACAAGATGGAAGTGAAAAGATAAGAGTGATTTCCACCATGAAAAGGTTGAGGCAAAGATGGAGGGTGTACGAGAAGAAATTAAGACAGTAATTGTCAGATGAAGGGTGTAAAGGAAGAAATGAAGACAGTAATTGTGAGATGAAGATGGAGCTGTTGGCAAAGATCAATGCTGGTTGGCGTAAAGAAAGATGCGAAAGGACTCGGCGGGAAGGTGGGAGACCTCTGCCAGCACTTGGACATCATGGAGGACCTTGAGAAACATCTTAATGCTCACTGGAAGGAAGAGTTAACAGAAGGTCAAGGAACTGGATGCCAGGGGCAGACGGATATCACAGACCTAAGGAGGGAGCACCTATTCGCCTAGGTGACAGTTGCACTTGTCTCAGAGAACAGAAGTGTAGGTCACAAGAAAGACAAAGAGGCAGCTGAGGGACATACTCAAAGATCCCCTAGAGGAGTGTGTCAGGGATGTAGCCAACCAGGACATGTTAAGGGCAGCCAGCAGGGAAGCCTATGAGCAAGCAAGGAACAAGTAAGAACCAGCTTAGTGTGGGACACACAAAGTAACTGTCGGAGCCACTCATTCAGATGATGCTGAGTGCCATAAACAGAAGAAGGGAGTACAACATCATCATGGACAGCAGGATACAGGGGAAGCCATGCTAGGTACTAGTGGACATAAGTGCAGCAATGACTGTGATTCGACAGGATATCGTGGAGGATATGCCAACAAGGAAACTGGATCGACCATATGAGTTAGTGGCGGCATCAGGTGACACCTTTCCTGCTGGAGTTGACATTGGCTCAGAACGTTATGGGTCTGTGGGTGTTCATCACAGGGTGGCTGAGGAGGTGATACTGGAACTGGATGCCTTCAGAAACCACAACGTAATGGTGGACGTCTGCGGGTAACACTCCAGAGCCCCAACAAGCATTTGGATGTCGGCAGGGTGATCCTGGAGGAGGTTGCAGTTGGACCCACCAGGAGCAAGGTGGCCGAGAAGGTGCACCAGGAGGTCAGCGGTCATGATACCCCAAAGGCATTTTTCACATTGTGCGCAGGATGGCTCATTAATGCATCTGGGTGAAGGGCAACCAGAGGAAGACTCGTCATGACTGGCAAGGTTACTGCAGAGGTTACAAGCAGGATGGCAAACATCCTCCTACTCTGGCCAAGGGATGCTACCCAACATTGTCAATAACCGTGCTACCTAGAAAAGTGATACAATGGCAAAGTCTAGCACACCCAGGGGCTGCCCCAGGAGAAGATACTGCTGGTACATCGGGATCATCTGGCCAACTACGACGGTGCTGTTCGGGACGATTCCAATAGGAATTTTAGAGTAAATAGCTCTACTCATACCTACAATGTCATGTTTTAATCTGCATAGCTGTGCACAGGCAGCTGATTCATGGTGGAATTGTTGACAAAGCAACCCTCATTTTCTCATCAATGGATTTGAGTCTCCCTATGTTTCATGTTTTCATTTCAGTCAATGTCAAGAAGCCCAGTTCATAATTGAAAATCATAATAACATACTAACTGCTATCTCGGAGATAGCCAGATATTCACTGCTTATTCACAACCAAAATGTTTCCAAAGGTACTTTGAAACATTTTGATTTGAATGTTTGTACTTTCAATTCTGACAGTTCCTCTTGTAAGCCTGAGTTATTTGAAAGATGTTTCAAATCCATGAATGAATCATGAATCCAGTCAAAATCTTTAACACACTCTCCAAAATACTTTTTGAAAACTTGCTGCAACAGTACTGCATGTTCTTTAAGTTCATCAATATCTTATCGTCAACAAGAAGCTATATGGTTGGTAACATCTCACACAATTCATTTTCAATTGTCTGTATCCCTTATCCAAATTAGTCTGTGAATATTTTTGTTTCCACCTTGCATTATTCTGCTTAGTTCATGCAAGTGTATGAAAATAAGCTTGCTGAAAACCTTACACACTTTCTTTGTGGTGAACACAAAGCTTGCCACCTGTAACCATCAAACCAGTCCAATATTACAGGTGAGAATACAGATAACTTAAGATAAGCAAACTATGACAACAGTATTGAGTGAATAATTACATTTAATATCTATAAAAATATAACAGTTATAACCATGCAGTAAAGCATAAACAAGCTCTTTCTACTTAAAATCAACAATTTATTTATTTATTACAATACCTGTAAAAGTTTGCATCATACCTTTCATCTTGTGATGGCACACTACTGTGCCACAGCATATCATTGCAGCAATTCACTGTAGTATTGTCCATTAATCTTTTTTTCTGAGAATTCAATGACTAAGATACCCTTCGCATCCCAAAAGACTGTCACCATCACTTTTCCAGCCAATGGGACTGTGTACCTTGTTTGGAGCACATTCACTGGAAACAACCCATTGTTTTGATAGTGTTTGGTTCCGAGGGCATAATTATGAACCCATGTCGCATCAACAGTGACAACTCAACACAAAAAGCTTTTTGGATTTTACTAAAATAGATCCAAACACAGCTTCAAAATTGAAAGCCAGCCCCACCCACCTGTTGTACAATGGGAGCAAATGTGAAACCTGTCAAGCCAACAGCTTTTTCATCTCCACTTGCAAAATATGAATTGCTGTTCCTATCAACATACCATTATTGCACAGGGAGGCAAAGAGGAAAATTTTGTTGTTGTTAACGTACTCCAACGTAGTATCATATCGTGAATGAAATGGGTGAAACAATGCTCATATGAATCCGAGGTCTATAGAGCTTTAAGTTACCTGATTTTCGTCTTCTCAGGATAAGGGAAAACCTCAGAGTCAACCTTATCCAGACAACTCACCCTAAGCGAGATTTGAACTTGCAACCTCTTGGACACAGCAGACACACTACCACTATGATACAGAAGTGGGCAAAAAAAAAAAAATGAAGTACAGTAGGGAGAGATAGGGTAGAGATTAGTTCAGTTGACAAAGATTTGTTAATGTAAGGACTTACGAATAGAAGGTCCATGGTACAACTCCCACCAGCTTATCCCCTCCATCAGGAGGTTTCAAGATTTCTCTCAGTCCTCAGAATTGGCAAATGCTGTGGCAGTGGTTTCCTTCCCAGTTATTTCATTTTTGTATTACCAGTGTCCACTACCTGTGGTGTGTATGTAGCAAAAACAGACATTTAACACTATTCAAAAAAAGAGTGTGAGGAGGAGAGAGATTAATAGCAGGAGAAGTAGAGATGAAGGGGAGAGAAGAGATATATCCTAGCAATAAATGTAATATTGGACAGGGCTGTAGGTTTTGTTATGTTTATAATAAACTATCATAGGTCATAGTTCGTGAATTCAAAAGCTTATAATCAGTCCAGCCCTTGGACCAGACTTGATGTTAATGAAACATTATGTATTCCTTACCATTACACTCATGTTATCCTCAGCTGTGAAGAACAAACATAAACAAATACCCCATGGACTTGTGTCATGTGCATGTAATGCATTAAAATGGTGCACTCTTTCAATGATGATGATGATGATGATGATGACAGCGACTATGACTGTGACTATGACTACGACTACAACTGTGACTGCGATTGTGACTATGACAATAATAAACACAATCTGTAGCTGCATCAGTATAAGGAAGGGGTGTAAAATCTGGATCTGCATCAGACAATAATTATCTCTTGGTCAATAATTATACTTTCTTTATTTCTCTTCACAAACCTAAATCTAATTTCTGGTAATTTTTGAAAGATGGATGACTTAAAATAAGGTAATTTAGGATCATTATTGACAGAATTGAAGACTTTCTAGCATTGGTGGTTTGTTATTAAAGAAAAACTTGTGCTCTTTGCTACAAATAGCACATTTATTTTGGTCAAGTCCTCTGCATTTTCTGATTTGATTTACATCTGTTTCACTTCTTTGGTGTTCTCAATGCTCCCATTTCCTGTACCTCATTACATGAAACTCTCTACTAAAAAACAATGATATGATTTGCAGTTAGTTTAACAATGCTATTCATAATAATGTTTATTTGGATTCTCCTGCATTAGTTTGTTAAAAACATTCAGCACGATTCATTTCTTGCTGCTTTTAATGCTTATCTTTAGAATACATTGCTATTTCATCTTTATTGTCACCCACCAAGCTAACAGCACTTGCAAAAGCATCTATGTTTATTGCCTTACTGACTACTCGTCATGCTCATCATGAACAACACCATTTAGAAGTAAATAGAAGCTACAGCTTTCTTTAGTAATACTTTGTTATATTAATCAAAAGTTTCAGAAATGTTTGATTAACATACTTCTTGAAAACCCACAGATGATCTTGCATATTTAAGTATGTTTGCTTAGGTTTCTGGCATATTCCAGGCTAGTTAATGTCATGTGTTTATATCAAGTTGGGTTCTAAGAGTGGAACAATTATAGCATTGTTAATTCTGTAAAAGTCAGTAATTAGCCAGGATTGTTGAAGTCTGTGAACTGAGACCCACATAGCTGTGTTTGTATAAAGGTTTGCTGATGACAAAATATTACCATCTGTGTGTTCAGATTACTACCATGTGTCAACAGATACGTACTCTGGGAGAGCAGGAGTGGGAAAAGATACAACAGGCTCACGTACTTGCCAACGTCCAGCAAGCGTTTGATGTGTCCAGCGATGCTGAGGGTGAAGACAACGAGAGCATCTTCAGTGCTGCAGAGATGTTATCACCCTCAGGCCACACAGACGCACAAACCCTGGCAATGATGTTGCAAGAGCAGCTAGATGCCATCAACAATGAAATCAGGTGTGGTATTGTAAACGTGTGCCACAGTACTCTATATCTTTGCCACATTTGAATATTAATGGCTCTAAGCGAGTTTAGTTCATTCACTGTGCATGGCTTAATGTAGGATGAGTTGGAGATAAGAAAGGAAGGAAGCTTGTCTTGTCATTTAGCAGTATTTGTAATTGAACTTGATGCAAAACCACACAAATGAGTATCACTATATCAACTAAAATATTCATGGACATGCTTAACTGTTATTTTGGAATGGTTAATTCAAACTTTGTATTTTTACTTTCTCTAGCACCCTCTTATTGAAAGTATAAGTGTTGCATTCCACCCAAAAATTTGATATCAAGGTTTCACTAGAAATTCATGCTTTCAGGTTCCAAAAATAAGCATTTTAGGAAAATGTGTATAAATGGGTGAGAGAGAAAGAGAGATAGGAGAGAATGACGAGAGAGAGAGAGAGTGAGAGGTATTATTAAGATAACAATCTTAAACAGGGTGTTAGGGATATGAGTGCATAGATTGGAACAAATATAAAACTGAATTAGAACATAAATTTAAAGAACAAACACACTCACAGCTGCATGACCTACCAGATCATATGAACAAAGAATTCTGTAAAGTCATCCTAGAAACTTCAAAAAAACATATTCCTCGTGGAAGAATTAAAAATTTCAAACCCTTTTGGAACACCCAGTTAGAAGAACTGAAAAAGCAAAGGGATATAGCTAGAAATACAGCTGAACAAACAAAAAACATATCAGATACACAAATATGGCGGAAGAAATGTGCCTCACTAAAAAAAGAAATTAATACTGCTAAAAGGAATCACTTTAATAATTTCTTAGAAAAAATGGATTATAGGACAGATGGTAACAAAGCTCATAAGTTCATAAAAAATGTCAAGGACAGGAAAGAAAACAACAGCACACCTATCATACACAACAATAAAATGTTAGTAAATGATGCAGTCATAGCCGAAACATTCAATAAATATTATGCTAATTCACACAAAGTAACAAGAAATAATAAAAAGGAACGTAAAGAATTTAAGAAAGATTTGAAACAAGAAAGAGAATGTAATCCTAACACTCAGTGCAATATCTTTTTTCAAAATTTTAATATGCAAGAATTGAACATTGCAATAAATAATCTAAAAAACAAAAAGTCTCCTGGACCAGATCACATACATCCAGAGTTCATAAAAAAACCTTGGAAAAACAGCAAAACAAACAACTACTGAAACTCTACAATCTATCCTGGAAAACCACTGTACCTGCTGAATGGCGAAAAGCAATAATTGTCCCACTCTTGAAGAAAGACAAAACAGCATCAGAAATAAAAAAATTATAGACCAATAGCTCTTACCAGCATAATAGCAAAAGTGATGGAAAGAATGGTGTCAAACAGGTTAAATTGGTTTCTAGAATCACAAAATTTAATATCCCCATGTCAAGCTGGATTCAGAGAGTTCCACTCTACAAATGAACAAGTCTTACTTCTCAGTCAAGAAATCAAAGACTCCTTCAATAGAAAAGAAGATAATTTATCAGTTTTTATTGATTTTCAAAGTGCATATGATTCTATATGCAGAACAAAACTACTAAAGAAAGTAAAAAAAATAGGGATACAAGGTCCAATGTTTTCATGGCTATGTCATTTCCTAACACAACGCTTTATTGCAACCAGATATGGAAGAAATATATCTAAATATAAACAAGTACACCGTGGCTTACCACAAGGTGCAGTGCTCAGCACTACACTTTTTAATATATTTATTAATGATCTACCACAACAAATACAAGAATCAGGCGTGAAGTGTGCACTATTTGCTGATGACTTGGTAATGTGGACTTCAAAACCAAAAAGCAAAAGTACAGAACTAGAAAAAACCATGCAACAATCCTTAACCAACTTACAGAGGTGGACCAAAGAAAATTTAATGACTGTTAATACAACAAAATCAAACTACCAAATCTTTTCACTAAGAAAAAAACCACTAAAAATAAAACTAAATTTTGAGGGTCAACAATTACCAGAAACAAAGGAAGCAAAGTATTTAGGAGTTACATTTGATACCAAACTTACATGGACCAAACAAATAGAAAATGTAATACAAAGAGCAGAGAGGCGCCTTTCACTGTTAAAACGTCTAACAGGAATGAAGTGGGGATGTTCCAGAACAACGCTTAACACAACATACAATATATATATATATATATATATAAAACCATTATTTACTTACTGCAGCGAAGTTCTTGTAACAGCAAACACAAAAAAAAATTCAAAGCTTTCAAAACCAAAGTCTGAGATTAATTACAGGTGCTATCAAAACCACACCAATAGCAGCTATGGAAATACTAACCAACCAATACCCCATTGAATATGAAATAGAAAAAGCGGCTCTTATTCAACACGAAAGGTTGATCAGAGTCCCATTCAATACATGGCACAAGAGAAATTTTACACATACACTAAAGACTCAGGAGAGCTTTCTTTCCAAAATTCAAGACATCAAGAAAAATGTACACCTTCCTAATTCAAAGGAAAATTTCATATCTAAAGTCAATCCAACACATACATTAGACATCACATATTATTTACACCTGACAGAAGAAGTTAAAAAAAGTGATACTCCAACTAGTGTTCTAAAATTATTGGCATTAGAGACAATCCATACTAGGAGTGGCTCCATATTTATACTGATGGATCATTGATATCAAACCAAGATGGAGCAGGTGCTGGAGTCACATGTCACCTCTTTTCCTATTACAAATCTTTAAGTTATGGAACTACTAACTTTGATGGAGAAATTGAAGCAATTCGAATGGCCCTACAAAATCTTTTGTACAGAATTTCACATTTTCAGCAAGCAGTTATTCTCTCAGATTCCAGGGCAGCAATTATAGCAATTACTTCCAAGTTGTCACCAAAAAACCAAACAATTATAGAATGTTGGAAAATCCTTACCCATCTAATAGCACTTCAAAAACACCTAGTCTTCCAATGGATACCGGCTCACTGTGGACTGAGTGGTAATGAGAAAGCTGATTTTCTTGCAAAAAAGGGTACCGGCAATGTGCAGAAATCAATAGTTAATCTACCATTTTATGCAGCTAAAAGATTAGTCAACTCTGAATTCAAAAAAATTATTGAAAAATATTACTATGAAAAATCAAAAAATAAAAGATGGGAACTACCAAACATTCAAACAGTAATTCCTGAGTATCCTCGAAAAACAGCAGTTGCAACCTTCAGGTTGATTACAGGACATGATTGTCTGGCAAAACATTTAAACAGAATTGGGATATATTCTTCACCACTCTGTCCTCTATGTGATCTGCAAGAGGAAATGGATCGAGACCACCTTCAAATATGCCCGGCCACTTCTAGTGCCCCATCCATCAGTGAAAAATATTGGAGAGCAAGAGGATTAATGACTTCATTGTCAGAAATCCAGCATTAGCTAACAACAAGAAGATTTCGTGTGGTTGTAGATTCAAACATGAATAAAAAAGTCCAAAAACAAATTCATTTATCATAAAATGTAAAGGAGATAATTGAACATTATTGAATTTGCATAACTAGTAAACTGTAAGAGATAGAAAAAAATCTTGCAATATAAAAAAATGTAGATCTTGTTAAGCACATACTTTATTTCAAATTTTTATGTAGAGATAACCATTTTCAAGATATTCCTTATTGTTGGTATTAATTTTCAAATACACTTTTCACAAATAGGAAGTCGTTATTTGTTTATGTCCTGGCATGCAAAGAGAATGGAATTTCAAAACTGTAACATAGCAGGCAGCTCTTAAAAGATTTCACTATCACTTAGGCCTGCTTATTCTCCTGTTCCCATTGTGTGTACAAGAATTATGTAATAAAACCATTTCTGCAAATTATCTCAATTAGCATGAAGTACATACAAGATTAAGCACTTTTAAGAATAGTTTGTACAAGAGTGACATGTGAGTGCATATGTCACTTTTTTACTGTTCTCGTCTTATATAAGATAACAAAATACATTGAATTATGTAACAAAGAGGCCAAAATAGAATAGGCATGGGCTAGGGAGGTGTAATGAATTTAAGTGGCCTAGGAGCTAAAGTAGATTGTATTTTAATTGGTATTACATTGTGGAATGCAAGTATATGAAAAAAGGAAGAGAGAATATGGAAAAATTTCCAATAGAGCTAAAAGTTAGGAAGATTTTTAACTCAAGATCAAATGAATATATGAAGAAGGCAGGGAAATATTTAGCCAAAATAAGGGTAAAATGCTTAAAAGAAATGCGAAGCAAATTGAGAAAATACGGAAAAGGGAGTCAAGAGGAAGAACACTTTAAATAAATTTTATGTCAAGTTTACAAATAAATAATTCATTCACTCATTCATACAGGATAACATAATTGACATATGATGTAATAAAAGAAATAAAATAATAGAAAAGGTGCTATGATTTCACTTTCCACACCATTACCGATATACCAGCATATAAATGTCAAAATAACTTCACTGTGTTTTCTGCCAAAACATTTATGTATAATATACACTTGGTTGTCTATCTTATTAAGACAATAGAATAGAATTTAAAAAAAAAATTGATTGAAAGTTCTTAAGATTGGTTTTAAAAATATTATCTGTCTAACTCCTTTATAAATAGCGGAAGTTTATTATACGTTGTAATTTTATTTTGATTAATATAAAGTAGTTGGGAAAAAATAAGCTTTTATAAGAATAGTGTAGAAGAGAGAGAGAAAAATAAATGATAGTGTCTAGAGAAAGTAATGTAAATATGACATCAGAATTTTTAGAACTGCAAAGATTGGAATTGATAAACATAATCACATTGTCCATGTCTGTGCGTACATGTTAATACAGTAATTATTCCATTGTGAGTCAAAACACAAAACATCAATTAGGCCCAGTATTATAAAGGAGGTTTTAACTTCCAGTTAGGCTTAAACTATAGTTTTAAGTTTTACTCTATATCATAAACATTAATCTTCAGTTTAACTGTACTATAATTCATCTTGCATTTAACTACAGTTAAATTGGCAGTCTCAGCACAACATGTGAATATTGGGGAAGTATTTGGCAAGTTGTTGAGAGATGATGAGGTTGTTCAGATAATTAAAAGACCTTAGATAGACCTGATCACTTTTAGATGCAGAATATTCATGAATTTTTAAACAGATTCACACTTAGAAATCAGACACTCCCAACTTATTTAGATCAATTTTGAAACCAACTATAGAATGCACCGAGAAGGTATAAACCATAAAACATATAGTTTATTATTGGATTTGTATTAAAATAACACGTGCTGGCAAATTAGGTGTAAACATAAAATGTAAATACCACATGATGCAATTAATCCATGCATCACGTTCTATATACATTAATTGCCAGTCTATATATAGGTCGTGAGGCAAGACAAGAACAATTCCCCTTGCTGCTCAGTGGCAACTCATCACCTGAAAGGTTGATGGTGGGGGAAGTTGCACAATCATGTATGCGCAAAAGTCATAATGTTTCTGTCCACAAGGGAGTGAATTAGTACATATTGCTGTTGCAGAGAGGAAGGGAAGGAAAGCAGCTTCCCCTATGTCCAAGAATTGTTCATGTCTCACCTCACAACCTATAGCCTTCTGTATGCCTATGAGAAGTTCCATTTCAGCCATGATTCCTTAAAGTAGATAGAAAAACAAGTTTTGATGCACAATTTGTAAAATACATAAGTTGTATTCAATTGGATCAAGTGAGTGTATATCAGATTTCTTTTTAGGGTGAACAAAATGCTAAGGAATTTTGGTGAATGTACTTAAATTGTTAAAAGTGTTGTTACTGCAAACATTACTATTTTTTGTTGTGAATGGTAGCCTGTCACATTAATTTAATACTAACTTAGAATGCTTAATTAGTTGCTGTGTACGTTTACCAACACTGGAGCAGAAGGTTATTAAACAATGCTTGCAGTTTAACGTCTACTTTGGTGTAACTAAACCTTCAATCAGACTGTGTTTATAATACCAGGCCTCATTGTAAATATCTGGAACATGATTCAGAGACATCTGCTCCATCCTCACCTTTATTAATGTTTTTTATTTCAACTGCCTACTCAATGATTACTATCAGATTAGTAATACACGACTATCTCAAAGTTTGTATGTATTTATTACCTTGAATACATTTTTCTGCTACATATGGCGCAGGTTGATCCAAGAGGAGAAGCAGAGTACAGAGGCACGGGCCGAGGAGCTGGAGTCTCGGGTGGGCAGTTTGGAGCATATGAACCTGCTGGTACGGGGACGAAGCTTCGAACGATCATCTCCACCTCTCAGCGGCCGCTCAACCCCCAAGTCTCACCACTCGCCTCAGAGAGACTACCTTCACAAGTATCACACGGTAAGTACGTGACTCCGTCATTTGTTCACCCTTTGCTTCTTTGGATCTACTTCTGCCCCCGTTACCCCAAGTTGATTTGATATTGTTTCACCTTCCTAGACGCACTAACTGCACTTTTACTCTTATCAATGTTGGTAATGCTGTTGTGATTTGATTGACTGTGTTCATCACCATCTGTGCCTTATATTACTACATGTAACAAAGCAGTCGAATATACAACAGTTAGAAGGAGGGTGGAACTTCTGTCGTAACACAGCATTGCTCATTGCAGACATCCTACTTTGTGTTTGGGACACAGCTCTTTGGTGCTGGTTTCATTTCTGATCATTTCAAGAAATAACATTAATTACTTTAAACAAAGACTTTCAATGTTCATTGACAATGAAAATAATTTATTTGTAAAGCAACTCATTCATGGCAACTTTCGACAGACATGTTTATTACCGTAATCTCACTTTCTACATCAGAACTCACTGAGACATGTTTCAAAGACTGTTACCTCCATCATCAGCCTAGATGCTCTGCCACATTTCTTCCTGTGATTTGTTGATGGCATTTTCTGGTTAGATGTACTTTATGATGAGATCCTTTTCATATGGGTCATCAGAGTTTAATAATTGACATCAGCGAGAGATTGACAGGAAAATAAATTTGAAAATCTAAACAAATAAAGAAAATCGCCATACTAAGCAACATAAAAAGACAAAAAATTCCAAAAATTCACATTCCTCCTATGAGTCTTTTAGAAATTCACAAAATTATTCAAAGAATATGGTATAACCCTAGCCCCTGTTAGCAATCATTACTTAAAAATCATATGGTCGCTGAAACATGTCCCAGTAAGTTCTGGTGTAGAAAGTGAACTTAGAATAATAAACATCCCAATTACTATAAAGTCAATCAATGGAAATTAATTGTTCTTTCATACCAGCTGTGTGTAGGACGAGGTTGGAAAGCATAGAATGAAAAATTCAATGCCATGGGAGCCAGTATTTGAATCACAAATCTTCCGGTCTCTGTCCAATTGCTGTAACCCCTGAAGCAGAGTTTGTTAAACTATGAAGCCCAAGACTTAAAAACTTACAGCATAGTAATTTGCCATTAGAGTGTGTTATCTCATATGAATTAGAAATCTCCTTGTAGTTTACCAGTAAAAATGTGAGTCAGTTGGAGGCTGCACTGGCATATTGCTATAGTAGCTCAGTGATTAGAGCAACCGGACAGAGACTAGAAGAGCTGTTGTTCAGTCTTGGATATGGCATTGAGTTTTTTAGTGTGATTCTATCTTATCCAATCCAAATTACTGCATATAATTACAAAATAACTTGTGTTTTCCCTAAAAAGAGATTTAAAAAATCTGACATGTTGCACTCATATGACTTTTTCTATACTTGCACTAACCATTCTTACAAACTCTTATTTCTCTATCTTCTTCATGTTAGTTGAGATAAACATTTGCAGAAATTATTTTATTGCTTATTTCCTTGTAGATGCCAAGAGAATACGGGAATACGTAGCCTTTGAGCGATAGACAAATATTTTAAAGCTTTGAGATTCTGTTCTCTTTGCACAGCTGACATATAAAATAAAAAATGAATAGCAATCTTCCATTTAACAAAATTTTAAGTTATCTAAAACTCGCACAAATAACAAGGAATATCTCCAAATAGTTCACTCCACAAAAACATGCATTTGGACATAAATTGTGTGTTTTAAAGAGATCTACATATAAGGAAATAATGAAGCTATTAACAGTGAAGCAACAAGAATCTAAAGTGAAAACAAATTGGAAACTAAAAGCTTCACTTATTTTAGTAATATTCCAAGTTGTTTGGTGCTAAGATAAGTAAAGTTTTTAGTTTCTAATTTGTTTTTACTTTAGATCTACATATTTTTATAGTAAGATTTGGTCTATCTCTTATGGTTTACCATTTATGCACAAGTCATCAGCCTCTGTGGTCTGATGGTTAATATGGTAACAAATGGCAAAAATCAGGTCCAGTTATTTTTCTATCATGTTTTAGTCTTCTAAAATTTTACCACAAATACACAATTTTCTTTTCGGCGTTAATGCACTTTACAGTCTTCCATGCTATCACAACTCACAATTTTTACTCCTTATAATCTTGCTCAGTCTTTGTAGTGTCTTTCTTCACTTTCACTATCTCTTGCGCACCAACTATGACATCCTTGATGCTCGTCAATCTTCTTATGACACACATGCACAGCTGGCTCACTGACTAATGACCATAGCTCTAACGCTAAAACTAAACTAACTGACTGACTGACTTACTTTGAAGCTGTGTCACGTCCTTTTATACTGAAGATGACATCACATGGTTCTCTCGAGGTCCACACATACACACACTCACCCCATAAATGACTCGGGTAGAAGTTTCGAGAACATTATCACCTCTTTTGTTTCCGCCACTTCCATGTTATAGTCACATACACACAAACAGTTGCACAAGACAGCCTGACCTCGAACATCTAGCCTGCTCACTGGCTCAGTATGTGCTGTGGAGTAGCTTGGCCCCCATCTGTTCATTGTTGTGCACCGAACCCAATGTCACAATATGCTATCCTCCAAATTCAGAAGTACCAGGTATAATTCCCAGCTAGAGGGTGGGCATTTTTCTGTAGCAAAGATTATTCCCTATCCTCTCTAGCGCATGAAGGTATGGAAGATGGCTGAATGTGTGTGTGAAAATAAAGAAAACTCAAAAGGTTAACCCAAACAGTCAAACAAGTAAACACCATTGCCATGAGCAATTGTTCCAAATTGTGGTTTACCAGGAGAAATACGAACTGGTTTGAGAATTTAATGCCGTTCTGGCAGTTTGTCACAATAGCTCAGTGGTAGAGCAGCCGCCCAGTAAGCGGAAGGTCTGTGGTTCAAATCCCAGTTGTGGCATTGAATTTTTAAGTTCCAGTTCTACCTCTCAAAACTTTGCCCACACACGGCTTGTGTGTTTAAAAACACCAACAGTAAGTTTGTTGGTATAAATAAATAATAATTACCATCTGAAGGTTATTTAATCCTGGGATATAAAGTACTTACAATAGAAAGTCACCATTGGAGTAATTTGTCTCTGATGTGAGACTGCCTTTGTGGTTTACCAGGAGAAATACAAACTGGTTTGAGAATTTAATGCCATTCTGGCAGTTTGTCACAATAGCTCAGTGGTAGAGCAGCCACCCGGTAAGCGGAAGGTCTGTGGTTCAAATCCCAGTTGTGGCATTGAATTTTTAATTTCCAGTTCTACCTCTCAAAACTTTGCCCACACACGGCTTGTGTGTTTAAAAACACCAACAGTAAGTTTGTTGGCATAAATAAATAATGTTCCAAAGATTTAGATTTCAGCTAATATATATGACGTGATATAGACAGTGAAACTTTTCAAATGTTTTAGAAGTAAATGAGTCGACCTATAGACACTTAGTTTCACTTACACTTATTTTGTTTGGATGCATTTTGAAGACCAGCCTCTTCATTCTCAACAGTTTTTCGGCACAGGTCTTCGAAACGTGTCCGGACAAAAATAGGTGTAAGTGAAACTATAAGTGTTTATAGATTGACTCATTTACTTCTAAAAAATTGACCTAAGATGCTGTACATTTACATTATCATGTTCAGTGTTCATAAGCCTGTATGGCTACAGTTATACATGTCAATAATAAATGCACTGAAAATGTGTTTAACCTCATTTTTGACTGGGGGGGGGGGGGGATGCGGGTGGTGGCTTCTCCTCTTTCTTAATGCCACCTTGTCAATTAAATTTAACATTGAAGCTGTTAAAAATCTTTCGCATTGTATCTTGTAATGCCAGAAATGTTACCAGCACCAAAAATTAAAATAAGAAATCATCTTAAATATTTACATTTTGGAAACTTATTCCATCAGAGACACAAACATACTTTTTCACTCTTGATCTGTTAATTGATATTGCATTAGTTGGCAACTTTTGTCTCTGTGCATGCACATAACCTAAAATTTGAAATGTCTTCTCGAGCACAACCTAACTGTGAGTGTGCATGAACAGTTTTATTACTGTAAGATCAATTCTGTGTTACTGTGTACACTTTATATACAGATATTATGTCCCTTGAAACACACTGCTTTTACACTTGTAAAGAAAGTAACAATTTGTGAAAAGGAGCACAATCCCTATTAGTATCTATAAAACTATTTCTTGTGCAATGATTTATAATATTTGTATACATTATCTCCACAGTCCCATCAATTACAGCTTGTACATTTGGTTGTCACAATTGGCAATCCTTAACCTTGAGGAGTTATAAGGGAATTGCTTTCTTCACTCTTCTGTTTGGTTTGGTAACTTTTATTGTAGTAACTTTCATTTTTGCAAGGAGAATATATGTAATTCTGGAGAGTAAATGTGATTTGGTTTCAGAAAAAAATAATCCTGTTAAAAGGTTGAGCAGATAAATGAGTACTGTAGACAAGCTACAACTTACTGTTTACCAGCTATACTAACAGAGACAAAATTCTCATTTCTAATAAGCAGAAAGAGCAATTATATTACAGTTTATGTGTACTAGCATGTTTTTAAGATTAACTTCCAGTGAAGATTCAAACCTTTGTAACGGCTGCCATTGAAATCATGGCCAGTAATATTGCTTTAACCAATTAAACTAGAAATTTAAGATCGGGTAGCAATAACTTGTAATGGAAAATACATTTCTGATATGTCTTCCTGTTTCAAAAACTGGTTTTGGTCAAAAGTAAATTGAGTATGAAAGGGTTAATGATTCTTTCTCTTAATGTGCCGGGCCTTGTTATCTGTTCGTTTATTCTAATTGCAGTGGCTTGCATAGGGACCCAAATGGCAGGTGGATGTCTTTAGGAAGTAACTTTATTTGGTAATAAATACTGTTTATTGGGTTTTATGTTCTGTATCTGTATGATGATTTCCAAGTGGTGAGTTACAAGTATAATGGAAGTATGAATAATAATTGTAATGCTTATTTTGTAACAAAAGATAAACAGAAGCAGTCTGTGCTTTTGAAACACAGTCTTTAACCAGCAAATACATTTGCCCACAAGTTATAACTGGAAATGAAAATTAGGAAAGACTAAAATGGAACAACTAAGTAAATGTATAAGGAAGACAATTCAATCAGTACCTCCAGTGATCAGTGAAGAATTAACAAGCAGAAGTATGAAATTCATGTGAACAATTCTCTCTGTGGTGTACAGCTTATTTGTATACACAAATTATTGTAGTAATCTGTTTTGTAATACAGATCCTTAGTTTGGATGCATGGCCAGCCTAAATGGAAATTTTTTTTGCCACCAGGAAACATGCTGTTTGCCAGTGAAGTTGGACATTTAGAGCCCTTTAACCCAATTGCATCAAATTTAAATGCCTTGGGAAATAACCAAGAAATCAGATTTAAATCCCCCCAGATGTGAGAGTAGTAACAGCTTAATGTTTAAAAAAATAATGTAAAATCAAGCATGAAGCATTTTTTCCTGAAAATTTACATGCATAATATTAAGAGCATAAACTCGCCAATATTATTGTCCTAATACTGCTGTTGTGTGTGTAAGAAATGGGAAATCAGTTTGAACCTCTCGCTACTCATTGTTTCATGAAAAATTGATGTGCCAAGACATTGGTTTTTGCTCCAGTACAATTGAATATACGATTTTTGCACTTGAGACATCAAAATAACTAAAGCAATACAGGCCCTAATCTGCCATAGTGTTAAACCATTTGTCATCGTGTTTCAACACTTTTCTGTTGGGACTGTTCAACTGTCTCATTGCATAAGCATCTGTTTCATCGTATATTTTGTCAAACAAAGGTTCCATTGAAAAATTGGAAAATGCAGATGGCATCTCTGACTCATGCTTGTTCAGTAAGTCTTTACAAACACCACTATTTGCAGAAAAAGGGTAGAGAATGGGGTTGCTGTCAGTTTTAGTCCAATTCCAGTCACACTGATTTTTCTGCATCATAATGTGAACGCATTTCTAAGGTCCTAGCATGTCGTCATTGGTTTCATAATTATTTTCTTTGCTGCTTTCTGCACTAGATTCATATCACTGTCAATAGAGCAATCATTAACATTATCCAACACCCAAAAATTAACTCTCTTCACGTAGTGCACGGTTGCAGTTTCTGAACTACATTATCTTAATAGGGTTTAAATTTTCGAAGTTTAATGTCATTCCAAGCTGAAGTTGTAAAATTCCTGATTCCTGTATAAGCTTTCTCAGATATTTCTTTGGACTTCATTCTAACTTTTCTATAATGTCATCAAGTTTTTTGTCTGTAAGAACAAAGCCGAATATAATGAGTTTGAATCCCAGTGACTGCAGTCAAATGTTCCAGAAGTAAATTTTTGGGAGGGTCCACATAAAACAACCAGTGATGGCATGCATGATGATAATGACGACGGTGGCGGCGACGGCGATGATGATGTGACATTCTACTACAGTTGTATGGATTTTGCTTCTTGATCTTAAAAACCTACTACAATGATACTGAAATAAATTAATATATTTATGGTATGATACAGTTACAAATACTTGGTATTTTATTGTTAAAGGCCAGCATAATATGAATATAACAAAAGAACACTGTTAAATTATTCTAAAACTTTAAGTAAATAGCTATGTGCCAAATGGCAATACTGTACTGTAGAGGGTTAATTAGTTTATCCCAAAGAGGTTGCATTAATGTAAAATACTTTAGATGACTGCCATATTGTCTGTTTTCTAAAAGAGGGAACTAGCTGAAGTTGCTCTACAATTTATTTTAAAAAAGGAATCATTACAATTAGGAGTAATTAGGAGATTTGTGCTTTAATTGAAATAGACAGTTACTTACTTTAACACTTGGGATAGACATAGAATATTTGGGAGTGACAGGCCACTCTGCTCCCCCTACCTACAGCCCTGAAGAGCCATTAAGTTATTTGCCACATTTCTTTGTGAAGCCCATTCAAAAATTACTGCTGATCTTCCCTTGTTAGGCACTGAAATTCCATTAGGGTTGAAGTATTTAATTACAGTAGTAAGTTGTACTGCAGCCTGCCTTTGAGCTCTTCAGTTGTTTATTTTTCCCTTTCAGTTCCACAACTGAAAACTGCTTTTGTAGCTGGTAAACATAAATGCTATACTGTCATAAGAAAATCAGGAAAATTTATTATAATAAAGGAGGATAGACAGAATGAAAATGTGAAATCAGTTAAGAGAGACAGTAATTATTACAAACAAAAAATGTGTGTGTTAAGATAAGAAAGAAACAAATATTAAAAATTTTGAAAGTTTAGCATATATTTTATGAACCACAGTGAACATCCTGAAACAGAATTGCATGAACAGTCTTTTGAATTACATATATTCTTCTTTTGTATAAACAATGGTAACATTTCTTTTTGTCCTTATTTTGTTTTGGAATTATTTATTTTGGTTTTCTTTTTGGGGTAAAACTAAACAGTAAGCATATATATTCGCTGGTGATGCAGTTCAACTTGTTTTCATTTATTTCTGACTCTCTTCTGGTAAATGTGGGTTCTGCAAGAGCTTGTCGGCAGTTGGTGGGGCACCATGTGAATTTGATAGGGCATATTTTGAGAAATGTAAATGGTTTTACATCCTCCAACAAATCTGTCTGTAATATTCCTGTCTCATTAGGTATATAAAGCTGTTTTTTCTGCCAAAATATATAGCACCTACATGCAGTATTAGTGGAGATTCTCTTGAAAATCTATGCTTTTAGAAACTAAAAGTAAATTTCAAGATGGAAAAAGATGGAAATATAGAGATCATAAGTTTTATTAATTTTATTTCCCCACTACAAAATGAATTGTGATTTGTAAAATATTTAAGTTGTATGTTTGCATTGCTTTTGATTTGTTTTCATACAGAATTTGATAAATGGCCTGAGATTTGGAATCAACACATAAAAAGAAGAGAAAATTCCAGAGCACAAAATTGAGCTTATCACATAACCAGTTGGTGCCCGAGTAGCTGTTTAAATCTGTGAGAGCTTTTATCGTCATATTTTCTTTTGTGTCCCATATTAGGTTATAATTAAGAGCTGGCTACTCTAAGAATGTGAAGCCAATGAAACACAGAAATATTTCAAAAAGTGCTGCAGAGTAATTCAGCAACTTCCTTTTGAACTCCAGTACTGAACACCAATTTTGAACTCCCATACAGCTTGATTCCCAGTCTTGGGATGTCAAAAGTCAGTGTTGTCTGGACCTTCACTTCTGACTAGCTCATGAGAAGTATTCCCAAAGCACCAACAAGGTTTGGAGTTCGTGGTAGAAGCCATTAAGTTCCATCATTATCCTAATATCAGAGATTTCAGACATCGCACATTGGATGTCTCAGCTAATAATTAATTAGTCTATTCAATGCTTGGTGGAATGAGGTTCTTCCAAAGATCATAGTAGACCAAATTGGTGGCACTGGAAACAATAACAGTGTTCGAAACCATTTAAAAAATACATGCATCCTTCTAATCCCTCAATACAATAGCCCTTTCCGGCCAAGGCCTACCACCCGGCTGCTGTGTCCCCTACCTCTGTCCACCACAGGCGTCATGAGTAGGTTGCAGTACTGGAGGTGGGACATGGTGAGCATCCCAGTTTCTCCTGGCCAGTTATGCAGTCTTCGCAACCAGGGACCACTACTTCTCAATCAAGTAGCCCCCCAGGGACCTATCGAGACTAAGTGCACCCCGCACCAGGTCTCTCAACAGGGGAAAATCCCCACACCAGTACCAGGAAAAAATCTTCAACCGGTACCAGGAATAAATCTCCACACCAGTGCCAGGAATCAAACCCAGGTCTCCCGCTTATTACATACATCTTTAAAGCTATAAATATTAATCTGTGGCACTAGGTGCATCCAAATGATCTGAGATGTGGTCAGCTTCCAATCAAAATATTGGTGTGACCCATTGATCACTATCATAGCTCTTAATATTCCTCACGACGCTGGTAGACTACCAGTCATAACTGTAGTTCCAAAAGTTCCAGAATTGGTTAATAACACAGAAATCGGGTATGATAATGCAAATTATAAAACATTTCCTTCAAAGCAGTTCCCTGCTGCAATGATGCACTTCAGCCGGTGCTTGTAGAATGACTGGAAGCATTTCTGGAAGCCATATATCTGCAATATTGAGAGTGTTACCAACATTGTGCATAATTTTTATTTCCTTTCATTGGATGTTTAAAGAAAAATAAGATAGGCTCCTGAATGAACTATTTAAATGAAATATTTATTTTTTTGTTGCATTTCCTTACATTAAATATAAAATTCCATTTTGCTTTTATTTGTTTATGCTGAATGCTTTGATAAGCACGTGAATGTTTTTGTCTATATAGTTATGAACTACTGTACCTTTTTAGTGTTTACAGTAAGTGTGTAAAAGTAAATGTTGAAGTTAAAACATTTATTTTCTTTCGTTGAAAGCTAAATAAATGTGTTTGGATTCTAGGTACTTTCATTAAGCATTAAAACATTTCACTACAAATTCTTGAAAAATTGCCTTAGGAATTAAATACTGCCAGCAAATGTTAATACCATTCCTGCAGTGCAATAACACAAGAAAATAATGTGCTGTGTGGCAGCCAGAACCTTGCCCGTCAAACATGATTTCCTCACTTACCTGCAAAGGAAAGTGCAGTATTAGTGAAAGTCTTTGTTTTCCCAAGTTATTTGAGCACAAATAATCAGCCTATCTCATCTTACTATAGTAAAAGAATTTTCTGGGCTGATTTGCTGTGGTCTGCTGGAGTGAAAGAGTCCAGACGTTTCGTCCACAACTAGAGTGCAAATAATCAGCGGTGCAGTTGAAGTCTTCTTGATGAAGGTTCAGTTACATCTGAAGCATTGACTCTCAGGTATGTGGTATAATACCTTTCACTCCAGCAGACCACGGAAAATCAGCCCGGAAAATTCTTCTAGAATTAGTAACTCTGGCCATGAAAACCTACACGTACTCATCTTACTATATTTGTAACCTCTCCTCATAGAGAGGTGTCTCTCAGGGTCCACCCAATACCTAATGCCAGGGCAGACATTCCAGAAGCAAACACTATTGCCATACGCCTTATCTGAGCCTTCAATCTGAAACATAATAAGCAAATAAAATAACAGGAAATGGGGGTTAGGAAAATGGGCAGCCTTATACGAGGTGCTAGCCAAAAGTTCCCAAAATGTCTGTGTAGCTTGTGATGTCTGGTTAGTTTGACAAAATGCTGGCATGGGGTACCTCATGTTCTTTGTGCCCTCAAGCGTCTTTGCATGGTACTCGCATTTACTACTTATGCACATTTCCCACTGTCCCATATTCCATGACTTGGAAAATTAATGATGACAACTGTCCAAGAGCAACATATGTGCATAAAATTTTGTTTCAGACTACTCAGAAAAACTGCTGCAGAGACACACATGCTGTAGCAAGCATTTTGGGAACATACTTCAGGTCACAACCAAACTTATGGCTGATTCAAACATTTTCAAGATGGCAGAACATCATTTGATGATGATGCTGTGACCATCAACCACATTACTGCTAAAAATGTCACTGCTGTTTGGAATACAGTGCTGGAAGATCATAGGTAGACCATCCAGGACATGTGCAATATTGTGGGGCTGTCGTATGGGACACGTCAGAGGATTGTATCCTACAAATGGACATGTGACAGATTGTCACAATTTTCAGCAATGAGCAGAAACAGCATCCCATGTGAGTTTGCAGAGGCTTGAAAGTGAACCAGACAGGCTATTACTGGTGATTGTTTATGGGTACAATCCTGAAATCAAGCAGCAGTTGTCACAATGGAAGAGTCAATCATCATCTTGTACCAAGAGAGCCTGACAAGTGAAGAATAATGTGAGATCCACACTCGTCTGTTTCTTCAAAAGGAATTGACCATAGGGAGTTTGCCCTTCCTTGCCAGTACATCAGTACAGTGTTTTAGCATGATGTCTTAACACAATTAAGGGAGTAGTTTGAAAAAGTGGCACACAGGAGATTAGTTCCTCCATTATAATAATGTAAAGTCACACATTGCATTGATCATCCAGGACCTTTCTCTGCTAATGGCCATACACCAATTTTTTCATCATGAAGGGTTACTTCATGAACAATATTAAGTTCTGAGTTATAGGACCTTTTTTTTTGAGTCAACAGTTGACCCCCATATGTGAATACAATTTTGCCCCCTTTAGAGAATTAACAACAGGGACCTTGATTTTCGCTTTTCTCAATAAGATTCTGCGACAGATCATACGGCCAATCTTTCAATGAGAACAATTGAAAGTGTGTTTCAGGACAATTATTAGTAGAGATTTGTGGCCCCCTCAGTCCCCTGACCTAACCCCCTATGATTTCTATCTATGGACTAACTTAAAACATAAAGTGTACAAGACAAACCTACACACTCTGGGAAAGTGAAAACAAAATATCTGCCAAAAATTGCCAGCATTTCTCAAAGTGAATTACGATGAGTGATGGATGGTTTCTTAAAGAGGTGCTAGAAATGTATGGATGATGACAGTGACCAATTTCAGCATCTCCTTTCATAAAGTTCCTGCCTGGAGAATAGAACGTTTTCTTTAGCCAGATTATTCATCATCCTGCCCAAAGTCTGAAAGTATGAGTGAGAGTGTGTGCGTAAATGCATGTGTGTGTGAGAGGCAGAGAGAAAGAGAAATTTGTGTTTATAAAGGAAAACCTGACATAAACAAACCAAAAAAAGGATCAAAATGGTAAGTGAATGACTATGATGAGCAATTGTTCCAAAAGCAAAGCTGGCAATATGACCTACATGTTGAAGTGGCATGTAAAGTTACAAAAAAAAAAAAAAAAAAAAAGATTACCATGAAGGTTAGTATGGACACTCGATAGTTAATTTGATTGCATTTCTTTTAGAAAAGTTTGGTTTCAAATTGAGTGAGATGAGGTAATTGGTTATTTGTGCCTGAGTCGTATAAACAGCACAAGAAAAGTACTTATACACCTTTCAGTCTACATATTGAGAACTCTGAGAGCTCTCTGGCTTAAAAGGATGACATCTCTACCCATTACAGTAGGTATGTGTGCAGTTTGATGCACAAAATAAATAAAAAAGCCAGTTGGTGGCTTTTTCTGCTGTCTGTTCACCAGCTCATGGTCTAAGGGGAAAGAAGGGCAAGGGAGAGATATTCCACGTAGTGTATCTGAGTTTTTGTAGACTTACGAGCAAACGTTGTGTCTGCTGGTCACATTGCCAACTTACCTGCAATATTATTCACAACTTGCTGCTACTTTTTCTTAATTTCAGATGTAACATCATACTTGTTACTAGTTTTATGTCGGAAGTAATGGTAAAACTTATGTAGAAGCAGATAATCCTCCACCTAGGGATGCTGTGAAATCTGCTATGTTGTGATTGCAGAACAAGGGGGTTCAGAATGACAGTTCTCTGCATAAAATAGATATTTATAGGATGATTGAAACAAACCCAAGAGGCTCTTTAAGCAGACACATTTTTGGCTATATTGGGCCTCATTGTTATGTTGCTTGTCCCCATACATGTGTGATCTCAATCCCATAGAACTAGTTTGGGCCAGGGTAAAATGAATAATTAAAGAAATGTAACAGGTGACTTATTCTTGCAGGAATTACACAATATAACACTTGAGGATATATCACTTAAGACCAAAACTGACTGGCAGGGTTTTTGAAAATATAGAAAAGGCAGAAAATGATCAGTGAGGAAAAAGACAGAGTAGTTGAAAATATTGTTTACATTTTATAAGCTAAATGTACTGCATGAGCTGAAAATAACATTTAAATTGTGCTATTTTGAGCAGGTTCTTTGCTTTAATCTAACGTAAATGCTCATTCCAAGGTTGGCACCATTATCATAAACATGATTAGAAGCACAACTCCTAACTCACATATCGCTGTTTATCTGGAATTGTTTACTGGCGTACTGCATTCCTGCCAGGGACCATGAGCTGATGAACAAACTGCATGTAGACAAAAGCTAGCTGAAAATGAAAAGTCATCTGTTATTTTGTGAGTTGGAATAGTAAATCTGACATCAATTATTTTACTCACTTGACATGTTTCAGGAAACAGTTTGTTCCTAACATTAGAGGGTGTCTAATTGGTCCATGTTGTTGGTGTTTCTGTTGTGGCAGTTGTGGCAGCACCTTGTGGTGAAACGTACTTCCAGAAGGGACTTGATGGCAGCAAATTCATTAACTGAGGTCTTCTCCCATATGTCTAATTCTGTTGCAACCAGTTTGATAAGTGTGATGTTCTGTTTGATGTTGTGTTTGGCCATCCAGAAATGCTGTGAAACTGTAGAATTGTCCATTTGTTTGTATTTTAAGCCTCTGATATGGTCCTTTAGCATAGTTTCCAGATCTGAACATCCAACCACAGCATCAAATCACACATCACACTAATTAAACCCACCAGATATGCAACAATGAAACACATGGTAAAAGATCTTCATTTTGAAACAACCCACAGTTAATAAATTTCAATTGCCACCACCAAGTCCCCTCTGGAAGTACATTTCATCACCTCAAGATGCAATAGACAACAACCACAACTAAAACACCAACATAGAGAGTCAAATATCTTCTGATGACTGGAATAAACCATTTCCTGAAACATGGCAAGTGAATAAAATAAGTGGTGCAATCTTACTAGTTCTGCAGTAAATTCTTAATTCAACTAAATTCAACTTCATTCAACTAAACCCTACATCAACTAAATCATCCACTTTCAGATTATTTCTTTACATAGATCTTATTTTAATGATTAAATAAAATTAATTACATACAAATTAATATTACTGTAGCAAAGCATTACTTGCTTCATCTGAATGCATAGTTCCGATGGAACTGTTCCATCCATAATGTGTTGACAGTGCTAGTTGGCAGAACTGTTTTGATGATAAAGATGTAACTAACATGTCCTGTGGTTAAGAGAATTGATTAGATTCTTTATCACAAGAAGGAGAAAGAAGAGGCCAGTTATACGATTCTAGGTTTGATTGTTGTGGTATTTCTGTAGTAAAAAAGTGATGATTTTACTACATACTCACAGCGTGAGGTGACACAATTGTTGGATATATTTGTTGGAGGATGTATACTTATATTTTGAGCGTGGTGCCCCACCTGCCTAGTGGCTGCTGGGCTGTACTGCTGCATGTGGTGACAACAGATAATGTTTTTCTAGGCCCCTGCCTCAATGTCTCCGGCTCATCTGCATCAGTATGCCTCCACCTTGAGTCCCGGGCAACTTTCCGAGTCACTGCCTGCTAGCCAGGTTCGTATAGGGCCAGGGAGGGGGGTTCATTACCTCTATCCATACACCTAGATCTGTGGAGAATGAGTAGTTAATATTGCTTGACCTGACTAACCACTGCACAGTTTTCGTTCTGCTTGAGGTGAGTGTGGGGTCCCAACCTCAGTCGTAATTCAGTCAACTAACATTCTCATAGCTTTACTGATTGCAGCATGATTAACTTGTAGTCACTAATGTGTGCCACTAACCAACTGCAGGCATTTCTGAAATAAGTACAAAATGTTTCTAGGTATAATTTGGAATTGGGTAACAATGAAATAGTGTCATGCAGTATTTACTGTCAAACAATTTGTTGCACAGTATATTTGGGGGAAAAAAAGACAGGAAATTCTAATGACAGTTAAAATAATGGGGAAATAATATAGGTGTTCATGATGTATTATTCAGTATACCATTTTTACTTTGTCCATCATTTATCTACAGTAAGAATAGGAAGTGTTATATTACATCCAAAAAATTTAATATTGAAATTTTACCAGAAATACAGTTTTGAGGTCTACTGAATTATTTAAAAAAAGGTTAGTGCTTCTGTGAATGGCATAACTGAAAAATGAAATCTCAGTTAAATACTAAACTGAGCATATAAATTCAGTACAGTAGAACACCACTAATCCGAACACAAAATCCATAAAACAGAAAATGATCATCCGGGCTTGTGGGCCATGGTTTAGTGGAAAATCTCCTTCCAGATGCTTTGTTCAAAGCTGAGTCGAACATCCTCAGTGGCATGACCGTAGTACTCTGCTAGTCGGTACTACAGTCGCACCACTAAAGATGTTCAACACAGCTTTGAACGAAACATCTGGAAGGACATTTTCCACTAGACCATGGGCCACAAGCCTGGATAATCATTTTCTGTTTTATGACATCGGCCGTGAAAGCTTACGCAATTTGAACAAAATCCATAATTTTAAAAGGCAGTAAAAGCTTATTTGTAGGTTAGAGTAAGAATTTTTATTATAGAATTGACAAACTGTATTAATTTAAGATTGAAAAGTACTGTAGAATGACCGCTAGCAATAGCTAAACAAACAGAACTACCTACGTACTGCCACTATTGCATGCGATCGGCTATGTCCACAGGTCAGAAGAATACATTTGCATTATGTTCTGTGTGGTAATCACAAAGTCACTTCCTCACATCACTACACTACTTACCTTGTGGCTGCTAATTCTATTGCTGAATTTATATACTTTTGTCTTTTATTTTTTGGGTTATCATTTTGCTCATTTCGAAGTCCAAACAGACCACACCTCCAATTAATTTGGATTAGCGGGGTTCTACTGTATAAGGACGCAACCTTAAGCCTTTCAAGAAAGCCCTTTTGTTCCAAACTACCCTTTACATGTGACAGTTTTTGTCATTTTTAATTTTCTCAAAAATGACTCTTTACTTTTGATTAAAATATTAGTTTTTGGATCTTTGCTTAGCAAATTAAATGTGTAGGTATCTTTCTTGTATTTTCTGTGAATAGCCAGCAATGTCTTCATTCTTAATTACTTTCTGTAATTTGGTATACATAGATAACTGGTAAATTGTAGACAAAAACACACTACACAAAATGTAGATCTCGTTTGTATTGAATCCTTGAAAGATGCTAAACTTAAGAGTTCTGCTGTTTGCAGACCCATACTAAGATCTTTTTCAAAACATATTTTTCTGTTTATTATTCAGCAGATCTCAAAAGTATGTATTTCCAGTAAAATCTAGATATCGGATATCAAATTCTTGAGTGGAAAATACAATACTTCCTCTGAACCAAGACTTGAAGCTTTCCTGGCAGCGATGTGAAAATAACTCTTCTTGGGCTGCCAGCCTGGTGAATTCTGAAAGAATCATTCCCTGAAGATGAGAGCAAAGTTAGCTCTTGAAAGCTTGGAAACTCACCCAAAATTCACCTGGCTGACAGCCCGAGAAGAGTTATTTTCAATACTTCCTCTACTATTATAGGAAGGAAATAGAGAGAGAAAGAAAGAAAGAATAAAAAATAATAATTCCATTATGATCTCATATACTATAAGATTAGAAAAAAGGGTTACATCATTAAATATAGGGGAGGCATTATATTACAACAGCACATACCCCAATTGAGCAGATGCAAAAAAGATTAGCGTAATATATTATGACAAAGCATTCTCTTGATAGGTTGAACAATGCATAGTAGCACATGGCTGCTTCACTTATTTGTTTCTTGACAAAGAGCCCATAGTAGACTATATGTTGCACTTGAAGTGATGATAAAGGTTTGCTCATTTCTCAGACTATATAAATTTTAGAATCCATGTATGCAGGATCTTATTGTTTGCTTTAACACTGCTAAGTTCTCACTGAATGTGGAAACATTTCTTCAGAACATCCTGTATATTGCTGAATAACACTTTTGAAAAATAAATTATTAGGAAACTTCTTAACATTTTGAAAAGTAGCAAATAATATAGTGATATATTAAAATCTTTAAATTCAAAAGTTAACTTTTTGTGTTATTTATGGAACTATGTGCTAATGAAGGAAACATTACTAATTAGGTTCAGTTTTGCCATAAAAAGCCTTATGTTATAAGCTAATGCTTTCTCACAACTAACATCCTTGATGTTATGTTCACCAGAGTCAGCTCTAACTATAAATATAGCATGCCCAAGAAGTCCCTAACTACTTCTGTGAATTAGCACTTTAATTCAAATGAAATGTATATATCAAACAAGACACCACAAAACAATGAAATTACTGCAATTCATAATGACTGCCCTCCATATTCAAGCAGAGTTAAATACCATCTCTCCTGGGTGCACCTGAACACACATTTCAACATTGTTGGGATAATTTTATGCCCTGATGACTAAAGGCATTTACATAGGTGCTGCAAATCCCTAATCTTCCCCTTGTACACCTGACTCTTGATGTGATCCCACACAAAGAAGTCCAAAGGCATTAGATCAGCTGAGCATGCTGCCCAGAGCCATGGTGAGTGTTATTGAATCGAGCATCCTGGGAAAGTTTCTTTGAGGTAATCATGCGTGGTGGGGCATCATCTTGTTGAACTACCACTGAATCCAGAATGTTGTCTGCAAACAATTGGCCTGCAGGAATTGCAGAAGCCTCACCAGGTATGATGTTGATGTGACTGTTGCTTCAGCAAAATACAATGGACCATAACTACACTGTTGGGTGAGCCCAGCATTCATCTTTAGAGTGTTTTGTTCCAATTCCATGACAAAGAGTCAGCCCATACTATCCTTTTAAAGGGTTTGACAAGCCCACAGATATGAAAGGTAAGCTTATCACTGAACAGGACATGTGCCAACAAGTGTTGATTGTTTACTACCTCAATTAAGTCATGGGAAGTTGCCATTTGTGCCACTTGGTCTTCAGGTTCAAGGTGATGGAACACCTGGATGTGACAAGTCTTTTTCTTCAATGTGAAGTGCAAAGTTTGCCACTCAAAGAGCTTCATAATACCATGCTCCCATCTCAAGATGACATGTCAATGTTTTTGGGCTCAGCTTTATCATCTGTTGTATGGTCTCCACAGATTCCCGTGACATCAATTGCTGCCCAGAATATTTCTCAACATGAACATTCCCAGTTTGCTGCATCTTGGTGACCAAACCTAATGGTTGTTGACGTAGGGACTTCTGTATGGTAACATCAGCAAAATCATTTGTGAACCTCAGTAGAAGGTAGTCCTTTAAGTCTCCAACTTACAAGGTTTGTTCATTGTTATGTGGTCAGCATCTTTCGGATTATCTATGATAAGGAGACAAAAATTAGTATTTTCCCAAAAATGGTTAGAGGCTTCTTGGGCAACCTGTATGTTTAAATTGTAGAGAAAAATAAACCCATTACTATATGGGGTTTTTGCTAAGTTTAATTGTTCATATTTCTGAACTCTATGGTTCTATCATTAAATGTTGAGAAAATATATGCATTACATTATATCAATTTATTAGACATGAATTTGGATATACATATTATTAATCATCAATAGAAAAAAAGAAAAGGACCTAGAATCTGGTCCTGTGGAACACCTATCTTATCTGACTGTTCTAGATCATTTCCCCCTTATTGACAGCATCTGCCTGTGATTTTAAAGATATTATTTTAAAATATCCAAGCAATGTCCTCTTATTGCATCTTGCTTTTATTTCTGCAATATGTACATCTAACACAGTCAAAATTATTTCAATCACATAGTGTGTCCTGAACTAAGTATATAAGAGCTGATGTTTGTTGCACTTAAGGTCTTAAAATTATTGAGAATTCAACTTTCTCCAGCATTTAATAGCTGAAAAATGTTGTACTTTATTAAAATAGATCAGAAAGCTATGAAAATGTTTAAGCTGTCTGCATTAATCGTTGAAAATATTTCAGAAAAAGCCTACAAAATATTTTTTTGCTTTTTTTTTTATCCTACCAAAATTTTTAAAACCTGCTTTTAGGTGTCATACAAAACTGTTTAATAATCTTGTCAGAATGAGATTTTATTGTAGCTGGTATGCAATTTATATAATTTGCATGTTGCCAGAACCTGATAAGAGATAGCAAAACCATTATCTCTTGCAATGAAGGTTCTTGTCAACACAGGTAAACATTGCATATTCTTTATCTACAACTGGCAAGGTGAATTAGACATTGTAAAGTTTTTTTTTTTTTTTTTCTTTTTTGCTAACTGACACAGTCACTTTAAGACAGTTTGATTTAAAGCAAATTTTCAGGAGGTTGTAGGTAAGAGCTTGTGGTTGTCTTGAGTGGAGTTGCCTGTAGCCTGATATATCTTTGTGTTTGTGTTGATGAACCTGTGCACCAGCATGCAATGTGATTCCCCCTGCAAGCACAAACTGATTATTATAAGGTGATTTGTTTATGTATGCTAGCCGAAGGTAGAGCTTTCAGAGCTGCTTAGGATTATTAACTGTTCCTTTCTTTTTTCAGACCTCTGAGTTTATAGCTAAGTACATATATGCAGTGCAAATCTGCAAGTGATTTTCAAATTACCAATGAATCCACAAGTCATGAAGCAACTTGAGGATATATCTACAGGATTGAAAATCACAAGTTGCATTAGCTAGGGCTATTTCAAGAATAAAACTGAGTATCAGAATTCATAAAATATTTCTGATGCTACAATAAGGGAAAATTAACCTCAAAACACCAGTCATTGTAGCTATTTTATGCAACTCAACATAGTTGCTAAACATAAATTAAAGATGGTGTTGCATATGGCATATATAGAAAAATCTGTGTATGTAAAGATGTTCAGAATTAACCAGACCAGAAATGCTAGAAACTTCAATCTCTACACATTTATATTATTTTCAGTATAGATGCCTTAAAAAATCTCAAATATTCATTTATTAATTTCTTTCTCATTTACAGGAGTGGCTTTTTGCAAAATTGACAAAGGGTGACATACAGCTTAAGAGCACGATTGTGATCATACTAATGATTGGGTTGGATCCAAACTTAATGTTGCCATGAGCCGAGGATTTGTAAGATGTTCTTCCAAAAAGGATAGTTAGGCTCATGATCAGAGAAACAGGTTTGGATGATAGAGCAGGGAAATCACAAAGGAACCTACTTTGGGTACCAGAAGGTAACCCTGAAATTATGAGAAAGGTTCTTTTCAACTAATTGTATTAAACAGGAAACCTACATCCTGATGTTACTCACATACCTTAGTCATTTCATCTTTACATGAGGCCAGCTCTTGCTGTGCAACTTGAAGGTAGCATGGCATCTCCCCCTGATGACCCCTAGTACCAAACTGAATAACTGCCTGCTTGCATACAAAGGAAACAGTTGCCTACCCCTTCCTGTATTACTACATACACTACACATCCATTCAAACAGGCCAATAGTCATTCAGCTCTATGGAAAAACACTGGCATTTAAGAAGCTTTAATGCCAACTTGGTGTATTTTGGAATGACATCATCCCTTTCATGTATTGCTGGGTTTTGCAATCTTACATGCTGTATCCAAGTGAGTGCTACAGCATATTAATATAGGATAATGGAAGTTAATGTTTGAAACTTAAGGGTATAAGGCACTCTGAACTTACAGAAATTACACCTTAATTAAAAATTTAATTAAAACCAGCACAACAGCCCTTTTCGGGCCGAGGTTACTGTCTGGCCACTGCATTCCTCTACCCACTACAGGCGTAATGAGGAGTGCAGGACTGGAGGGTGGGATGTGGTCAGTGTTCCAGGCCTCCTGGCCAGTTCTGCAATCTTCGCAACCAAGGGCCGCTACCTCTTAATAAGTAGCTCGATTGGACCCTCAGGGACCTAATGAGCCTGAGTACACCTCAGAGCAGTCTCCCAGTGCAAGAAATCATTATGCCAGCAACAGGAATCGAACCCTGGTCTCCCGCTTGTTAAGTAGCAGCACTATCACTGTGCTAAGGAGACAACTGAAATTGCGCCTTATAATCAGCGCCAATCAAGAATGGGATTGACAGTTCACGTGAAAGAGAGGCGATATTGCCATTTATCACGCCCATATAGAGATCACGTTAGGATTATGTGCATATTCGCATTGGAAGACAATAGTAAAATAAAATATGATTTGAAGCTTTCCTGGCGACGAACATATTCAAGATGCTCTCGGGCTTCGAGCCAGGTGTAGTGATGAAAAGACATCAACGTTTCGGGAGTGTACATCTCTCCCATCTTCAGGATGAATGACTAGCAAGAGTGAAGGGACCAGTACTGTCAGCCAGTACGTACCGAGTAGAAAACACCCAGTCTAGTGTGGAGGTGGAATCTGTGTTTTCTGAGTCGGTCGATTTCCAATTTTAAGGCTGGTTTCCAAGATGGACTAAACTGCAATCCAGCGTCCCGGTTCAGTGTACTCTTCTCGGAGGAGATGGCCAGAGCCTCCTTAACCCTCCGTTCCCATAAACCACTACATTTTGCCACAATGGTCGTTTCTTTGAAGTTAGCTCTGTGGTCTTTTTCAAAGCAGTGCTCCGCCAGCCCTGACTTTTCAGGCTGCATTAATCGTATGGACCGTTCGTGCTCCTTGACTCTGGTGGAAATGGTCCTGCCGGTTTGCCCTATGTACGGCGTCCCGCATTCACAGGGGATACGGTATACCCCTGGTACATTAAGGAGCAGTTTGTCCTTAACCGGCCTCACTAGGTGTTGGATCTTCAAAGGCGGCTTGTGGGTGGTTCTGATGTTGTGTTTAGCGAGAATTCTACTGATTCTGCCGGAAAGATTGCCAGTGTATGGGATGCAGGCAGTGGTGGTCGGCTGGTCTGGTGTTTGCTGCGTTTGTGGTTTTCCTCTCTTGGCCTTGGAGATAGAGTCTTCAATATCCTCTACAGAGTAGCCGTTTTGGCGGAATGTGTGCCTCAGGTGCTGCAGCTCTTGTTTTAGGTGGCTGGGATCGGAGATCGACAGAGCTCTGTGGAACAGAGTGTTGAGAACTCCGACCCGTTGTGACTTATGATGGAAACTGCGAGCATTCAAATAGAGGTCAGTATGTGTTGGTTTGCGGTATACTGCATGCCCCAGAGTACCGTTGTTGTTTCTGGAGACCAGGATGTCCAAAAATGGCAGATTTCCGTCCTTCTCAACTTCCATGGTGAACTGAATTTGGGGTCGGAGGCTGTTGAGGTGTGTGAGAAAGCTCGGCAAAGTTTCTCGTCCGTGTGGCCATATAACGAATGTGTCGTCAACATACCGGTAGAAATGAGATGGCTTAAGTGGGGCTGTGGCCAGTATTTCGTGTTCCAGGTGTTCCATGTAGAAATTTGCTATTATTGGTGACAACGGAGAGCCCATTGCCACACCGTCTACCTGTTCATAGAATCTGCCACCAAACAGGAAGAAAGTGGGCGTTAGAGTGTGCCGGAAGAGCTCGATGATGTCAGCCGGAAAGTGTTCCTTCAGAAGCTGAATGGTTTCTTGTAGCGGTACCCTTGTAAAAAGAGATACCACATCGAAGCTGACGAGAAGATCAGAAGGGCCAGTAGTGATGTTGTCCAAGCACTGTATGAACTGTGGGGAGTTCGTCACATGGTGTGGGCAATCCCCTACCAGAGGTTGCAACAGACGCGCTAAGTGGCGTGCCAGCAGGTATGTAGGGCTGCCCGTGGCGTCAACAATGGGGCGTAAAGGGACGTCCACTTTGTGGATCTTGGGGAGTCCATACATTCTAGGAGCCCTGGATCCCGATGGTGATATAAAGTGCTTGGTTTCTGGAGAAAGACTGGATCTTCTAATTAGTTGAGTGGTCCGTCGCTCAATGGAAGTGGTAGGATCCTTCCCGAGGACTCTGTAGGCTGGATCGTCTAAGAGCTGCTCCATTTTCTCTATGTACTGGGCTGTGAGGAGGACCACAGTTGCATTCCCCTTATCTGCCGGTAAGACGACCAAGTTCTCGTCATTCCGCAGTCTCTTAAGCGCAAAGCTTTCGTCTCGGTTGATATTGGGCTTAGGAAGCGAGGTTCGCGTGATGGCAGCGGCCACCGCCGTGCGTATTTCTTCTGCACTATCTACCGTGAGCTCCTGTATAGCAGATTCCACCCCGCTGACAATATCAGCCACTGGAAGAATTCTGGGTGTTGGCGCAAAGTTTAGCCCTTTGGACAGCACGGAGGTAGTGGCTTCGTCTAAATCCAAGTTCGTGAGGTTGACAATGATCCGGTTGGACGGTAGAGGAGGCACGGCCTCCTTGGAATGCACCAACGAGTCAAACTTCCTTGTCTGTTTCTTGGTGCTCCAGAGAAGCGTGGTGTGACCCTGTGCAAAGGTAGAGAGGTCCACCCTATCCCAATCCGTTGGTGAGAGTCTCGAAGATAACTGCCAGTAGGAATCCAGCAGTCTGCGGTCAATAGAGTCGAGAGTGTAACGTGTGTTGTGAATGCGCTCTCTAACCAGCGCAGAGCTGGCGCGTCTTAGGATCTTGTGGGTAGACGCGTTCTTGATTGGATAGCGTAGTCTAGCAAACCTAGGCGTAGCATGCTCATCTCTGCACCTTAGGAGAAATGCCAGGGAGCTCAGCAGTTTGCCTTTCTTCTCTCGAAGATCTTGAAAATTCTTGATTTTCTGCCATGTGGTTAGCAACTGTCAATCACCTTCTTGATTGGTGCCAAGTATAGTGAGTTAAGTTAAATGGAATTGCCAGTGCTCTTAAAGTTCTCAATGGCTTTTCCTGAAATGTTTATGAATTATTTTATAAATCATGACAATTATTTCAAGTGGTTATTTGCATTGATAGTTTATGTGGTTGAGTCTATAAAAATTATTTCATCCAGCAGAAAAGTAATAAAATTTATTCTTCTTAAAACATGTGAATTCATGTTTACTTGAACTGTAGGACTCAGCAAAAATTATTGGCTTATAGTACAACATGCTCTATGTCTGCATTTACTTTCACTAAATATTTGCAGTAAGTAGATGAAGTATTGCATTTCATCCAACAATTTCATCAGAAATACATTTTGTAGTAAGGGGTAGTGATGCGCCTCCTATAGCCTCTCCTACCCAATTCCCATCCTCATCCTGCCCGTGGTGCACCCTGCTTTTAACAGATGAGGCTCTGGGGACCGAATCACAGCGGTATAACTGTTTCATCTAAAATGGAGGAAATGTCATTTACATATGTGCTGGCCTATCACAGCACAACAGCGTCCCTCAGAGGCACATGAGGGGAAGGTCAGTGGATCTAAATACCACCTATTTAGTCCTCCCGGCTAGGTCCGATGGACCCGTTGACCAACGATAGGTGTGGTCCCCCTTGCAAAATGGGGGTTTAAGTCGGGTGATGTAACTGCCACATTATAAAACTGGTGCCCATTAAGAAAACAGTTACATGAAAGCCATGAAGACCTGTGAAGCATTAAGATCAGAAGAAACTACAGTTCAAAAGTATTGGAAAGCACGAATGCTAATGGCTTCATTGCCAGGTGCAAGACAACAACAACAACAACATTTTGATGCCACCTAAACCAGAAAAGGCACTTAGAAAAGTGTCGATGTGTTGTGTCTGTGAATAGCATAACTCAAAAATATGTTTGTTAAATTGTAGTTAAGTTCAAGATCTTCCAAGGGAGTGAGACAAAGATTTTGAAGGAAATCTGCCCCTATCAAAAGTCCCTTACATGGGAAAGATTTTATTGTTTTTCTTAAGAATGGTGATTTTGATTAAATTAACACATATTTATGATTATTTTCATAAAGGGAATGTATATCTTGAATTTTCTGGGAATATCCAGTGAGGTACTCTTCATTCTGAATTTCTTTTGTGTAACTAGTAAACATAAGAGATAAAATACCACTGCAGAAAAAATGCAGACCTTGTTAAAGCACACCCTTTTTCTTCTGTCCTTTTTTGTGTTTATTCAAAGAGAACAGAATTTTAAAGTTATCACATAGCGAACAGCTTTGAAAAGCTTTCACTATTGGGTTTAGCTTATTGTGTTGAAAATGCTGGTTTATGTCCAAGTTATTGGACGCAATAAACAAAGACAGTTCATATTTCTCACATCAGATAAGGTCGACAGACACAGTTGTAGAGTCTGGGAAACTACGATTTTATGCTCAATCATCCACATAATTCTAGCTTTACAGAATTAAAAGTTATCTATTCATTTCTCATTCTCCATGTAATTATATAAATTGCAAGATATGTGCCACCAAACTTGGCTACATTTATTGCCGACAACTGCCCTTTCACTTTAGCTGTGTGTAGGCGATAAGTTTGATATCACAAACGTTTGCCAGAATACTTGAGTCAGTTGAGAAGTTTTAATACATGCATAGAAAGCTGGTTCAAGTCCAGGTAATGGCCTTACATTTATTTGTCTTGTGGCCAAGATATTTTAAACAGTACCAAATTCCTTTATTGCTGTTTTAAGTAGGACATACTAAATATTTGTAAAACTTCCTTGGATAGTGCAACAACGTAGGGGCCAATGTAAGTTAGCAACTTGTTAGTTTACATATAAAGAACCAAAAAATGTTTAAGCATTCACTATGTTAAAGGTCCTTAATTCTGTGAATGTTGAATTCATCCTGTATTTACTAGTTAAGTTTCACATCACATTTCTCTTTGATACTCCATTATGTATTTGTGTTCAAATTCTAATCAAGCATTAAAAGTTCTCATTTCCTTTGTAAGGTACAGATTTTAGGAGAGTGTAAGCAGCTTTGAAAGTTTGACCTGAAGCTTGGATAAAAGGTTGCTATTGGTGTATACTTGTAAAAAATGAAGTGATCCTAAATGCTCATATTTTTGTTTACTGCTTTAATTTAACAATATTTAAAAGTGCTTTACTACAGTGTTTCACAGATATTGTTGTTTTATAGCTGTTTTGCTCACCAAATCAGTGAATAAATTTCCATTGTTGTTGATTTTATTAACGAACATATAATGTACATAAGATTAGCATATTCAGTATTTTTGTAATAACTGTTTTGTTTTCAAGAGATTATTTTAAATGTAAATATATTGTGTAGTTAAATGTTGAGATAGGAATATTAATAAAGTGATTATTTTTAACAAAATGCCTTTCTTATGTATTTAGTAGTGAAATATCAGCAGAAAGGTTTGTTTAAATATGCTAAAAATTCAATAGAACAAAAATTGAAAATAGTGAAAAAGTCAAATGTTTTTATTATTTTTTAGTTCTAAAATGGTAGTTTTGGAAAACTTGGTTACAAATACTTTGTGTTAAACAAATACATGTTATTTACTGCTTGGCTTTATATTATGTGTATTGAAATTAGTGCCAACTTTACAAACCACACACTGCCATTTTATCAACTTACATTAAATAAACACGAAACAATGCATAAGGGGAAAGAAACTTTAAACAGGAAAATAACCACAAATCAGAAGAATTTAAGACGCTTACCTTAATTCAGAATTATTATTGAATGCTTGTTGACGTTGCATACATTTAATGAAGCAGAGACTGCATCTTAAAATAAATAAAATGGTAACAGCCTTTTGTTCTGGTGATGAAATTAAAAGGTATAAAACATTTTTAAATCAGAATGGTTAAGCAAAGAACACATTGCTTAAGTTTATGTTCTTTTTTGTTCATGTACGTTGTGAGTTTCGGGTGTACTTCCTTACTTGGCCTGAGATAAAGAAGTGGATAATGTTGCCATGTGCTTTCTCTATCCCCACTTTCTCCTTTGTTTATACTACTCACTCACATCACAGATGTCACAGCTGTCCACATGATGCTAACAAGTATGCCATCCTGGTGGCATCAGTCGATCTGGACGGCTCAGTTGGATAGACGCTGACCTACTGATCCCAAGATCATGGGTTCAAATCCGGCCCAGACTGATGGTTTTTAAGTGTGCTTAAAAACAACAACTCCATGTCAGTAGATTTCCTGGCATGTAAAAGAACTCCAGCAGGACAAAGTTCGGCACACCAGTGATGCTAATGTGATCCTGGCAATTCACAGCATCATTAAAATTTTTTTTTTCCTGACAGCAGAGCTACCACCATGATACTAACAAACACAGCCATAACAAGCGATGGTGGACCCAATCTGAAAGTGTAGCCAAGGTCTTGAAAGCCCTAAGTTGCAATTCATAGCCAAGGGATTAGGGCCCTCGGCTGCAAAAGATAGCCAAGGGATGTCTTTTATAAGAAGAGGAGTGCAGCACAGCTGCAACTGTAAAGTGACGACAAAGCATAGCTGCAAAGCAAAATTGCATATTGGGCGCCTAATATAGTTTAATAGAAGAAAATTTTAAATAACTCTAAACTAGCAGATTTCACTCCATCTTTTAGGTTGTCACTCTCATCCTGTATGCAGAGTATCATCATCATGGCATGGTTTGCTGTTCTTATGCCATAATTGTGCTATAAAAGAAAACTGCCTAAATAGGGCTGGTGGGTGGACTACAGTATTCCAGAGTGGTAACCTCTGCTCCCTAAGCAGTTTCTGAGTTAATCCCATTCAGTTTACTCTCTTTTTACTATTGTTTTCCCTGGCCAGGTAGGAAAGAATTCCCTAAAATGTTTCTGAAAGTACACAGCAAATGTGAATAAAACTGTAAGATTTTAGGTGATGTTGAACTGTGATAAAAAATAAAAGGATGTTCAAAGAATAAACATAAATATTTTATATTAATAAAGTATTTAAATTATTTCTTAACCTAAAATTGAGAAGTTAATATAATGAGAGAGCATAGGCTTTCATGGCCGGAGTCAATATAACTAGGAGTTATTTCCAGGCTGTTATGCTGTGGTCTGCTGGAGTTTGAGTACCCAGGCGTTTCGTGCACAGCTGCTGTGGACATCTGCAGTGGTGCAGTCGTAGTCTCCTCGGAGAAGTTAGCATAGTGTCTGAGGTGTGGACTGTCTGAGCTGCTGTATTTATCCCTCAAGTGGCGTCCGCTGATTGGTCCAGAATGGCAGATGGCAGGAGGGAGGGGGTAGGCTTCATCCAAGGTGTTGTTTCCTCCTGATTGGTTCACTTCAATTTCCCAGTTTTGTGCTGTTTCTTGCCTTCAGTGACAGCTTCATGAAATATATGAACATCCCCACAATTTCAATAAGAAAGAAGAAGCTTTGAAACTTAACAGCAACTGGTATCCTGTCACTGAAGGCAAGAAACAACACAAAACAGGAGAAATTGAAGTAAACCAATCAGGAGGAAATAACACATTGGATGAAGTCCGCCCCCTCCCTCCTGCTGTCTGCCATCCGGACCAATCAGCGGAGGCCATTCGAGGGATAAATACAGCAGTTCAAACAATCCACACCTCGGACGCTATGCTAACTTCTCTGAGGAGACTACAACCGCATCACTGAAGATGTCTGCCACAGATGTGGACAAAACGTCCGGGTACTCAAACACCAGCAGATCACGGCATAGCTGCCCGGAAATAACTCCTAGTTATATAGTTAATATAATGTTGAGTTACTTTTGTATTTAAATGACTTTCTGTCTTTCATGAAAATAGTGAAAGGAATGCTAAACATAACCGTATACAAACCTTTATCTTAAATTGAGGTATGTATTAACAGTTTCCTATGAACCGTAGTGCTTAATATTTGTAAGTAGTCCATCTAGTAACTGCAAGGGTAGGATAAGTGAGGTGGGTAAGAAACAATGCGCAGAAAAATTGTTAGATTGAACATAAGAACTTTGTGATTGTATGCATTTAGATATATAATTGCTCGTAAATAAAAAGAAAGGTTTGTAGTATAAAAAGGCATTATATAACTAAATAATAACCATTTAAAAAAAAAACGAATTCCAAGAATTAAATTAGATCGATCAATATTGCTTCAGAATTTCTGCTCAACCGATTTTCTGAATATTTGAAGTTATATTTCTTCTCAGGATTATGAAAAAATCACTGATTCCAAATGAGAACCTGGTCTATCTTTTCTTTAGGACAGAATTATGAAATGCTTCACAATTAATATATCACTGGTTTTTAGGTAGAAATTACGATGTTATGATTACCTCACCACCAAGGGGCAACTGGATCAAGCTTCTTATGTATAATTTGTTGCTAAAGATGGGGAGAAAGGAAATTAAATATGGTAAACATTAAATTAACAGTGTATACTAATATACCTAAGAAATGTTGTCTCTGTTTCATTAAATACTAATTTGATGGACAATTAGTGATGTGTCAATAGGATAAAAAAATATTACTGCTTATAAATACCATAACAAAAAATCTTAAACTAAATTCCTTAAACATGTAATATCTACCATTAAGGCATTAAAATATTTATTACACTTTAGGTTTATATGAAGAGAATGTTAAAAATAAATAATATACAAAATGGTTCAAAAATGTTCAGTAAGTTATGCAGGTAGCAAATTGGTAAATTTTCAAGAGATAACCCGTGTCTTGGAATGCATGGTTTAGGCAATATGGGGCATCCAAGTTTGTTCTGATTATTTTTGCCATTTTCATAGCTCTAAAGTGTGTTATCTACTGGCACAACATAAATAGATTAACACATGTGCTTTCTTATACTTGAAAACATAATTCCACTGTTCATGGTCACATCCTTTAAGCCTGGGCCTTAAGTACTTATAATTGTAAGTCACCATTGGGATTTCCTTGTGGTTTATTGGGAAAATGTGAATCACTGGGGGAATTTAAGGCCATGCTGGCATTTTACCATGGTAGCTCAGTGGTCAAGAGTGGCCACGTGTAAAACAGAAGATCCATGAGCCAGATCCCGACTAAGGCATTGAATATTTCAGTTCTGATTCTACCTGTCAAACAATATGTTGTATTGGTCAAATTGGATTTCTTTCCAGAAGTACATTTAAAAACAAGCAGTGAACAACCTGCAGTAATCTAATCAAAGTGCAAGTGCCTTCTGCTGCACAAATCAAGTTTAAACACAAGAATTTACCTCCCATGTATGTCATGATACTGTGCCTTTAATATACAAATGAGTCTATGCCTGGACTTGTGCATTTCATGCAAGTGTGCTTACAGTAATATAATTTTCTCATGATTCTTTGAATATATGAAGGCAAACTGTTTTAACAGAACTAATTTCTTTTGCAATAAATGGTTATGTGTCAAGCAACCAATAAGAGAAGACTAGATGAACATCTAGAGCTATTAAAATGTGAAGTAAAGTAAGGGAAACTGGGTATAAATGGGCCACATCTGTCAGCAAGATTTACATCTCTTTGCTGTTTTGTTTGAGCTACTATCAAACATGTATAGTAGATTCCTATAACTTCAAGAGGTAGATCAGCGGCCAAAATACTGAACAAACATACATTTTTGGCCATATGCATCAATCTCTCTCTTGTCCATATATCTCTATCAATTCAAACTCCCTTTGTTATTTGCTGCACAGTACGTTGTTCTTATTGGTTTCTTGATAAAATGCCAAAATGACTGTTGTCGATGGTACCTTAAACTCCACTTTTGATCAAATAATATTATAACCAAATTGTTGTCGCATATTTATGCTTCACAGTGGCCCAAAACATGCATTTTGGAACATGGGTGTTCTCTTAAACAAATGTTGTGGGTGTTACTTTGAATCCTCTTTTAAACAGATGTGCAGAAACAAATGTGCCATAAATAAATAATATTTTGTTCTTTTATAATATCAGAATATTAAATGACACTGTAATTTGTAATTATGATATGAAACTAATGGCCTACAAGATGATGAGACTTGTGAGTAGCAGAAGTTGGCAGATATAAATGAAAAAGGCTTTTTCTTCTAGTGTTTGCCCTGGAGGGTACTTAAGGTGCCAAAAAGATCTAGACTGATTTCATTGATCATTTAAAAATCCTCTGGTGTTCGAGAGAGAACAGACCTATCATCATCATCATCATCATCATCATCATCATCATCATCATCATCATCATCATCTTCATCATCATTATTCCTTGTTTGTACAACTACACTACAAATCACTCATACCCAAGCTAAGTTTCTATCACTTTTTGCTGATTGTGATTAAATATATACACAAATAGGTTGGATAATACCATGAAAGTGCCCGTTTTTAAGGCTGTAATAATAATCATGTATATAAAGAGCAAGTAGAATTTATGATGCTAGTCATTGCATTACAAACTTTTTTCATAAACTTGCAAAAAATAGAAAATGACTGTTCAGGGATACTTGGTACCAAGATTGGTAATTTCTACAAATTTCAGCCAATTTCTTTGAGGTCATTGTGATACATTTTTTTGCAATAATATAGCAAGAAACTAATGTTTGTTTACTTAACATACACATATTTTCAAGGAAATAATTTGGTTTTAAAAAATTTAAATTGAGCAGTACTTAGGAAAATAGTTATGTACAATCAAAGAGTAAATTTTGTGTAACTTTAAAAGTTTTCCTGGTCAAAACAATAGAGTAAAGAATTCATTTTCTAAAATCAATCATGTTTTCAGTTATTAAGGAAGTAAATCCAAAACTGCATTTGATATCAATAAAAGTATCTTTAAATCTTTTCAACTCTTTTTAAATCAGATATACCAGAAGTTTAAAATAAATTCAACACAAATTGCATCATAGACTTTTAAAAGTGACAAAAATGTAAGAAAATCAAGTCCACAAAGTTGTAAAATTTGCAAACCATTGGTGCATGTACATCCAAGCATTGTGTTTGTTTAAATTAATAAAAGAGCAAAATCGCTATCAGATCTTGATTCTACAATGAAGAGGAGATTTGCTTTGAAAAATAAAAGCAAATAACAAAATAATAATAATAATAATAATAATAATAATAATAATAATAATAATAATAAACATTCTTTTTTAAGTAGCCCTAAAAATTATCAGTAACAAAATAATTTGCTTATAACAAATTGCACATTAATTTTATCAAGATATATTTTAATGAATGCAGTGCTTTTCCTGTGATAAGCTTTTTTGTATCACTTATAGTCAATGAGAGTGAAATAGCACTCACAACTTATTTATAAAAAGTTCAAAATAAACATTTTGTTCATAAGGAAAGTGTCTCGGACGTATGACTTTTTAAAATCTTTATAGCCATTTTTATGAAAATAATTTGCATCCTTGTCCCCCCGGGTAGTGTTTAACGCCTGTTTTTACTACTAGGGCGCTGCAGGTGCTAGCACTGATGATACACAGAATGAAGCTGGAGCACCAGTGGAATGAGATGGCGGGGGAATCCGGAGAACCCGGAGGAAGCCCACCCCAGCATCGCTTCATCCACCACAAATCCCACATGCAGTTGTCTGGGATCAAACCCGGACACTTTGGTGAGAAGCGAATGGTATAACCACTTGCTACGGTGAGGCCGCATCTTTGTTCCTCTCCTGTGTAAAGGATAGTTTGGTTTGGGGGTCTAGTTAAAAACCTGCACCTTACAACACTAAAAGATGTTTGACTTAAGTATGAAATTTTGGCTTTTGGGTTAAGTTATTCAAAGGCTCTTGACCAACAGACATATGTGCCAATGGACATTTTAAGAAATGTTATTTTTGGCTTGGTATTTCTGGTGACATCCTAATATTGAATTTCTGATTTGAATGAAATAGAAGGCAATACTTTCCTTAGATAAGTAAATAGTAGAGGAAGAATAAAAAGCCAACCAAAAGGAAGAAACTCTCTGACATTAGTGAGGCAGTGAAAGTTCTTACTTGTCCCTAAAACAATAATGTTATGTCTTGCACTCATCATCTTGTAACACTGTCATTGTATAAATATTTCCATAAGGGTAAACTATCCAAATTCTGTAATGATTACAATTATCGTACTGTTATTCTGTAGAATGTTAATCCATATAACTTGTACATTTAATTTAAATTACAAAACATAAATCAAAGTACTAAGCAGTTTAAAAAGCTACAGGACACTTATATGGACTAAATATTGAAAGTTTCATCACCACCTGCCTTATCCAATCCTTCAGTTGGCCTCACAGCTTAGTTGCACCTTCCACGCTTTTTAACTAGAAGCTTCCTTGACAGGTGGCTCATTATGTACTCTTTGCAAATAAGGTTTGTAAATTTAAAGTACTTAGTAGCAGTATCTGTTTTAACCTCTCCTGCATAGATCACATATTGAGCCCCAATATACCGCAGAATATCTTTCCAACCATCGTAATACATGTCACCAGCTTTGTATTTTGTTAACATATTAGCTTGAACGCTTTTACCTGTAACATGAGTATTGATAGAATTGTATTTTCATGTGTGGCACACACATTTTTTAAATATCTGAAGTAATGTTCTATTAAAGGGTAATGTATTGCATAGTTAGCAGGTAAAAAGTAGTTCTAATATGTAGCAGAAAGAAGTATTTTATGTGGTGAAATCTCTCTCTTATTTGTGATCATTTTAAAGTCACATAAAAGTAAGAAAAATGTTCCTCTGGCACTCCTTGTAGCATTTGTTGGTATTAGCAGTGATATTCAATCATAAAGAAAACTATAAAAGCTTAAATATGGTGAGTCTGGAGTAGAGGTAGGAACTGTTCCATTTCAATATATTCATTCCAAAATAACAGTCAAGTATTTATGCATAAGTGTAATAGCAAGATACCCTTAGTCCTGTGACAAGTCAAGATTATTGCTCCCAGTATAAGTCACTGCTCCCCTATATATACAAATTCATAATATGGAGCCTTTATTTAGGCATGTGGCTGGCCTTAAAGAATTTTCTTGATACTGGGAAGTACATTTTTTGCCAGTGGAGTTGATACTTATAGCCCTTAAATTCGAGCACATAGATTTCTCATGCAAATTATAACTACAATAATCATATACCCTCACCATAGAAGTGTTGGAAATTATGTCCTTGTGTCACCACAAATCTCTCATACCTTTAACAAAATTTGTATTAACACTTAATTCTTCATGGCTGCATAAATAAAACCATGCTTTGTCCACAAAATAAATTCAGGTCAATAGAGTGATTGTTATTCTCATCCAACAGCCAATTGCAAAAATTAACTTTACTAAGAATATCACATACAGTAGAACCCTGCTAATCTGAATTAATTAAAGGTTTGGTCTGTTCAAATTCGGGAATGTTTGGATTATCTGGAAAAGAAAAAAGTATATAAATTCAGCTATAGGATTAGCAGCTACAAGGTAACGTAGCATAATGATGTGAGGAAGTGACAACATTGCCTTTACCATGCATAACGTAATGATAATGTATTCAACATAACGACAATGTATTCTTCAGACCTGTGGACAGAGCTGATCGCATGCGATAGTGGCAGTACATAGCTAGCTCAGTTTGTTGGGCTATTGGTTAGTCATTCTTCAGTAATCCTGGACCATAGAGACAATGACTTTAACACTGATGTCTTGATGACCGTTATCATCAACTGATATGCATTCAAGGAGGCAATTTTTCCCTGCATTTTCGCACCTTGGGATTTGTTTAATAAGTTGAACAATGTCATCATTGTTTGATGTCACAATGGATAGGGTTTCTTCAAACACAGGACTTGGCCTCAGTTTCTTCCAAGATTGCTTTAGTAAATGTTTATTCAAACTGTCCCAAGCCTCAGCTAACCAGTAGATGACATCATTTATGATCATTTTCTTCATTTTTTGTAAGATTGTAATAGAACAGTCCTCTTCTTCAATAATAAGTTTTCAGTTCTATAATAAAAATTCTTTCTCTACATTACAAATAAGCTTTTTACTATTTTTTGTAAATTATGGATTTTGTGTTTGAATTATCTGGAATTTTGTATTTGTGGGATTTAGATTAGTGGAGTTCTACAGTAGTTGCAATTCTTGAACTGCTATTGCTTCTTATAGAATTTTAATTTTAAAAGTTTAGTAGCATTCCAAGCCAAGGTTTGCAAATTCCTGATTCCCATGCAAACATTCTCAGAGATTTCTTTGGACTTACCACTGATGTCATCACTTTTTTCCTCTGTAAGAACACAGCTATATAATTTCAGTTGCTTATTAAGAGAAGACCTGATTTCCCTAAATCTGTTCAAGGTTTTGAACCATTTCTCTATGAGGTGCACAAATAGCAGGGAATGTGTGTATAAATCGCACTCTCACTTTTATAAAAGAGTTTATTCTTACATAGGAATCATACGTGAAGATTCTGTATGCTAAAGTATACACACTTTTTGGCATTGTAACAGCACTAACACACCATAACACTGAAACGTGTAGTCTCACAACATATCAAACTCTGTACAGCACAGACTTTGCATCAACTGATTAGCGAGTACATGAAGAGGGGGGGAACAGAACCAGTTAAAAGCAAAACAGTGCAGAGTAAGCAATTTCCATAATATAGTCATATGACCAAGCAAAAGCTTTATGTACTATTCATTTAAATCATACTAAATGATCACAGTAATAACCTTTTTGTATCAGTTTCCATGATGCTAATGATTATATCGTAATCTTGCATACGTGTCTTTTGCATGTATCACAAGAACTGAGTAATATCTGAAGATTTTCCTTCTAGTGAAACTTGGAAGCAGGGACAGTTCCCAAGTCTCAGGTCATATTCATATTTTTAACACAACTAATGATTGTGCTAGTGCAAGGTTGAAGGACTGTTATTTTGAAAATGTATAGCTGGATATGGCTATTTTTTCCTACCTCTTGCCTATGGTTAATACTAGACCAACAGTGTAGTGGCCTCAGACTGGGTGACACTTGCTAATTGCAGGCAGTATAATGAAATTGGTATAAGATACATACCTACATGGTCGACAACTGCATTACTATAGATATTAACTTGATTTGAATGGTGAACCTAGCCCTGTAAATGTTATCTGAAAAAAACATTGTTTGGTATCTTTTTACTTTAGATTATGAGTAACTCTCCTTCTAGGAACTGTGAATCAATAACTTAATCAACACAAAACATAATTTTACTCATAAGTGACAAACTTCTTGTGTAACTGCCACAACTCAACTGATAAACATTAGCTGAATTTGGCAAGGAACCTAGCAGTAGTTGCAACAGTTGTTGGTATAGTCTTAACTCTAGACTCTAGTAAATACACTTTTATCTCTTAAAGTTAGCCAGACTGAGCCTTTTAGGCATTTCTTAACAAAGAAAACTTCTTAACATCTATATTTAAAAATAAATTAGTCCAATATATTTTTTGAAGGTGTTTAGGTTGAAAGCTAAACATAAATATGGTGCAGATACAAAAGCTTCTGTCAAATTAAATGATGTTACTGTTCACTACAAATTTCATTAACTTTAACATTAGACATGAATATAAAGTAATAGATAATATTTGTAAACTCCAGCTTTTTGTTTGTGATGTTAATGAAACATTTTCTGAGGTCTTGTTTAGCAGAATGATGTATTTGTTATAAAATTAAGACTGTAGGTGAAATTACTTTTACATTTCTGTTGCTGAAATTATCAACAAATATAGCTGTTCATCAATTGGACACACTTTCATTCTAAATTTGCATATTCAATATTAAGTGTGTGGTGTGACCTAATGAATACTCAATACATCTCCCTCCATCCATTAAAGCTAATACTTGGGTCTCAAGAAAACTGGTTGGAAGAAATTACCTTGTAAAAAATGTGACCAACTTGTGTGGCTCTCAGACGGATCCCGGGACAAAATCAGGTGCAGGCATCATGGCCTGTCTGCAAGCACAAATATCAGTATAAGCCTTGGGAAACATTATACAATTTTTCAGGCAGTAGTATTTGCTATTTTGAGTTGTGCTGTAAGAGGAACTGAGAAAGGTTACCATGCAGACAAATTCTCATGCTCTCAGACAGTTTAAGTGCTTTAAAAGCACCATCTTCAGACCAGGTTAAATCCCAACTGCCATGGGGATACCCATATGTCCCAATTGCCCTGGTATCTCACAATAGGCTTAAAATGGGTGATGGGGTATCTATGGAAATGCGAAAGCTGCCCAGCTGGCTAAAAAGGATACTGAGATAATCTATGTGGATCCTAAACCCATATTTGCAATCCATACAGATATTGCCAAAGCCTCAGTGAAAACATGAGTTAGGGAAGCATACCAACTCAGGTGGCAAACCTGTCCTGGACAAGCCAGGAAATTGTCTTCGGTCCACTTCTCCTGAGATTAGATAAAAGAGGAATAAGGAAAGTAGTTGCATTAATTTCTGAACATTGTCACTTCAGGAAATATTTGCATAAAGTAGGACTCTTGAACCCATCTGTAGAATGTGCATAGGGGATGAGGAAACTTCCTCACATATCCTGTTTGACTGCCCATTTCTGGTAAGAAAAAGATATGCCCTTTCTGCAACCAGGAAAGACCTAGGAAGGGATGCTGATATTGGAACTAAAATACGGCTTATTCAGGGAACATATTCTGGGAAATGAAAACAATGGGATTACAGGCTTTATAGTCTGAATTCCAGGAGGTCTATAAAACTCAAAGAAAGACACCTCTTGTCTAATGTAATCTGTAGTCTATAATTATTTTTACTGACAGTTGTAGCATTGTCAATTATTCATTGGCTGCCAGTGTTGAGTGTAATCATTGGTGATAATATCTGATATGTAGGCTCGTCATTATCAGGAATGTCAGAGTTCATGGGATGTTCAGTTTTATGTAAATTTTATCCTAGCATGGGGTTAATACATTTTTTTTGTCAACTTCTTTAAGAATTTTTTTTTCAAATGGATAAATTTACTGCTAATGTTGCTTTCCACCTTTTCCCTGCACATAGTCCAGAGTTGCCTGCCACGCAACTGGCACCACCATTATTAATTTCTGTTATTACCTTTATTTATTAATGAAACATAGCAGTATGAAATAATACTGTGTTTTGGTGTCATACAGAAATAACTAAACTGACTGTAAGCTTTTGTATGTTTGGCATAATTTTCACTGTGAATGACTGCTTACATGTGATATTCACAATACGTAAGAGATAAAATAAAACATATTTAAGTTTTTTGTTTCTCCTAATTAGTTGTAATGGTAGTCTTTATTTTCAAGCACTGATATTTTGAAAGAGTGTTTACAGAAATCCGCATTATTTCCTCACCTTTAGAGACTAAATGCTATTTAAAATGTCAAAGAAATATTGTTTAACATGTTTTAGTCATTGAAGAAATGTATATGTGCACAGCAGAAACTATGGCACAAGAACCAAAAATGGGAATAAAAATATTTGAAGAATTCAAATAACACAAAATATGCATGAAAAATATAAACCTAATGATTATAAACTTTTAAAATTTGACAGATGGAGTGTAAACTTAAAATATAAATGACAGATATTTTTAAAATGTATTCATGTGTATTGTTACAGAAATGAATAAGGAGAGGTTTCACTTTGATATCCAAGATTTGTAGTCTTCAGAAGTTTAACAGAAATGATGAAATGATTTGTTTCAGAGCACACAATAATGTTGCCTTATTTCTTTCAATCTCGCAGTTACAGCTTGCACCTTTATCAGCGGAATTGTCAAAAGAAGAGTTACATTCAGTCACAACAGGTGGGGACAGTAGTGGTGCTGCCAGTCCACTAACTGCAAGGTCGCTCAGGCTCGAACGAGTTGCGCAAGCATTAGCACAAAGTCAGGAAGAATTGCGCAGGTGTGTATGCTTCATTTAGCTACTCTTAGCTCTGGGAAATAACATTCACTAGTGTGTAAGCATTAAGTATGAGTACCAAATGAGATGGTAGAAGTTTGTGGTTATATCTGATATAAAGATTGTTAGAAGACTGCCCTGTTAAAGCTCAGTGCATTACTTCCTGGGAACAGAAGACAAAAAACGAATATGTCATTCATAATCAAGAACAGGAAAAACAAGCAAGAATCATAACTTCACTTTGATAATTGCAACTTTATCAGTTTTCAAGGTTGCTCCACAATTAATCGGGATTGGGAAACAAAACGAAAACAAAAAATGAAATACATAGGACCTGTTTCACAATGTTTACAATCCTTGTAAATTGTAGCTTTGTTTGTAATTTGTAAAAATCTAACTTGCCATGGAAGTGTATAAATTTGAACTTTACAAAGAAGCTTAAATATTTGCAATTGGAAATGTTACAGAATTTATCTTTTGTTTCACAATCAAGTATTAATTTCACATGTTTGTGAAATGGAGTACTAACCAAACTGTAGGAGGAGTAGCAGTGTAGCAGTAAGTTGCAATGGGGAACAGGAGACTTAGGATTCCTGGGTTCTCGAAAGCTTGCTGTTGATTTTACATGCTGACATTTGAAAACAAGCATTTTACTGTTCCTGGGTAGTTGTGTACAAGACTTAAATTTTGGTCATGGCCTCAAAAGGGTTCAATCTTAGGCACTTTTACAGATTGGAGGCTGATAATCTGGATATAGGCATTTGAAGGCCTAGATTCTGTGCATGTTTTAAACTAATGTCCTTAAGTTTTTCTTTTTTTTTTTTTTACTAACCATAATAAAAATCTACTGTAATGTCAAGACCTAAACAAGGCAGTGGACAGTGTATTTAAATTAAAACACCCGAGTCTTGCATTTGGCAGGTATGACATTCAAGCCCTCCAGAAGCTTGAAAATAAATTAATAGATAGCATAAGTACAGTCCAATACATACAGTTGTTCCTTCCTGACCTGGTATTTTCCAGGATTTCCTCATCATTGACAAATGCTGGGGAGGTACCCTGAAATTTAGACATTGAATGCTTCCATTTATCATTTCATGGATCATTATTGCCCACTGCCTGTGGTGCCATATGTTGTCAGAAAAGATGTTAAACACAATAAAATAAAAGTCAGGGATAATAGCAAACATAACTAAAAAGAATCTGATGTGTTGCACTCACATGACTTTCTCTACTCTTGTGCTAACCATTCGTACTCTTATTCCTATATCTTCTTTGTGTTAGATGAGATAAACATTTGCAAAAATTATCTTAAGAGTTTAGTTCCTTATAGTTGCAAGGAGAATATGGGAATGCAGTAGGCTTTGAGCGATAGTCAAATCTTTTAAACCTTCCAAATTTTGTTCTCTTTTTATAGTTAACATATGAAAAAATGAATAACTATGTTCCATTTGAGTTCTCCAAAACTCTCACAAATAACTTAGAATATCTTCAAAACAGTTCACTCCACAAAAAAAATTTATTTAGACATAAATTGTGTGTTTTAGCAAGATCTACATTTTTTGTATAGTAAGATTTGGTGTATTCTTACGCTTTACCAGTTATACAAAAGTCATCCTGAGTAAATAGGACTTCATGGACTGTAACCTGAATTTGTCATAAAAATATCTCAAACATATGTCATTTTAATCAAAATCGTTAAGAGCCATTTTCAAGAAAATAAAAATTTATGAAGAATTTTCCAATGAAAGGGTAGTGTAGGGTGGAGCAGTTTTCTTCAAAGTCTTTGTGTCGCATCCTTGAAAGACATTAAACTTAAATACCAACTTTGGTTTGTAACCGACTTTTGGCTTTTGAGTTATGCTGTCGACAGACAGACAGACACACACACACACATGGACCTTTTCCTAAAGCTGCTTTTTTTTGGATTCAGGGGACCTCAAAACATATATATCCAGTGAAATCTTGACATTGAATTTTTGGGTGGAATGCAATACTTTTACACAGTATATTGAAATTTGTTTGAATCCATTTTCTGAACTGGGCCACTTGTAAAATTGTATATGAACTGAGATAAATTTGAATTTCATTGGAATTTTACCAGCAAATTAACAATACTATTTGACAATATACTGAATGTTATGTGTTGCATTTATTCATTGAAGATTATGCAGTCTCAATGTGCTGCAGATATGATCAACATTTACATGACAGTATTGATAAGAGTTCACTCCAGTCTTTTAATCTAGCAAGATGATTTCAGATTCATTTTTAACTGCATATCTGATTTCCAAAATGTCCTAAAGGCAAATTGGGATATGTTAACTTAAAATGTGCTAATAAAGAGTTCTGGTTCAAGCTTGTTTATTTTAAATTTTAATAGCATTAAATATGCACAATTTGAGTTGAATTGTTATACTCTTCTTCACTCATGAGAACTTCTCTGTGAGATCTACAGCAATATCAGAGCTTAATTGCAACTTGTATCCCAACATACCAACAAGACTTACACAATACAACTCATTCTCATTCATTGTCCTTATCTTTAGGGAAAACTAAATGACTGGGAAGGTCCATGCTCCTTATTTTATACTTTTGGTGGGTGGGGGGAGGGGGGTGGACTCCCTGGGGACCTGAGATGTAATTGGCTCAACTGCTGCAGCAAGCAAAAGCTAAAAGCTGGTCACAATGAGCCAAGAGCAATAACCAACAAAAACAAGAAAAGGGAGCAAAATGGCACACATAATTTTGTTCAAATACCTTAGTAAGAATGGGAATGCATATAAGTGATCCTATCAATAGCAAAGTGGAAAGTTTATTTTTTCATCTCTGTCCAATTCAGCCAACATCAAAATTTGAACACCAATATTTTATAAAAGCATATCCGTTACTATTTCATATATTTGTTTATTAATAGCATCGATTAAAAATTATGTTCTTTGTTAATTTCTACTAGTTTTCTTTTCTCTTTCCTTTTTTTTCTTCTTTTTGGTATAAACAAACCATAGATGACCTTTTGCTAGAAGAACCAACCTCAGCATCGACCCAATGCTCTATAGATCTAAGGGAAATGCAGTCTGTCATCAAGACACACATTTGCTAGAATTTCTTCCTATTTCATTTATGCAACTGGTGTTTAGAGAGCGAGCTCTTGCTGCTGTTTCGTATAATGGCCATCTTGAATAATTTCTTCAGTCAAGAGTTTAATATGTATATTGATATTGTGACAAAAAAGGACAAAAGTCTAGTCCATTTTCTTTTTCTCGCTTTATTTTCTTCCAAATACACAGTTCTCTTCTGCTTATGTTAATACAGTCTTCAGTCCTTTGTGGTATTGCAACTCACAACTGTTTTTTTCTCGTAACCTAGACTCAGTCTTTTCATTGTCTTTTTTCACTGTCACTGTCTTTCATACACTATCTCTGACAATACAATTGTAACAACATAAGACATTACCTGCTCGGCTGCCGATGTTGTCTAGAAGTTCCACATAGAAATGGCAGTTTGCCCTCAACAAACTGCGAATTACCTCAGCTTTGATGTCCTCTCACAAGATGATCTCCTTATTGTTACCAGAATAGACTTGTAATGAGAGTTTTGAGAGGTAGAACTGGAACTTAAAAATTCAATGCTGCAGCTGGGATTTGAACCACAGACCCTCCACTTACCAGGTAGATGCTCTAACCATTAAGCTACTGTGACAACCTGCCAGAATGACATGTCTTACAAAATATGACTGCTAAAGTCTGCATACACCACTGTTGTCAAATGAGTTTCTGCATCACAATCAACACTCGTTAAAACTTCTTCACTTCGATGCAGCGTATCTTTCATGATGACAGTACCACACACACAGCTGTCTTGCACTTAGTGACACACTGACTGACTCATGTCTGTAACCATAATGCTTCTAACTCATTGTATCTCCTTATTTAGTGAGGATGAAATAACATGGACACTTCTCAAACTTTCACAAACGTGCTGGCTGCCAGACACTTCTTGAATGTTCCAGCAATCCTTTGTTATGTGCCGCACTCTTTGTTGTTCGTTGCGGGTTTGCTCGCATGAGTGGTATGGGGAAGCTTGATCTTGAGCGCCTTTGTTATGTGGCGTGCCAGTGGGAGGGTGGGGGGGTCCAGCCCCTGCTGTCCTTAATTGTGTTTCTGCTACCATGGGGCAGCATCACAGTATTATATACCATACCTAGGAACAACAGAAAGTTAAAATTAGATCAAGTCTTGTATCCCATTCTGGGACCTGGGAAAGTTTCCTGTTAGTTGTGTATGCTCATATTTTAATACAAGCATTTTAGCTTTGAGATTCTCATTCTGGTTACTCTTTTAGTGATGGCCTGTATCTGTATATGTCCATCTCAGGCAAGGATCTGTTATAAAATCCACTTTATTCACTTCACATAGCTTAACATCCTAAAGGGATGTCGGACTTAGATAAAAAGTTCTATTTAAAAATTAAAGCATGTGGGAACTGCTTTAATTACAATTCAGCTTTAACAAACTTCTCTTGCTCCTCATAAGTATTCTAGTTAAAACTAGTTAAGTGGAGCAAGTGTAGTGTTGTTAAAAGTTAATTGTAAAACTATGAATGTTTGGTATTCTTCCTCTGTCAAGCCAAGGACAAATAAATAAATTATTTTGTGCCGGTCCTTCTCTTCCGTAAGCACCCCTTGTCTATGGCTCCCCAAATGGTGTTATGTCACATGACTATGATGTCATCATAAGTTGGCAGACTGGTCCAAAGGATGTGTTTGTTACTAGGGAAGCTTTAACTGTATGTATTAGACTGTGATATAAGCTAACTTTATGAAGGTAGTCTGTGATGGAGATAGCATACTTGTAAAAAGGAAATACAAGCTCCTAGACCAGTGATGGACAAATCCTGTTAAATAAGTTATGTAGATAGTACTGTAAGAGACAGTGTACAAGCTGTCCACATACTGCAAATACAGCATTCAAAAAATAGTGAAAAAAGCTTTGGATACTGCTTCCTTGCCTCCCCCCCCCCCCCTCCCCCTTCTTTTTTATCTCTCTCTAGAGGTTATAGCTTGAAAAGTAGCACTTTTAAGGAATTATCTGCATTGAAGATGTAATTCCAGCTCCTGGGAGTCTATATGCTCCTTGCTTGTTGCACTGAAACTATGTACTAGACATTTAGAATGTATTGTTTTTCTGCAGGCGAGCAGGTTCACCAGCCACGCTGCCCCCTGCTGGTCTCGCTCTCAGGTTAACTAACTTACTAACTACTTGTCAGTATTGTTGTCAGAGAAACTTGTGATTCTGTTACACACCTAAGCAATATCAATAATAATGCTTGTAGGCTTTATGCATATTGATTTTATTGTTAGGTTGAAAACAGTAACATTCATCTAGTCTTTAAAGATCTCATTACAGGAAATGCATTTTTTTAAAAAACCTTTTATGTATTTTAGGATTGTTGCCATGATAAAAGTTAGTTACATAACAATACTGGATTAGAATATATCTTACTTTTTACACAAGTCATCAATCAGAAACCCAGGTAACATATTAACAGGTTACAAATTGAATGGTTCTGATTCAGCTGTGGGTGCAAAGAAACTATAAATTACCTTTCATGAAAATATTATGTATTTTTACACAGCAAAGTGACCACTTCACTATAATAGAAACATCATAAATATAATTATCAAAGTTGTTCTGAAGTAAGAACTAATATCTATTAGTGTGTGCAAGAAGCTCTTCTATTGTTTTTCCAAATCTATCAAAGACATGTTTCAAGGTGAAATATGAAAAAGATAGATACCTCAAACTGTTAATACATTTATCCCACTGCAAGATAAGATGATCAGTCCCAAATACACACATACATCATCCAGTTCAAAACAATGACCATGAATGCATGTGTGAGAAAACTGGACAGAATGCTCCAAGTTTTAGAATGGATATCAAGGCAGCAAATTCCATACTATTGCTCTATGTTAATAAGATTGCAAATGTACACATTTTCATACATTTTGTGTCCTCATTCTCTTTAGCACACATTTTAGGAAGTAATCCTAAAAACCTTACAGCTACTCTTAAATTGGAAAGGTAGAATTAGATTAAAAAATTCAATACCATAGCTGTAATCTTAACCACAGATCTTCCATTTTCATGTCATTACTCTAACCAATTGAGCTACCGTGGCTACATCCTGGAATGGCACTAAATTCCCAAACTGACTTACATTTTTCCAATAAACCAAAGACATTTTCAAATTAATTTGGAAGAACGTACCCCAATTATGATTTGTATCTTTTAAGTACTTAAATCCTAGACTTTATAGTCAACCACTGTTAAGTCAGTGATCATTAATTGTTGTTTCATACAATCTGTGTGTAGGGTAAAGTTGGAAAGGTAGAATTCAATGCTATAGCACTAAATTGAGTGTCATGTGCTATCAGCAACAATTTCAAAAAATACGACAATGTTTGAGCAGTTACTGCAACTTTTCACCTGAACAGTTCAGCATAAAGAAATCTCAGTAGAAAATATTTTAATTGAGAAGACAGCACATACATCTAATTGTTACATCTAATTGTTCATAGGGAAGCAAGCTGTGTAACAGAAGCATTTGTTTCTTTTTGTGTTGCATGTTAATATTTGCACAGTCACTTGTCTGTTTTAGCATGGAGGTAAATTTTGCCCCACACTTTGGATACTACAGTCTTCACTTTAGTGTATGTCACATTTTCACTTTGTAGTTTGCATTCAGCAAGATATATAGAGAATATAAGTTAAATTCTTATGCATGGTGTTTACATACAAGATTCAACTTTTTCAAAATTGATTAGTATTAAATTATTAGTAGCTCTATACAACAGTTTTATGCTGCCTTTTTGAAGTTAAACATTTAAAATGATGTCATTTAGCTTCAGGTTTAAACTTTCTAAACTTTGATTCACATCATTTAAAGACGTTTAATTCAAAAAGATGTATTGCAAGTTAGAGAAATTAAGGATTAGTTTGGTTACAGCTGCTACATTTAGAGATAGGGTTAGAGGTAGTTTAATTAATATTAGAAAAAATGATAGAGATAGATAGTTATGCTTTGCTAAAGCTACCTTTTATGATAGCATTTTATGAAGAATTGTATTAAACTTTGTATTTATATTTTGCAAGCAGGTATATTCTAGAGGAAAAACAGTGATTACACATTTCATGTAAAGGTGATAAGATTGAGTAGTAAAACGAGATAGCATCAGCTAGCCCTTTTGCTGCTATCCATTGCCTTTCAGCATTTGAGATTTGGTTTCTTCCCTTGTGATATCATCTGTGTTCTGTGGGAGGCATTGACTGTGTTCTAAATGATGTCTTTATGACTCCCAATTTATTTGTAAATCCTCAGAAATGAAATTGTTAATAAGAAGATAGGATTGCAACTTAAAATGTATCTGGAGAAAAAATGTAGAAATTGTCAAGAAAGAACTTTTTAGGAATCTCCCTCCAACTGCAGCAGCCCACTGCATACTATTACTAGGGATATTTAGTAATAGAACTGCCTTGGGGGGGGGGGGTTCTGCTATTGCATTTACATGCAAGAAGCCTGTACTCATGTGCTATTATGGCTGCAAGTAAACAGTGTTACAGATGTATGTTCTGAGTAGCACATACAACCAATCCACAAGAACAACCAGCAGTTTTAGCTAGTCATGTGTATTGTTGTTAATTCTGAGTTTGTGCGCAAGTGGCAAATTGTAGAGTAGGAATCAGAAAGGAAAGGAGGGGGGCATCATTTGCTTAAATGTTCATTTATGTTATGTTGGAATGGTTATTTGAAATCTAGTGTATTTTTAGGCAGCCAGAACTGATATTGAAAAATAACAATCTTTGCCACCTCTATCAGATCCTACAGATGTCACCAAAGAGGATTGGACATCCACAGTGTCAGTGGCCGGAGGCCAGAGGCTCACCAAAAAATGGGTCTGATGGTTGAATCAGTAGTTCCAGAAACATGCCTTAATTTTTCAGTTTAAAGGAATGAATGAAATAGTGAAATTGATGCTCAAATGAGCCGAAGATCTCTAGAGCTTAGAGTTAGGTACTCAACATCCATCTTTTTGGGATAAGGGAAACCCCAGAAAAAACCTTATTCAAGTAACTTGCCCTAACCAAGTTTCGAACTCTGGACCTCATGAACATGCGGCAGATATGCAATTCCCACACATGGTGGTGGGCAGTGTCCTAAGTTTCCAACTTTACAGAGTTTATGTAAGTGAAATGAGTACAACAAAGTAACATAAGCATTAGTAATGGCCTCAGAATAACCGTTAAGTTAGGAAATTTGTATTTATCAAATTTTTCATTTTAAAATTATGTATTAAGCAGCAAAATTTGTATATTAATTTTTGGGTGGAATACAGTACATCATGAGGTAATTAATGGAGAAATTAAAACAAAAGACTTCACCACATAGCAGGTAAAATGTGTAATCACTGTTAGAAGTTTGTTGAACTGAATATTATTGGACTTCACAATGCACTGCTGAAAACTGAGATATGTTATTCACCTTTCTAGTTAATATTTCACTCCTTTATTCTTTGTCTCTCTCTCTCTTTGTATGCCTCTCTTTTTCTCTCCTGCACACCTTAGTGCCAAACTAGATTGTTGTATCACCAAAAAGAATAAAAACAAACTCTAAACAACAATATAACTTATGTTAATAAACAGCATGGTAAATAAACCATTTACATTACATTAATATAACTGTGATATTGGATGCTATCCACAACCCTTAACTGACTTAAGGGTGTTCTGTAGCAATAATTTTAATGATACATACTTCATATAACAAAATTTAACATAGTTACATGACTTTCTCTTGCCTTTATTTTTAAATTGTGTCTCACTTGTATTTCTTGCTAAACTAAAAATATTTAAAAGGCTTCTCATCATGTGCCATATTTCATTACATAATCGTTGCACCCTTTATCCTTTCTTAATAAAGCAAAAATACATGGTGCAACCCTTATTATGCGAGTGCGACCATATGCGAAGAATAAATTATTTAAGACTGCCCATGTTAACTTTCAGCAACTAGTGCATGGTAACAAAAGTAAGAGCGAGTCTGAGCATATTGTAACATAGTTGAAAAGAAACAAGAGGGGAAGAAGGGGAAAAGTGACACTGACACTGCAGTCACGTCCATTTAAAATGACGGATGAGCGATATGGGCGTGTATACACATACTGTGCGTTTGTGCATTTAACCCTTATTTATCCCTTATCTAACTCAACTTATTTTAATTTTCCCTTTATGAAACATTTTAGTAAAGTCTATATACTTTACTGGCTTACCTTAATATGTTCATTCTGCAGTGATTTACCTCAAAACAGGGATAAACACACAAGGGTACCTACATCTCCACATTCGCGAATTCCCTTCTTGCAGCACACGAAACACTTTCGAGATGGGCGGAACTTCTTTGCTGTTGGTGGTATCCTTTTAGGATAGTGTTTTTCTTGAAGTCTGAGGGGTGCAGGGGTTTTGGATTTTCAACCCCCAATGTGCTATTGTTCAATTAGGCTGCAAGCTATTGATAGTCGGAAGTCAAGGTAGATCATTGTCCTGTGTGGATTTAGAGCTCTCCAAATTACCAAACAATTGTGTATGGTTATATACACTTGGTGCAAAAATACCTTTTTATACCACTTCTCCCTTCAGCTACAAGCAGGAAAGTATACGTATGTATTTCAACAAAGAAAGAAACAGAGTCTACTAAGTTACGAAACTCGTGTAAGCAAAAGTTGCAATGTTGCTCTATTCTGATGACTCAAGAGACCATGCATACAGTAGTGCTTTATTACACAGTATGCTGACGCATAAGCCACACATACAATGCGTCGGCTACTGTTTCTTTCAGAGAACTTACATTAGATGCGTTCAACAGAGCAAAGTTGACTTTTCACCACAGTGAAACAAAATAGTGCCATTTCAACGTTTTGTAAATACAACTCAACTTTGCTGATGACGTACATTTATACTGCATATAACGAGTTTTATACCAGTTTTTGTTTCATTAAAATAACTTAATATTTACACAAAATACAGCTGTGTATATACGAAGCACTTTAAATGCCCTGTGCTGGATATTGGGTAGCAGTTCTCGGCTCGCGGACGTTTTAAATGGCCATCGCTCGAGAGGTTAAATGCAATCACTCGTAGTATAAAACCTGCTGTATAAGTTCCATATTTTACCATACTGGTGTTTCACAAAATAAACACTCATTAGACATGAGCATTGGCAAACCCTTTTCAGGGGAAGGGCGCATGTTGGAAGTTTGCAATTAAACAATATTAATTCATTATTCTGTTGTCAAAATTTATGGTAGATATTTGTTGCGAATAACCATATTAATTTGTGCAAAATAAAAATTGTTCTTTACATCAAAATTGAAACAATAGTCTAATATTCAGTAATTGACTGCACATTAAATTCATTAATTTCCTAGGGGCTCCCCTCCCCCTTCGTGATGCCCATGTCATTAGAATAACTTTAGAAACAAACAACCTTACAGAAGTAAACAATAACATGATTATTAGCTTGGCATGTGTTAACCAAATGGTTCACATGCCTTGCCACTACATTCACTTATTGCTTAGTCATGTGTGCTAATTCCCGTACTTTAGGTATTTAAACCAATCATATTCATTGATGGGCAGCTGGCAAACTGATGTTATTGATGATGAGGAATATATTACAGCATGCTGCATACTCTACTCTTTTTCTCGTGAACTGAACAAATTGCAGTTTTTTACATTATTTTTCAATATTTCTATGGTAAAGACGTGGAATATTAATTCAATGATTATGCAGTGAAATATTTAGTCTATAAATCAGGGTGCTACCATGTCGGTCTGGGTGGCTCAGTTGGTTAGATGCTGGCCTACTGATCCCGAGGTCACGGGTCCAAACCTGGTCCAGACCAATGGTTTTTAAGTGTGCTAAAAAATTACAGCTCTATGTCAGTAGATTTACTGGCATATAAAAGAACTCCTTCAGGATGAAGTTCCGGCACACTGGCAATACTGATGTGATCCTGGCAATTAACAGCGTCGTGAAACAACAAAGGGTGCTACCATTATGCGATGGCATCAATTATGTGATGAAATATGGTAATTAATACACTTTTAAATGTTATTTTACATGTTATCCACATCCAAACATGCTTTTCGTTTCTTTATTAATTACATTTTCTCTTTCTTGTGTTTTTTTTTTGGGTAGACACCGATTTTCTCACAAATAAGAAAATTTGTCTCACAGCTCTGCTATATCAATTTATTTGCATGTTAGTGGAAGATAATTTCTCTGTTCCTCCCTACGTAATGCTAACAATGCAGAAACAATATGAACATGTTGCCCTTACTGTTCCTTATAAAAGTGTTCAGAATGATGATCTGCATCTATATTGGCCTGACTCATATTAAACTCACTATTGTGTGCTCAATAAATTTCTGCAACCAAAATGTTGGAAAACACACAGTAGTTAATTTGTGGTGATCAATTGCATAAACATTATCTCTAAGTACTCCCACAGAGATTTAGATATGGAGAATGTAATGGGAGGCAGCGATTTTCTTAGAGATAACCCTTAACCTGTCTAACTTTTCCATGATTAGAGTTATTCTCTTATGTTTCTCTTTGTCTAACACATCATACTTTTTAATGTTTCTAACAAGTTATAAATTGTTTGTTTGTTGGTCCTGGTGGTACCGACAAGTTTCTTTATTCATTCAAGCTAACAGTCCACATGTGACTTTGTTCAACCAAAGCTTAATGCAATAAACATACTCTTCTGCAGTACACACGATAACTTCACAGAGCTTCATGTAACATTATTGTGCTATGCCAAACAACGTAACACTGAACTGCAGTTGTTATTACTCTCTGTAGATGTGTGAGACAAACTATTGCAGAGCAAGTCGTTCAAGATAAATTCAATATTTTACTCCGATACACTAGGAATATGGGTGTTGAAAGAAACGCTGCTCTCAGCGATAGCAAACGACACTTGCTTTGCATCATGATTGTTTATTTATCGTCTCAAATATCTTTCTTCTCAAGGAGTGAGATGTCTGCAGGAAAGGAAAAGGAATCTAGTTTATTCTTATGCGTGTTCCATGTCTGACATAGTGTCACAGTGTTACCTGTGCCTTATAATTACTATAACTCATTTTGTTGCTAAGAAATATGGCATTAAATAGGTGATAAAACATTACAATGTTGAGTTTTTAAATTTTTTATTATATCCGATTCTCTAGGAACGTTTTCGTGTAAATATTTTTGTTATCGGAGTGAAAATGAGAGTTACTGACGATTTAAATAAATCTAAACGGATGTTGTAGTTGCGCAATTTGAGGCATTTTCTGATAGGTATTTCTCATATTTTTCTCAATTTTTCTAAGTGTCTATATAGAGTTTCTGCACATATGTTAATCAGTTTCTATATTAGGTATTCTAAGTGAAAATCTACATAATTTAGCAACAAATGCCTAAGCACAATTTCAAGCCACATTTTACGAGTAATATTCCAATGTGGCCTTCTCGGTTGTGTATTTTAGACATTTCAGCACTTAAAATGTTCCTTACGATGCAATTTGTAAGTTAACAGAGTGAAGCTCCGGAAATACTTTCCCCAATAATTATGTGCCACCCAGAACTTGCTATGCGGTTATTAATATAAGGCAAGTATGTTAGGCTAACATCTCACCAAAGTTTATATTATATTACATATAGCAAAACGGATACTCGCCATTGAACAAAATATTTTTTTAAACCAGGTGTGTGAAGACTATTTGTAGCAAACTGGTTTTATAGCTCAGTAAGAAACATCAATGTGCAGTGTTGATTAAAAATTGTGAACATTGTATCGCAAAGAGAATTTGCCATAAAATAGCTTACATTTTTGGTTTAAAACACGTAATCCAGGAATGGCTTAACATACCATATTTTATTGCATTAGGCCCCCCCTCGCATATTTCCCTCCCCTATGATTTTTCACCACTAAAAAATATTTACCTATTAAACATCGCATAATTCCCTCTTCTGGTTCGTTTTTATTGGAGCGGCCTTCAAACGACTTGATAATGGACAACAATCGACGCAGCACTTGCCACAAAAACACTCGTATAGCCATTGTCATAACGTATCGTAAAATTGAAATGTGAAGTTACACACGTGTTTGTTTCTAAGTCAATTTCTTACAAGTCGTCATATTGTTAAAAAGAGTTTTAAAAAAAACTGGTATTTCTGGTGCCATTAATGACTCTTACGACATGTTGTGAAATAGTGAAAATGAAGATGTGTTATCTGAGCCAGATATAAATGAAAAAAGTGATGATAGTGACAGAAGTGAGACCGCAGAATAGTCAGAGAAAAGAAACAATGAAACAATACATTGTAGGCCCAATGAAACCGTAGTATGTATCCAGTTCATTCACAAATTACTGTATACCCATTCTCATAATTCCCTCCCCAGTGTTTTCAAGCAAATTATTCGAGAAAAAAAGTGGGGGAGGGGGGGGGGAGAGAAATATGCGATAAAATACGGTATATGCACCAAGCTTCAAAGCCCACTTCTTTATACAGATTCAGCAGTACATCTTTCTGAAAGTCGTCCAGATTCAAAATCCGTTTTTCTGTCTTATGGTGTTTTCCGGGGGATATAAACAAGGGCCGCCCAGATTCAGAAGAGGTTATTTTACCTTGTTGCACTACGCGCGACAATGAATGTTCACTTACATTGCATGCTTTAGCTGTTAGCGCCCGGCTCTGTTTAAATACAATGTCCACACGCACTTCTACTGAGGACAATTTTTTTTAAAAAAAAGTGTAAACACTGAAAATAACAGCCCGCACATCTGAATGCAATACTTTTCCTTTCGATTTACTCATCTGTAAGCAGCTTGTACCAGGTTTTGATAATGCCATGTTTCTTAGCAACAAAACGAGTTATAGTAATTATAAGACACAGGTAACACTGTGACACTATGTCAGACATGGAACACGCATAAGAATAAACTAGATTCCTTTTCCTTTCCTGCAGACATCTCACTCCTTGAGAAGAAAGATATTTGAGATGATAAATAAACAATCATGATGCAAAGCAAGTGTCGTTTGCTATCGCTGAGAGCAGCGTTTCTTCAATCACTCATATCTTGGGCTACAGGCCACCTAAAATTTTGCTTCTTGGACAGTCAACTTCAACATTTCTAGCTCTTTGCAATGGAATTCTGTGTAATAATGAGCCATTGCCGGATTTGATGAGCACAAAGAGAAAAGTGAAAAGCAAATATTGCGCTAGACAGCGCGTTACCGAACTGGGCAATGTTGCCTCTCTAGGATTGGCTACTTGCTCTCACACACCTTCTTCTAGCTCCGCCTCATGTGCCTTCTTATTCCGTACGGCTTATAATTAAAATTTACCTACACTGCTTATACTGCATAGTGGATTATAAAAATTATTACAGTCAAATTTAACGATAAAAAAATAAAAATAAGAAAAGATTGTCAAATTATGCAGAATGTTGAGTTATCAAGAGTTGAATTATCGGGATTCTACTGTACTTTTAACTGCAGCAGCAAGTTATATTTATTGATTATTGTGCTATGGGGTGCTTGTTACACAATATTATTCCAAGGCCATGGAGTTTAGAATGGCCGAAAGCTCAATATTTTCAAACCTCACACGGCTGATCGCCCGTGAAACTTTAATAAATATTATTCCACATAGAAGTGCAATAGCTTGTGCATCATATGATGCACAGTAAACACTAACAGGCGAGTGACATGTTTTTATACTCTCTGCATATAATATTAAATAATCAACATAAGAGGACAAACATATTTTTGTTATACTGTTTATAATAATTATAAGATTCCTCTCAAACTCTGTTTAAAAGTATACTGTGTCATTACAATACAATAAATGGAACTTTAGCAGTTAGTGAATACAGAGGTAGATTCCCAAAAGTAAATTATTTTGGGATGAGTACATTAGTGCCATTTCTGATGCAAACTACTCTTGTTCTGAGATTATGAAGCAATATAAGAAACATAATTTCACCATCTCCAAAAAGGGCACTTCAAGTGTGCTTAAACAAAAAATTTTAAAGTTATGTTCACATAGTTTTCTGTATCTATTATAATTTATTTTTATATCTGCTCTGCACACCTACCTTACAAAAATTTGTCTGTCTATTTTATGTTGAGATAAATACTTCCAGAAATGTTTTGTGTATAGGACGTGTATAAGAGGCTGAAGCAATATTCAGATCTAAAGATGCAAGTATCAAGTCATTATGAAACCGTCAACCAGACGCCAATTTTCAACCCAGAGGTCCCAGGTCTTTAAAGTTCAGGTTCATATAGGGTCTGGCTTCATAAAGATAAAGCTTGAAGCTATGCATTTGCCTCAACCTACCAATTTTTCATATGTATGGAGAGAAATATGTTGCCAATGAATTTCTATATATTTGAGTTACTGAAAAGGATACTTTGAACAAAAGGAACACCTCAAAGTATGTGCACCCTTTGGAAAGGAGGAGTGGAATAAATTTGACATGACTTGCTGCAGTGGCAACTACAATGCAGAGCAACAGCTTATGCTCATGGCCTCCATTAACTAGTTCAGGCACAATATTTCATGAAGTAAAAGCTGTTTAAATTTATTACCATAGATTGCGAAAAAGCTCAGTATGTAGTGAAAGGTATTTTTCATTGTTTTAGATAGGAGCTGTAAAGTGCAAACAAAGAAGTATAATGTATCTTTCTTATTTTAATTATTTGTTTGGTTAGTATTTACTTTTATAAAGCATATTCTTTGAAGCTATATTTTTATTTCACTGTAATGTATATTCATTATCTGCCCTGACATTTCAAGAATGTCTCATAATATTACCTATGTCCTTGGTTGGCATAATAGATACTTTTCCTTCATATTTATTTTATACATAATTTAAAACCAGTACATTAACATACATACACTCACACACTGATGGTGATATAACGATTGTGGTGCACATGACTTTATGTTGGTACCCCTGCTGCCCTGGCTGCTGCTTGTGTGGCGTAGAAGTAGTGTTAGTTAGTGTCGTGTGTGTGCAGGCCAGGAGGTTACTCCACACCCCCCTCTCCTCTGTCTTCTCGTCACAGCAGTCAAGACTCGTTGCACAAGAATGCAGTGTCGCAGAGTACAGCACCCAACACAGCGTCCAGTGCATCTGCCGCTGCGGCCGCCGCAGCTGCTGCTGCCCAGAAGAAGAAGGGCATCAAGTCACAGCTCGGCAGGTTCTTCAGCAAGAAGGAGAAGGTGAGTATTTGGATTCCTATCTGCTTAACTAAAGTGTAATAATCCTTTGAATGAAGATACAAACCGAACGTGAGATATAGGAAGTTATGGGATGTCTCAGGTGGCCATTCTCCATGAAAATTAATCATTAGCATAATATAAATCTTAAGCATAAATGTAACTTAATATGCTGTCATTCACAACAGTAACTGGAAATAAACAGTAGCCAAATGCAAGAAAGCATGAAACATCTGAGCTAATATTATGGCGATAAGCAGAGTAACCATCAGCATCACACACAGCAAAAGAGATTGTGCAATGTATCAATTGCATAAGAGGTAGCTACCCGGTAAAGGACGTTAAACTCTCAAAAAATCATCTACCATCACTTTGCTGTGATTTTTGAAGATACACCAGTAATTCGTGGGCGATGATCTCACACAGAAAGGTATTGACGTTTGCTGATGCAAAATCTGATGTGCAATGTGAGAATGATCACATGATGAGAATTGCTTTCTGAAGGGGTTGGTTTGTTATATGTAACATATACTTAAAAACTTGAACCTTGCAAGTTTTTAAGATTTTTTTTTACATGATCCACTGTCAGTGGTTCCATTACATATCATATGTATATACAAGGTGTCCCAAAAAATCACAGATAACACTTAGTGTGTTGTGTGGGTTGACAGACTGGTCAGATTTCAAGAAGGAACCCCCATCTGGAAAATCACAGTTTGGGCACTGTAGCACATTGAAGCCTGAGAACAAATAGTTGGGATAATTTGTTCCTATTCGTTTAGTGTGTTAATACAGAAAGTGTGCAATCGTTTAGCTAATAACATTCCTGCACATGCGCTACAATTCTCCAAAGGGTTCTTGATGTGCATTCTACTATGTTACTTATGTAGTTTCCAGTAGAGTAATGTTGTTAATAGCTCTGTGACATGTACCAGTACACAGCTACAGAAATGGCCGACATGAGCTCCAATATTATTTAATGAAAATGTGCAGAATCACCTCAATGTCGCATATCCAAATCTTTCAATTGCTAGAGGTGGACCAGTTCCATGGTCAGCACAATTTCCTGATCTGGTCTTCCTATTTTCTGTGGGACTGTATGAAGGGTATGGTGTGTGGTACTCCTGTAATGTCAGCAGAAGACATTATTGCTCGAGTCCATGGAGCGATTGAAAATCTTCAAATAAACCGCACATACGGGGTCATGTGCATGAGACTCAGCACCGCTAATATAGGCTATGCAATGATGTAAGATATACACAATTCAAGCCTGTCTGTAATGTAGACAGCTCAACGTGTTACTCATGTGGGTTTATTGACAAAATGTGAACACATACCCATCTCACACTTCAATGCGCTACAGCGTTCAAGCTATGAGTTTCTGAATAGGGGCTATTTCTTGAGAATCAATCAGTTTGCAATCCTGCATAACATACTAAACTTTGTCTGTGTCTTTTTTAAGGCACCTTGTGTATATACAGGGTGGAAGGGAAGACATTACATTCCTTCTAATATGTGCTTCATAGAAGCATTACAAACATAATAGTCTAATGGCATTTTGTTCTTTGATTAGCCAATTTCGAAAAAATAAATAGTTTTTTATTCCAATTAGATGCGTAATTCCACAAGAATGTATGAAGATAACAGTTTGTTACTTGTAAGTGTTGTTTGTATTCTCTCGGACTGGAAGCTTTAATATGTATAAAAGATACGACACAATTAAGATAACTGGATATTTAATTTAACACTTTCGCCGTTACATGGGCAAGCTATCAGAAGAACAAACAGAGTTGCTAAGCTACAAAAAAAAAAAAAAAACACAAAAGTTGTATAAACCATTACAGAATAACCAACACTCCTCCTCGTTTACACAACCTTACATTTTTCTCTTAATGCAATATGCCTGCTGGGTGACAAAGGTTTGGTTAACAAATCAGCTATCATTAGGTCAGAGGGACAATAATTGCATTCAATCAACTGCTTATCTACGCAATCCTTAACAAAATGATACTTTGTATCAATATGTTTTGTTCTATTAGAGAACTTTCCACTCTTAATCAAAGATAAACAACTCTGATTGTCCTCGTAAATTATTGTGGCACTGTTCACATCTTGGTGCATGTCTTTCAACAAATGCTGCAACCACAGAGCTTCTTGACAGGCTTCAGACAGAGCAACGTATTCGGCCTCAGTAGAAGATAATGAAACACATGTTTGTTTTCTGCAGCACCAGCTGATGATCCCTCCATTTAAGAAGAACACGTATCCACTATTTGACTTCCTTGTCTTACGATCTTCAGCCCAATTTGCATCAGCATATCCGAAAAATGTAAGTCCCTCCTGAGTCTCAATGTTACTAAGCTTAAGTTTCATATTGGCAGTAGACTTAAGGTACTTTAGAACACGTTTCAACTGTGTCCAATCTTCCTGGCTTGGTGAGGAAACCCTTTGTGCAAGGATGCTTACACTTGCTGAAATATCTGGTCTTGTGTTGACTGAAATATACAGTAGACGTCCAATTAGTTGCCTATATTTTGAATTATCTTTCAGAAGATTTGTAGATTCTGACTTCTCATAGTTCTGATCCATTGGTGTATTGACTTTCTTTGCATCTGACAATCCAAAATCAAATGCAGTTTTGTTGATATAATCTGACTGACAGTTGAAAATTCCCACTTGAATCTTTTGTAACTTCAATTCCAAGGTAGCGCTGTATTAAGCCAAGATTCTTTATCTTAAACTCCTCAGAGAGGATGTTTTCAACTTTATTTATCTCATCTTCAGATTTGCTAGCAATTATGATATCATCTACATAAATAAGGATATAACACCAACCAACCAAGGATTGTCTTGAATAAAGGCATGGATCTACTTCACTTTGTTTGAAATCTGAATTAACAATAACCTTATGTACTGCTTCATTCCAAACTCTGGCTGCTTGTTTTAGTCCATAAATACTTTTCTTCAATAAACATACCTTTGATGAATCCTCTGTAGCAAAACCTGGAGGCTGTTTCATGTATATTACCTCATTCAATTCTCCATTTAAAAATGCTGTCTTTACATCAAAGTGGTAGACTGGTAGGTTTTCTTTAGATGCAATTGAAAGTAAGGTACGTAAGGTTGTTTGATGTACAACTGGAGCAAAAGTCTCATCGTAGTCTTCACCATACTTCTGTGAAAACCCTTGAGCCACGAGACGTGCTTTGAACTGCTGAATGCTACCATCTTTGCTCTCCTTGATCTTAAAAATCCATTTGCTTCCAACCACTGTTCGATTTTCAGGAAGACCACATAATTCCCAAGTTCCATTTTCTTCTAGTGATGTCAATTCTTCTTGCATTGCATGAAGCCATCTCTCTTTGAATTTGCTGGAAATTGTATCGATTTCAGATCTATTTAAATCATCATGTTTCCCTTGATATGCTTCCACACTGAACTTGACATCTCGACTGATTATCACCTTTTGTGAAGCTAAATTGTAGCAACTATAAGCTTTTGATTCTTCATCATATCCAAGAAATATTGCTTCTGTTCCTGTATTATCCAATTTCTGGCGTTTCTGGGTTGGAACATGAACAAAACATTTGGAACCAAAAATCTGTAAATTCTTTACTTTAGGCTTTTCATTATTCCACAGTTCATATGGTGTTAATTTCTTTGCTCGAGTAAGGACTCTGTTTTGTATGAAATTAGCAGTCATCACAGCTTCACCCCAAAATTGATTTGGTAAGCCTGTATCAATCAGCATACAATGTGCCATTTCTACCAGAGTTCTATTCTTCCTCTCTGCTATGCCATTCTGCTGTGGGGAATAAGTTGCAGTTAACTGAGTCTGGATACCTTCATTGGCCAAATATGTTCTTAATTGTTTATTTAGATATTCACCTCCACGATCAGATCGAATAATCTTGACTTTTCTGTCAAACTTGTTTTTCACAAGTGCTACATAATGTTTCAAAGTATCAGGTACTTCAGATTTGTTTGCCAATAAATATACATGAGTATACCTTGAAAAATCATCTATAAATGTGACTATAAATCACTTACCACTTGGTGTCATGGTCTGCATTGGTCCACAAACATCTGTATGGATCAAATCAAGTGATCTGGTAGACTCGCTTGAAGATTGTTTTGGGAATGGTAATCTGGTCAGCTTTCCTTTCATGCATGTATCACATGACATTTGGATACCGCAATCAACTATCTTCAAATCATCTAAGAGACCCTCAGCATACATTTTCCTTATGGCCTCTGGGTCACGATGTCCCATTTTCCGATGCCATGTATGAATACAATTGCTGTTGTGTTCCAACACTGCATGGATTTTGTATGGCTCACACAATTTGTACAAGTTTCCAGTGGACTTAGCAAATCCAATCTGTTTTCCATCTTTGCATATTTCACAATAGTCTTTACTGAAGTTAACAGAAAAATTGCTTAAGTTTAGCTGTCGAACAGAAATTAAATTTCCAACAACTTTAGGAGCATAAAGCACATTGGTAACAATAACTGGTGTCACTTCTCCCTTTTTATTCTTAAACATCAATTTTCCTGTCCCGATGCCAATAACATCAACTAGTTCACCATTTGCAACTTCAATTTTATTAACATAGGATCTATCCAAGGATGTGAAAAACTCTCTGTCATTGGTTACATGCCGAATGGAACCTGAATCTAAAATCCAATTATTTGACGGAATGTCAAATGTAAATATATGCCCTTTATGTTCAACTGCATTCACTTTATTTGGTTTTTCTTTCCAACTTGAGTATTTGGTGCAATCCTTTCTCATGTGTCCATACCTTTTGGAAAAATAACATTTCACGGAAGTGTTTTTAAAATCTTTTCTGGATACTGTCCTCATCATTTTATCTGAAGAATTACAGGAAGCCCCTTCTGCATATTGTTTACGTTCATATTCAGCAATCACCTTTTGCTGTACTATGGCAAACGTTGGTTCATCCTCTGGACATGTTTCCAGTGCTGTAATTAATGGATCATAATTTCTAGGCAAACTGCTCAACAACATTGCAACACTCCATTTATCCGATAAAGATTCTTCACCTATGTCTCGAAGCTTTAAAAACAATTCTTGCATGCGAGTAATATGTTGTGGAATATTACCGCCTTCTTCGAGTTTCAAAGAACAAATTGTTCTCATTAAATGAACTTTATTCGTTAACGTATTTTTCTCATGATATTCCTTAAGATCATTCCACATTTTCTTTGCTGTGGACTTACCCCTGATGTGGATAAGTTGATCATCTTCCACCGTAAGTCCGATGTAGGCTTGTGCTTTGCTATCAGCTGTATCCCAATCGGCGATTAACCTTTTGTTTGAACCTGTATCTATCGGTCTTTCAAATTCAATTACCTTCTTAAACAAGTTATCTTTCATTAAAAGCAGTTGTAATTTATATTTCCAGTTTGAATAATTATGATTATTCAACTTTACGATGTCACTTCAAAAGTCAGCCATTTTGTTACTTAAACCTTATGTAACAAAACTGAAAATAAACCGCTTTGCGTATCGCACTTTATACTTATATGCCTGGGCCCATAACCTGTTGTTTGTATTCTCTCGGACTGGCAGCTTTAATATGTATAAAAGATACGACACAATTAAGATAACTGGATATTTAATTTAACACTTTCGCCGTTACATGGGCAAGCTATCAGAAGAACAAACAGAGTTGCTAAGCTACAAAAAAAAAAAAAAAAAAACACAAAAGTTGTATAAACAATTACAGAATAACCAACAGTAAGATGCCTAGAGTAACTTATTTCTGACAGAGCTTCGGTAGTAATTATGGGATATCAGACTGGGCTACGAAATAATTAATCACTTAAAAAATGTGAAGGAATACTCCAGCTGCACTCTCAGACGTTAGATAAGTCGACAACGTTGTATTGAGGTTGCTTTCGTTGGGAGCTAACGTTTGTGATTGGCCTACACTGCACAGTAAACACGGAAGGACAAGGCAGGGTATAAGTTTGTTTTCAAGACGCACTGTTATGCTGTTTGTTTATGTACTGAGCTGAGGAAAGCGACCACCCACACAATGTGCAGTGTTCCCAGATTGTTTTGGACAAAACTAAAATATCTCTGTAGGAAATGCTCAGAGATAAAAACATAAGATACAAAACGTGTTCCAAATACCGAGATCTATCACTGGTTTAAATTAATGTAATGACTTCCCTTCCACCCGGTTTATATACATATGTGTACATACATAGTTTTTATGTATACATTATGCTTGCACATTATTTTCACTGTGAATAGGGCCTGTATGTAAATAATATCTTACAACTATTTTGTTGAATTAAGTCTAATTAATTGTATGTGTACCTTGCCATTCATCACATTAGGTTGTGAATATTGCCTGCCTTACCTTAGAAGTATGAATGGAGAGTAGGCTTGTCATTGGAGGGAAAGCCTGCAGTAATACTTGGTGGCATGGCTTCCACAAGTCAAGGGGTAGTCGAGAGAGTGTTGTCTAAGTCATGTGAGCATTAAGGCATCAGTGCAGGGTTGGCTATCATGTATATTGAATAAAATGTCCTTATTCGTAGAAATTAATTTGATTTGGAACTTATAATATTTTGACTGTGTAAAAGTGACACTCAGGATTTGACAGTAATTATTTTGTTGATATTGGGTTCAATGGTAGATGCATTCAATCTCAGCATAGGGTATAAATTACAGTCACAAATTCTTGCTCTGCTTTTGTTGTTAACATTGTTCATAAATGAAAAAAATTGTTCATCATATGTGACTCCAAACATTGTTACTATACACTCACAGAGGTTGCGCAAATTCAGAAATGATTCTTTATTTAACATTTTATAAACATCAATTCCCAACTTTTGACAATTTCATAGAACTTTATTCTGTTCTACAATGTTCTAGTATGTTTGCTACAAAATTTGGCTGGTGGGTGCACTGCCTGTGTGCACTACATTTCCCTGCGTATGCACTAATCGTCACATGTACGTCAGCCTTACTTCTGTTAGATAGGTGTTCTGTGCTCTAGTCCAATTCACAGGTGAATAACATTAGGAGTGTTTGGAGGTGTTTAGTTATGCTTGAAGTGTTTTCAAAATGGATCAATTGCAATATACTGTACAACAAAGACTATTTATGTGCTATACATATGTGCTGACATTATCTGGTAGGGAAGTTGTAAGGCAATTTGAAACTAAATTTCCTGGTATGCATACTTGGAGTAGAGATACCATTCATTTGCTTGTAAATAAATTCTTTCACAAGATAAAATTAAAACAAAATATCAAGAGAGAAATTAATGCTATTTTGGACACGAACTAATGTTGTTGTTGTTGTTTTCTAGTGCCTTGCATCTGGCAATGAAGCCATTAGCATTCGTGCTTTCCAATACTTTTGAACTGTAGTTTCTTCTGATCTTAATGCTTCACAGGTCTTCAAGTGACATGAACTAATGTGTGTGAATGAAAATTTCCTCAGAATGTGCTGTTGATGTGTTGATGGAGATGGATGGCATTTCCAACATCTCCTGTGATAAGGCATGTTTTGTGTTTATTCTGCTAATTCTTATTGTGATTTGATGTCCATGCATGTGTGACTGGGAGATGGACCGTGTGACTGCCAGCCAAGTTGTGCAGTACATGTCTGGGAGACAGGCCCTGTGACTGCCAGCCAACTGTATAATCTCTGATTTTAAGTGATCAAGAACCTTTTCTGAACTGTCAGAAAATGGTTACCATACCTCCAATGAAGAGTGAAATATGTACTGCACCAAGCTGCCAGTACTTCTCTGAGAAGGTTTATTTATATGTAGATGCCTGACTACAGGCGTGAACTGCTTATCCCTTGGAGCAACTTGGTGTACTGTGTCTTCATGCCAACACCAGATGGAGTGAGGGATGTAGGGGAACGTCACTTGATGACACTCAACGGTATGGCTGTACTAGAGAGAGGCTAGGCAATATATAAGACTTTGAAACTTCAAGAAGAAATAAAGATCATAATAGAGCAAAAGGAAGAAAAAATTGTATTCCAAATGCATGTAATAATATTTGAAAAATAAATTGGAATTAACACTGTAAAGTAATGTAATAATAAAAAAAAATTATGCATTTAAGAGTCAACTGAGACACTGTGCTTCACATACTTTAAATTTTCTTTCAATGCATTTCACCTTCACTTGAAGGCATTATCAAGAATTTGTGAGTGGCTGGAACTCTACTGGTCATGTGGATGTTTTATCTCTGGAGAGGTCAACTTCATTAAATGGGTTTCAAACTTCTTCATATATATCTTTTCCCAGATTTCAATTCATAGTACACTTGCACCAGTTTTAACACGGACCCCAGAGACCAAGGAAAACAGCGGTTGCAGCCTTCCGACTATTGACAAATCACGACTGCTTAGAAAGTCATCTCTACAGAATAGGTATCTCAGCTTCACCACAGGACACATCCTGTGTAACTATCCAGCAGAAATGAACGAAGACCACTTGAAGACCTGTGAAGCATTAAGATCAGAAGAAACTACAGTTCAAAAGTATTGGAAAGCACGAATGCTAATGGCTTCATGGCCAGATGCAAGGCACTAGAAAACAACAACAACCACCAGTTTTAGTAGTTGGGTTCTTCACTTAATGTTGTGATCATTCCAAAAGTGTGCTACTACTACATATTTGTCTGTTTCTTTTTGTTTTATGTTACAAAAATGCTCTTTTTAATCTGGTTCCAATATTGCATTTTGTCTTTCCAATGTACATCTTTTTGTAGATCCTGAAATACTTTTCTTGTGGGATGATTTGACACTTGACACTGTTGTTCAGGAAATTGTGCACCAGGTGCGTGCCAACGCAACTGATTTCAGAACACAAGGCAAAGTGCATGCAGGTAGCTTCGACATTTCTGAAGGGTACCATCATAATGTCAATAACTTTTTGGGCCCAGTAATTCTCAGTAATTCCTGAGTATCCTTAAAAAACGGCAGTTGCAACCTTCAGGTTGATTACAGGACAAGATTGTCTGGCAAAACATTTAAACAGAATTGGGATATATTCTTCACCACTCTGTCCTCTATGTGATCTGCAAGAGGAAATGGACCTAGACCACCTTCAAATATGCCTGGCCATTTCTAACACCCCATCCATCAGTGAAAAATATTGGAGAGCAAGAGGATTAATGACTTCATTGTCAGAAATCCAGCATTAGCTAACAACAACTTTCTGGGCCCAATTATCATATGTTGAACCATGGACTGTGCAAAAACCCAAGCAGTAATTATTGCATGGTGCCACAGTGGTTCTCCCTGCAGGAAAAATTTCAAGTAGACTGTATTGGCGCAGAAAGTGCCGTGTTCAGTATTCTGGGACAGTTCTCATTGAATTTCTGACCAAATGTGAGTTGGTGTACACTGAGTATTAGTGCAAAACCGTGCAGAAATTCCAATGGGCTATTCAAAATTAGTAGCACAGTAAGCTTAGTGCCAGTGTTATCTTGCTGCACAATAACATTTGACTACACACAGCTCAACAGACAACAGAGCTTCTGCAAATATCTGGCTGGAAGGTGTTTGATCATCCACTCTACAGTCTAGACCTCCCTTCCAGCAATTTCCATCTGTTTCGGAACCTCAAGAAATTCCTGTCTGGTCAGAGTCAGCATTTACACACTGACAGAAAGGCAGAGATGGTTACCATACAGTGATTGCAATCCCAGGTAGCAGACACCTATAACACAGGGAAATAAACATTGGCCCCACGGTATGACAAATGTCTGAATTCCAGTGGTAAGTATTGTGACGGTGGTTGACAGTGGCAGCACATCAAAGGCTCACGGTCAAGCTGTCTCTCATCACCTACATCAAAGGCACTTGAGATCAGACTGCCTAGTGCCACTGCTTGTGAATGCACGGCAACAATAGAGAATCATTGACTGGCAGCTTATTTGTGACAGCTTCTAGAAGGAGGTCAATTTCAAGGAAGATGCATACTACATCATTCCAGGTATAAAAGCTTAGGGATGTGAGAGAGCAGTTAGTTTTTTTGAGACAAAAAGGAATTGAATGCTGTACAAGACAGAGCTTTTGTGTGTGGGGGTGGGAATGTGTGTGAGTGATTGAGTTTTGTTTAAGGGCCCGTCGACAACTAGGTCATTAGGGCCCTGTGCACGCGCAGTCGTAATGAGAGAACTGGCACATTGAAGTGAAGCAGTTTTAGTGGGTATTGAGTGATTGTATCATCAGTCAGCCACTTGCAAGATAGAGAGAGAACTAAAAAACGTAAAATAATGTGTTACGGTTACAAGAAAACAAAGCTGTGAGCCGTAAGATCACGAAGAACTGTTTACTGTGATAACGATGGTAAAAGAGAACTGTGTTTTATAGTCCAGTTTGGATGAAAATAAATTGACAGTAAATGGACTGATTTAGTCATTTTGTCACAATATATTGAAAAATCGTTCAACACTTTCTGTATCTGTTCCAATAAATCTCTCAATCAAGTTGTGTTTTGTGTTTGGTATGATCTCAGGGATTCTTACTTTATGGTTGCACCTTGTACAATTGAACATTATAGACTACTCACAAACATTCAAAAGCCACCCATATCCTTATTTTCAACCACTTACAGAATCATCCATGCAATGCCAGATAAGACACAGAAAGACATCAAAATATTGTACCTATTTGTTAGAGTACTTGCTAGTATTTTTTGTGCTCTTATAATTTTTTATTGGACTAAATACTATTTGACTTTGGACAATCATTTGATGCAATCTCATTAGTCTCAGGTTTATGCCAATATTTTAGGTAAAAGCAGGTAGCAATTTTATGCTGAAATATCTAAATTAAAGCATGTGTGTGTTTATGATATTACACAGGGCAAGTCGAAAGAACCGTCAATGATGTCTGCAGGAGACTCAGCAGTTATGAGCTCATCCTACGGTGAAGCCGACATGAGTGGGGCTGACACACTAAGTCTTAGTGGTGGTCTTGGACAGAAAGGTGACTTCGACCGACGAAAGAAGAAAAAGTAAGTATAGTCACACAGGAGCTTGTCTGGAGTAGTAGATGTCAGGGATGGGTAGAAAATAACATAATGGTTGCATTGTAAAGGTTACCTTAACGTATAGGTACTAGACAGTAACTAATTACCCATTAACAGTTACAAAAGTAACTAACGACACAGCACAACAGCCTATTCAGGCCCAAGACCTACTGCCCGGCTGCTGTGTCCCCCACCTCTGCCCATCACAGGCATCATGAAGGGTAGGACATGGTAGCACCCCAGACCCTCCCAGCCGGTATAGGCTGTCCTCACAATCAGTGCAGAGTCACTAGTTCCCCAATTACAATCATCAAAGTAATGAAGACAGTAACTAGTTATTGCATTAATGGCTACTAAAGTAACAGATGGTTAGTCTGGATGACAACATTCACTGCCTGTGCACTGGTGTTGCTTATTAGGAATTAGTTATCTCAACTCATTAGGCAATATCAATCTAGTGGCACTGTTAATCTAATGCACGATCTGGCAAGAAAAATACCTACTAATTATCTGCTTTGTGACAATGTGTAACCACCGAGATTTTGTACATCTTTCTTGGTATTAAGACAATAATGTGTGTTTGTAGATTAATGTTTCTCTTCTCTAACAACATTGCTTATTAAAATTCCATTATGTTTTATCCAATATTCTACAAGAATATTTAAGTTCATATATGCTTAATTTCAATCATGTTGAAGTTGATAAATATATTTTTCTTTACTATGTCTGCCTCACTTGATGTTTATGCTTAACCTCTTGAGCGATGGCCATTTAAAACGTCTGCGAGCCGAGAACTGCATTTAAAGTGCTTCGTATATACACAGCTGTATTTTGTGTAAATATTAAGTTATTTTAATGAAACAAAAACTAGTATAAAACTTGTTATATGCAGTATAAATGTACGTCATCAGCAAAATTGAGTTGTGTTTACAAAACGTTGAAATGGCACTATTTTGTTTCACTGTGGTGAAAAGTCAACTTTGCTCTGTGGAACACATCTAATATAAATTCTCTGAAAGAAACAGTAGCCAACTCATTGTATGTGTGGCTTATGCGTCAGCATACTGTGTGTAATAAAGCACTACTGTATGCATGGTCTCTTGAGTCATCAGAATAGAGCAACATTGCAACATTTGCTTACGCGAGTTTCGTAACTTAGTAGACTCTGTTTCTTTCTTTGTTGAAATACATACATATACTTTCCTGCTTGTAGCTGAAGGGAGAAGTGGTATAAAAAGGTATTTTTGCACCAAGTGTATATAACCATATACAGTTGTTTGGTAATTTGGAGAGCTCTAAACCCACACAGGACAATGACCTACCTTGACTTCCGACTATAAATAGCTTGCAGCCTAATTGAACAATACCACGTTGGGGGTTGAAAATCCAAAACCCCTGCACCCCTCAGACTTCAAGGAAAACATTATCCTAAAAGGATACCACCAACAACAAAGAAGTCCCACCCATCTCGAAAGTGTTTCGTGTGCCGCAAGAAGGGAATTATTCGTGAATGTGGAGATGTACCCTTGTGTGTTTATCCCTGTTTTGAGGTAAATCACTGCAGAATGAACATATTAAGGTAAGCCAGTAAAGTATATAGACTTTACTAAAATGTTTCATAAAGGGAAAATTAAAATAAGTTGAGTTAGATAAGGGATAAATAAGGGTTAAATGCTTAAACGCATAGGACGTGTATACACGCCCATATCGCTCACCCGTCATTTTAAATGGACGTGATTTCACACCCATATCCCTGAAGAGGTTAAGATCCCTGTGCAGGAACAGAAGCAAGAGTGAATGCATTTTGGGATTATAAAATATCATAGTAATCAGTGTGTCCACAGCTTGAGAAACTTCTTTTTAGATTGCATAAATAGTAAAGTAAGTCTGTATTGACATCATTCATATTGAAATTTAGTTACAGCTAATTAGCATTTTCATGAAACCATTGTGGTATAGTGTTATTGCTTTAGCCCACAGTATTCTAGTTATACCTATAACAGAATGTATAAGTGAGTGATGAAAGTGTATACACATTAACAAAAATTAGATAGAAGAATAAGGTTTTATAAGAAAACTTTGTAGTCATTTGAATGGAATCATCAGATTTTGTTTTACTTAGGAATCAAACTGAGTAATAAGTGCTTAGTTACATGTGAATACATCATTCCAAAGCAGATGTATAATATGCTCTTAAAAGAAAGGATGGGGGGAAAAAGTAAAGAAATTGCAAACTTTCATGTTTTTCCATTACATTATGCACTTACACTCGGGTAAGGTGTAGACTTGCAACATGGAATATTTTCAAACTGGCTAATGCTACCAAAATCATTTGACATATAGTGTGTTTTAATAAGCTCTACCTTTTCTTTGCAGCAAATTTTTGCCCATCTATTAAGATTTCCTTGTTACACAAAATTGCATAAAATAGAGAGAACATCACTGCCTGTTGACAGAAAATTCAATATATACATTTCATTCCTCATGTCAGTATATATCAAACATGATATTTTAATCAAATCTGCCTAAAGGTTAGTTTGGAATGGGGAGAACTTGAAATGTGTTTGTTGCATCCTTGAAAGTCTGCTGGTCTTAAATACCAAGTTGGGCATTTATCTAACTTTTCATTTTCAAGTGGCCCTCTTAAAACATATGAACATGTGGCATACCTGTATTTTCTAAGAATCCTTTTTTTGGGGTGGGGGGTTTAGTGGACCTTGAAAAATGAGGGTAATCCAGGAAGTAATGACCATTTGTGCATTATCATGTGCAGAGGATTGTTGAGCTTTTATACAAGCTCAAATGGTTTCCCTACATCTTCTCTCTGTGTTGTATGTGTGTCAGGTGAAACAAGCTGCTGTTGTGCATTCTGTGATTGTTCAGAATGAATTGGGTGATACAAAGTTCCACCAACTCTGAGTTGAGAGGTATTGGATTTTTGAATGCTCATATATTGAGACCTGCAGGAATTTAGCAATCAAATTCAACTAAAGGAAGTGTATGGTGATAAAGTAATGAACCAAATAAATGTGAGAAAATGAGGTTAAATGTTCAACAGTGGATTAACAAATGTGCATGACAAAACTTGACCTGAACATATGTCACTCATAACGGATGATTTGAAGAATCAAGCCAATAACAAAATCTTACAAAATATTTAACCCTAGATGAGATAACATTTCTTTCCTAAATGTTTTCCATTATTTGCTCAGTGAAATTGTATCTAAACTGACTGAATGAATTCCCTACAACACAGGAATTGAACAAACGTGACAAATGCTTAAAAACAGAGGTGATTATGTAGAGAAAGTAAGCTTCAGTTTTATAAGAAATATTTTTGTGAATATATCAAAGCCAAACAGTTGTTACTTCCTGTATGCACCTCATATTTCTGATGGAATCATGATATTAAAATTTTGAGTGAAATGCTATACTTCCTCTATTATTGTTGGTGGTATAAAAATAAAAATGTGTTACCTTTTTTATCCCCCAGGGTATCTTAATTTCAGATCATTATTCACTTTTGTACATCACAACATTTGTAAAGACAAAATATCTCCAGGAAGTCTTCACAACCTAAGCATAAAAGAAGAGGTTTTGGCTGGTATTCTAAGTGTTATTTTGTTGCAGGCATGAACTGCTAGCAGAAGCAATGAAAGCAGGAACTCCCTTCGCATTATGGAATGGACCAACGATTGTGGCATGGCTGGAGCTGTGGGTAGGAATGCCAGCTTGGTATGTGGCGGCGTGTCGAGCAAATGTTAAGTCTGGAGCCATCATGAGTGCTCTTAGTGACACGGAAATTCAGCGAGAAATCGGCATAAGGTAGCTAATATTTTTAAATACATTAATAATATAATCTTCAGAAACTATCTGCTTAATGTATAATGTACACACGGCTTAATGTATGTCTCCTTCATTAGACACAATCTTGAATATGCATCTATTATTTGGAATACTAATACCACAAAATACATCAATTTAATAGAAAAAGTATAATCAAAATTTTTTACAATATGTACTATAGAACTGCATGTTACCCTATGCACACAAATTACAAAATTTAAAGCTTTAAGCGCTAGAGGAGACTTTGCAAGATCAATATTTTTGTATAAAGTCTCATACTTGATTATTGATGATAGTAAAATCATTGCAAGTATATTGTTGTGTGTGCCAAATAAAATAAGTATATTCAAGAAATTATTTTTCACCTCAAGAGCAAATACTGAAATCCATAAAAATTCACAGCTAAATAGTTTTATATTTATATAACAGTCTTCAGTGTTTTGATGTAGATATATTCAAAATGTCAGTAATTCGATTAAAAAATGCCATAGTGAGTAATTTACATAGATTAATATAAAGTTTTAAAATTAGAAGTGATTGCATAATGTTATTGTTATTTTCTTTTATTGTTATTTCTTTTCTCTTTTTGATTTTTCTTTTATAACTTTTACTTTATATGTAATTTTTGTTTGCTTCATGTTAAATTTGGGAATGATTGTATGTAAATGTACTTTATAATGAACATTGTAATTGGGCTCATGACTGTTATGTTCATAATAAATAAATAAATAAAACGCCCCTCTAATAAAACTGCCTGTGTCGTCTGCTTATAGCATAGTATTTGTATTATTTATATCTGTGCCTGTCATTTATACACACTGACGAAAGGATGGGTTCCATGACCAAATCTTGGAGTCATCCCATGTCTTATAATTCTTTTTTTGAAAGTTTTATATCTACTGTCTTTCTTTGCAATTTATGGAAATTAGTTGTACAAGCTGTTCCTGACTTTGCAAATAAGACTTTATCAAATAAATATTAAAAACAGAACCTGTATTAACAGTGAACCAACGTTTCGCTCATCCTGTTGTGAGCTTCTTCTGGGCTGTTGTCCGGTCTTTGCTCTCGCTTATATACCCGAAGCAGTTCTCTAGCACTCCCATCCCCTGTCTCTGATTGGTCTCTAGGCTCTGCCCCTTGCTTTCCATTGGCTGTGCTGTTGAGGGTTTTCCATGTGTTGTGCAGCTGTTTTCCATTGTGTCTATTGATAAGGTCAGCAATCATTCAGAAAAATGACGCGGCCTTCACCGGAAGCCAAGTGCACTGATCTAGACACAGCCGTGCAAGCCTACTCATTCATTTCATGTGAAGTATTCATGTTTGAGGTTAATTTTAGTCACTTTTCTTTTCGCTTACTTTCACTTTAAAATGTTGAAAATACTGTAATATAATATTGTAATGGTGAGTTTAAAAAAGTGTCTTAAAAATCAAACTCGAACAGATTTCATCTAATGTAAAGATACTCCATGTATCCTGAATGAAGCTAATTTCTGACATAAATTACTTGATCCGCTAGATTGAATACTTTTGATAAGTCCAAAAATAACCCTAAACCAAGTTCTTTCTTGTTTCTTATGTATATCATAATACAATAAAAAATCAAAGAAAATAACATATTGTAACCACTGACAAGTGACGTAGACTGATATTAAAGCAGGCTAAAGCATCTTAAATGTTGAATGGTATTTTAGGATTTCAAACCTGGAAAAGAATAGAGTAATTTGCAAAGAAATAACACAATTTATTATAACATAGATGTAAAGTTCATATACCATTGATTTAGAAGAAGAAATGTGCATTTATTAGTTAAACGTTCACAGCTCAACTACAACATGCTAAAGAGGCAGAGCAAATATAGACAAGTCATTAAATTCAAACCCTAGCAGCCCCTTTCCCACATGCTGCGATATCGTCTAACAAGGCTGCTAACCCAAGAAAGAATTTCCACAAAATACACTAAAAGTCCCTTAGTGTTCCTTTATATCACAACGTAACAAGCATCACTGTGCATTAAAAAATTACAGTTACAGATTTTTTATTAAAGTTTCACGGGCGATCAGCCGTATGAGGTTTGAAAATATTGAGCTTTCGGCCATTCTAAACTCCATGGCCTTCGTCAGAATTGCCTAAAAATCTGTTATATCATTGTGAAATAATTTTATACAGAATAATTGAATAACCAAAGTATAATTTGGGTTTTTATGTGTCAGTTTTGTCAGCAAGTCTAACAGTATTCATGAATGCATGCCCACTTCCCTTTTTTAACCCATTGGTCAAGATTAAGCTGTTTATTCATTGAAATCATATATTATTTAAGGTTCATTTATCCATTGTTATCTTGCAGCAATCCATTACATCGGCTAAAACTTAGACTAGCAATCCAAGAGATGGTTTCCCTAACTAGTCCATCTGCACCCAAGACTTCACGTACTACTTTAGCTTTCGGGGATATGAATCATGAATGGATTGGAAATTCATGGTTACCATCACTAGGTCTACCTCAGTATAGAACAACTTTCATGGAGTGTTTGGTGGATGCGAGAATGTTGGATCATCTGAACAAGAAGGATCTTCGGGGCCAGCTCAAAATGGTTGATAGTTTCCATAGGTAAGCATTTCAACATTGCATATAATTATAGTAGTGGCTATATAGATTTTGTCTTAAAAATGTAAATAAAGTATCAAAATCCATTACTCGTCCCTATAATATAATATAGATAATAGTATCATTTGTTTATCTATATTATATAGGGATTGTATTATGGATTTTGAAATACCACCAATTGATCCTATCAACAAATCTGTTTTACTTCCAGTAGATGGCAATATGATACTGAACAATTAATCACCTAGTGATGGTTACTGTAACTGCATAAAAATAGAATAAACAAAGGAGCTAACGATGCAATCGATGGATTGCAAAACATGTCCTAATTGAAATTATATTTTAAAACAAATAAGTGAAGCTGTGTCACAATCTACTATTTATTGTATCCAGGGCCGTATTTACGTAAGGGCAAACCGGGCAACTGCCCAGGGTGGCACATTTTAGGGGGCAGCAAAATTACTGGAAAGCTGCACCAAAAAAAAAATAAAAAAAGCATAGACATGAAACATCAAGTTCCTTTTGATTTTGGATAAATTGATTGAAGAACTGAACAACAGAGTTTCTTCCTACAAGGAATTCAGTGAGCCATTTATGTTTTTGACAAATCTGAAGATGCTTAGTCCACTTGAAATTCAGGAAGCATCATCCAGACTTCAGAAAGTCTACAGTTCGGATCTTGAAGATTCAGCATTTGTACTTGAATGCTTACACTTCAAAAGCTACATAGAAAAGAATGGAAATGTGACGCACTCTCCTACACAGCTGTAAGGTAACTGTCTAGAGTGTGTATACCCAAACTTAAACATAGCTCTACAAATATACTTGAGCATTCCTGCTTCCAACTGTTCAACTGAGAAATAATTTTCTGCTCTAAGACGCATAAATAAGAACATCACAAGTGAAGGATCATCTTAGTTATCTTGGTGTTCTTGCAATTGAATCTGACTTACCAGTGAAAATGGACTATAACGAACTCATAAACTTGTTTGCAAATGACAGGGGAAGGAGGAAGCCTCTTGTTATTTAAACAGTATATGTTTTGACATCTAATATGGGCTGATGCCTCTTTAGTGTAAGTTCTTTCTATTAAGATGTTCCCTCACTTATGGTGTTTGCCACTCATACTTAAGAATCCAAACTAGTGAAACCATTCTCTATGTTGTGAAAATTTAAGTAATATATGTATTGCAAGTTGGGGGGGCGGGGTAGCAAATGTTTTTTTGCCCAGGGGCGTCAGAGGTCCTAAATTCGGGCCTGATTGTATCATAATACATATAAACATTGTGACCTACAGTAAACACACTTCCAATACTATTATTTATTTATGCCAACAAACTTACTGTTGGTGTTTTTAAACACACAAGCCGTGTGTGGGCAATGTTTGAGAGGTAGAACTGGAACTTAAAAATTCAATGCCAATGCTGGGACTTGAACCACAGACCTTCCGCTTACCAGGTGGGTGCTCTAACCATTGAGCTACTGTGAGCTAAGTTCCAGTTCTACCTCTCAAACATTGCCCACACACGGCTTGTGTGTTTAAAAAGACCAACAGTAAGTTTGTTGGCATAAATAAATAATAATTACCATCTGAAGGTTATTTAATCCTGGGACATAAAGTACTTACAATAGTAAGTCACCATTGGGGTAATTGTCTCTCATGTGAGACTGCCTTTGTGGTTTACCAGGAGAAATACGGACTGGTTTGAGAATTCAATGCCATTCTGGCAGATTGTCACAGTAGCTCAATGGTTAGAGCACCCACCTGGTAAGCAGAAGGTCTGTGGTTCAAGTCCCAGCTGTGGCATTGAACTTTTAAGTTCCAGTTCTACCTCTCAAACACTTCCAATACTGTGGTGTATTTATACATATTTGCTTTTTCTAGTATTTTTATTTTATATTGAAATTTATCTCTGGCTTTTGCCATGATCCACTTTATAAGGGTGTTGATGCTCAAGTAGTTCATCATCACCACCATCATCATCACACTGTCAGTTTTAACCAAACACTTCACACGACAAAAGCAGCACCAAACAAGTACACATGTAAAACTGATGAAAATTAAGTGTTTAAAACAGTGGAGAATATTAATTAATTGTAAAATATGTCAATATTTAAACCCTCTTTGCTCCAACTTGTAATAATATTAATCACAGAACATACAACAAACTACCTAATGAGATTAAAATTTTGACTGATCTCTCAAAATCAAAATTTTAAAGTAAATTAAAAGAAAACTTGAGTAAATGTAAATACAGCTTAGAGGAATTGTAAATTATTATGTAAAATGTACTATTTGTATATTTACTGTAAAATTGTACTATTTTGTATCTCTCAAGATATGACGTGTCCAAAATCAAATGTACAAATTGATAAACTGGATCAATAAACTATCATCATCATCATTTACCCTCTCCAAAACTAGTGGTTAACATTGTTACAAGTAAGTTGGAGCAAAATGTGTTTATAAACATCAACATATTTTTCAATTTATTAAGGACACATGTATTTCAGTTTGATGATGATTCACAGTTGCAAAGTTGGATGTTCGAAAAAAATAATTGTGCATCATTGCATGGGCTTAAGTTTTCTCTTTTCGACACACTCTCTCAATCAGTTTTAACCCTGTGTATCCTCCATGAATGAGCAGCTGGCATTAAAGACAACAAATTTTTACTAGTAATAAAATTGGTCATACATGTTTGCTATAGTTTCTAAAATAATGTTAGTATCTGCAATGTTTTCAACTATATCCAAACACAAACAAGACAAGACTGATGATCTAGATAAAAATACTCTTTTGACCTTGACCGTTATTTCCATTGAGTTACATTTTAATTTTGTAGCTGAATATTTTCATTTATATAAAGCAGACCTTTCTTGATATATTGGTTCCTGATTGGTCCAGTGGCATACAACTTTTAATGAATTGCAGGTATTTTATATGAATATGCAGTGTTTAAATTGGGTAAAATGGATTTGTGTAGATAATGTTATCCAAAATAAATGACAAATGGTTTGCTAAATTACTTGATCACATTTTGCAGCAAAAGATTTAACAAAAGAAGGTTCTGTGCCATAAGTATTGTGGGCATATTAGCAATTAATTATATAGTCATTGCAAGTTGCTAATGTAATGTGTTTTATTTGCAGAACAAGCCTACAATATGGTATTTCCTGTCTTAAGAGACTAAATTATGATAGAAAGCAGCTGGAAGAAAGAAGAAAAGGATCAGAAAATGAACTGACGGATGTTTTAGTTTGGTCAAATGAGCGGGTGATAAGATGGATAACTTCCATAGGCCTCAAAGTAAGAATTTGTCACTCTTTGTTTCACTAATTCTGTCTTGCAATACTCTAATAACAGTTGTGTTACATAATGTTTACATTTTTTTAGGAATATGCCAACAATCTATTGGAGTCAGGAGTTCATGGGGCTCTAATAGCGCTGGATGAAGGTTTTGATCATAATAGCATGGCATTGGCTCTACAAATACCTACACAAAATACTCAGGTTAGTATCTCCTATTTGTCTAAGTTAGGGATCATTAGCATTTTGAACACAGTATTTACAGCCATGCGGTGATGTAGCAGGTAGGAGGTTGGCATTGACTAACAATAATGGCTTCCAAGATGATTATAGAAAACAGAACATAACAGATATATAATAAATTATATATCGATTGTAAGTGGATTGATGATGCTTCAGTTTCACTTGTAAGTTTTCACTTGGAACATGTTTTGAAGATGTTTGTCTCTGCCAACACAATGCAACAAGAAATAACACTTCTTAAAGTATGCCAGAACATCAGCAACATTCACAGTAAGAGAAAAAAAATATCCACATCGCCAAAAATGTACACAGAGTAATGAATGTTGAAATTCCAGCAGTAGATATAGTGAAGTTCTCTGCTAGGCAGTTTAGACAGATTTAAACATAAGACACTAAATTCCACGCACCAATGGGCATACAACTGACAATGGAGCAAATGACTTTAAAACATATGTTCTAAGTGAAAGAGCTCCTGGACTTCTGAATTGGTCTACTGGACTCCCTTTTCCAGATTTTTCGTCTACTTCTATGGTAGAGATCTTCAGTGATAGTAGTGAAAGCTCACAGTGTCCTAATATGATACATGGCCATGAAAGCTTATTAACCGTTGGTGCTGAGTTTTTTATAATTTACACTTTGCGTTGTGCTATGAGATTCTTTTCATTATCTCAGGTCGTGGTATAGGGTGAAATGAACGAACACAGGATGTAACTTCACTATATCACTTTTATTTATACTTTTTTCGTCCATCTGTTACACTCGTTACAATTAAATTGACTTTCGTTGTACCTATTTACAAAACGTGTCTTCACTTTTCAAACTCAGAGACGCTACTGACAAAAAATTGGCACCTCTTTACATAATGCTCTTGTGTATTCATGCGTGTATGCACTCATTTTTGCCACGAATTACACTTTGAGATTCTCCTACACTAAATAGTTCCTGTAACGTTAGGGAAGCGATCTTTATCTATCCTCCCTTCATGTTTAACATTAAATATATATGGTTCTTATATTTATACATATTAAATTTAATCATGAAACTTAACATTTATGACGTTTTTAAACAATTCTATTTTTCGTAACAATTGAAAAAAATAGCAACACGTCTTCATTACTCAACTAATCCCTACCAACATAAAAAATACACCACATTTGCAACAAATATTTACATAAATGCTTTCCTTTCAGGGTCTAACCGTATATTCTGTCTCACATACCCCTTGTTTTGTTTTTCACCATGATGAAACTGAAGTGTTACAGATCCACTTACAATTTCAGTATGTTAAAAAACTTTACATTTTATAATCACTTCTAATAACTTGGCATAGAATAAATTATGTATTGCATATAATAGTAGAAGAATGATTATAGTTTGAAACATTGTTATTTATTATTATTATTATTATTATTATTATTATTATTATTATTATTATTATTATTATTATTATTATTATTATTATTATTATTATTATTGTTGTTGTTGTTGTTGTTGTTATTTATTACTATTATTCTTATTATGTATTACTAGATCTTCAGAATTTTTCAGTATGACTAAAATTAAAAGTAATGTTCATTGAAACCTCATACAATATGCAAATTTTGTTACTGAAATAAAAATCATAATTGGTTGTAGTTAACACAACTATATATTTTCTGTATTTTAATAAAATAATTTGGCTGAATTTCCCAACATATGACAAATTCTAATGCGAGTGGCATAGGTTTTCCAAGTATAGCAGCTTGATCCTTTGTGCTCTGCTATGTATTCAGAATTACTTTCTGGAGTAATTTGATACTGGACATTTTCTTAACATAATTTAAAGTTTATCACGCTTTATTTATTTACCTACTGTACATGTAACCAAATCGAAAATGCAGCACAACCAAATTCTTGTGTTTGCTTCACTGAAAAGAATGCAGCTAACATGTGCATTTCAAAAGTCACCAGTTTAAGACCAATTTTCTGGTGTGAAAGATTGTGCTCAAGCAGTTATCTGTCTTCCCTCTGTTCCCTATTTTACAGTGAAATAATTTATTAATGAATATCTGTAGTTGAAATGCATAGACTTTCAGCAATAATGGCTGTTGCACTGCACATATTTACTTTAATAAATTAAGAAGCTATTTAAAAATCAACTAAATTGATTTATTTCAGGAACAAAAGATATGGAATAGCTGAAAATTCAATTTAAACAACAATTACAGGTCTTCTGATGAACCAATAGATCTTGCATGCAGCCAAGGGAAGACTCACTGATAAGAATTACAACAGCAAGAACCCAAATTCTTTTGAAAATCCAGTATTTCATCCAGTAAACTTGTTTTGTACTCAAAGCACTTTTGTGTTGAACAGGCACGGCAGATGCTGGAAATGGAGTTCAACAACATGCTAGCAGTTGCAACAGAGCGTCGAGTAGAATCAGACTTACCCAAGTCTTGATATTACACCACAAGGCATCCACACACTTAAGAAGTCGTCTCGAACAAGTGTGCTCACTCGTACTGAGAGAACTGGGGCTGTCGTGCTGTCCCGCCGTCGCTTGGCACCATCTCAGTTCGGACTGGATCAGACATCTCATCACGCTAGCTGCAGTGTTGCTACATAACCTCTCATTTCTCTTTCAGTTTATGTTTCATTTCCGAGCTGAATCTCTTTGATACCTAGTCTGTGTGAGGTGTCGTTAAGTGGATGCCAAAAAGGATGGATTAATAATTACGCCTGACGCTACCTCTATTCTCATACAGATGTAGTTGTTTTTAGTTTCATTTTTTATGTTCAACAAAAAAAAAGACTTGTGTTACATTTTTGTCAACAACAAAAGAGCTTTAAGAGTATTATTAAGTAATGTATCATGTCATCCAGTGCCATTGTTAAGAAGAAAAGGAAAAATGTGCGGAAATGAAGTCAATAGTCCGCTTATCATATTATAAATTATGTAAGCAATTTACCTATAATCCTTCCTTAACTTAGCCCAATATTTGAAGTAGTTAAATCCCCATTTCCTTGTATTTGATGAAACTGGTGCTCTGTTGTTAAAATTAAGAACTAAAATAAGTTGTAAAAATTGTAAGTTGGTTTGGAGTGTTAAACCTATAGGACTCATTGCGGGCCTACAGTTTAAAAAATAAAAATAAAAAAAATTGGAAAAGATAAATAACGATGTAGAAAACAAGAAGTGAATGTCTAATAATTCTAGTTGAATGAAATGGTTACCAAAGTACTTGTTAAAAAAGGGACTGTACAAAAGTGTGGTGAAAAAGTTTAGCGGACAAGAAAGGACCCATTTCAGTAAAATATTAACCACTTAACAGCTGTTAAATGTCTCCAGTATTATTTTATACTCTGGTCAACTGAGCCCTTTGCTGAATATAGAACTTGCCTTTTTCTAAATATTTCCTTGGCTCTAAAGAAAGCATTTTTCTGCTCTAACCTCGTTAGTTCCAATATGCAGTGTTGTTATCAATAATAACGGACCAAGTGACATTGTGGGAAAATGAAGCACATTTGGTGGAGCAGATATCAGTGTTTAAAACACAAAATGAGTTGGTTTTTAGGATTTTAACCTTCAGTTATTATTTTAACAAACAACTTAGCAAACATTTTTTATATAATATATATATATGAATTTGAGGTGGTTTGGTCTATGAGTAATATTTGCTGGATATGTTAATGAAGCTGAAGAAACAGTGATTTTATGTTTCTTGCTTAAAAAAGAAACTGTTGCTAATGTAAATTTTGTTTAATTTATTTTATTAATGATGAATTATATCGTAGGTTCACACAAGCAGATTAAACATGACATTCGCCCAAAAGTCTTATTTCAGATATTTGTGAATGAGATTTTAACAGCTAAGTGTAACTTTCATGTCATTTATGTTTTATAGTTCTAAGATTTTAGGTTTAGTGCCTTGAACTTTTTACTTACACCACTTGTGCCTATATATGAATATTTTGAAAGTCTTCAAGGATAGTATACTTAGTTAACTTTGCTTTCTGTAGATTCATATTTGTTTTAATAGCTACCTCACTCTTGACTGCCAGAACGCCTTGGTAATGAAGACTTAGATAGTCCTTGTGTGTTACAACTACAGTATGGCCCAGAATAAAATATGCCAAAACTAAAAAACAGTAAGTTTAATTGAGATACACATAGTATCAACCAGTAAATTGTACATTTTACAAAAATTCTTTCTTTTTTGTTGTAGCTCTTATAGAATGAAGAACATGTCTGATGTTTATTTGATGTTTTCTAATGAAAAATTGCATCTTTGCTTGTTAATGTGCCTGTTCATCATAATATGATCGTTGTCCAAAACTCAGATGTTGGAAAAAAACTTTTGTGCAGACTTGCAAGATTCTGAATACCAAGTAGAAAAATAGACAGCAATGATTTAAAATAATTGCTTCCAGATGGGGAAAATGTACCTAATTCATGGATTATTCATTCTCAATTCCTTGACTACCTGTTACTGGCTTTCGTAAAGAGAAACATATATCCATATGTGTGTTGTCTGTTCTTTGCATTGAAACAAAGTTGAGCCAGTTCATCCAAATTTATGCCCCAAGAGCAGTACCGTCAGCTTTAATGTTCCTCCTGTTAATAAATTCCTCTATAAGGAATTGTTTTTCTTGGATACTGAGTGACATTTTCATTGTTTCTGTAACAGCCTTCTTTAGCAAGAAAGCTAGTTACCAATAATTTTTGTTCGATACCTGTGAATATCATACAGTGAAACTTTTATATCATTTATTCTGAGCCATTCTGTAAAAAAAAAATCTAGTTATGTGGTATTCTTCAAGGTCTCTGAAATATAAGATGATATATAATGCCTTTTGACTCCAGGAAAATCTTACACAAAGTATCCGTACATGCAAGAGGATAAGCAACCAACTTTTGGTCCAAAAGTTTGAGACTTAAGTTACAGAAACATAGTACTGTTTACATGTTATTTTCAAACAATGTTACAATTAGTTTCACTAAAGCAAACTGTTTTTTGTCACTATAAACCTATTGCAATTGCAATGGTTGGCTTCCTGTATCATAGATCATCTGCCCATGAAATATATAAAGCAGAACTATGCAAAATAAGCCTTATGTGCAGCCACTCTCCTAAAATGGTTAGCTCAATATTAGCTATGCGGAAGATAAGAGAATTATCTATGTTCACTTGCATTTGTCAAGAAAAAGTGGTAGGGAGAAGGTTGGAAGAGTCTACTGTTAAATTCTGCTCTCTTGCTTGACAGCTAAATTCCATGGAGAAGGAGTGATTTGTTTATATTGATGTGTGATCATGGGTGGTGTTTTATGGGAACATGTTAGTGATGTAGAATATCTTTGAGCTCACTCGCTTCTCTGCTGATTGCATGTACCTTCTTTGTAGACTGATAGAACTATCTCCATATCCTTGTGAGCTTCAACAGTAACCGTGGTTTTCCTCAGACTCAATGCAATAGTTAGCTCAGTCTAGTGATTATGAGTTAAGTTGAAAGACACATGGATTACAATTACCAACATTATAGATTACTCACTTCCCATAATATCTCTGTAGATTTAGTGTTTAGAATATACTTGTTTGAAATGTTCTGAACCTCGTAACATAAGAAATTGAGAAATAGAACATAATCTGAACATTTAGTCTAAAGCACAGAACCTTTACAAAGGACCATAACATAATTTCCATTCCTCAATATTGAAAATAAATAAAGGTTGTGAACTGAAATGTTCATAGCTAATTATAAGAATATACGAGGGTCCTTCAATAAATAACCGAATTAATTTTTTAATTAACACATAATGGCTTTATCTCACTAACATTTACTTACACACTTTCGAAGTATTCTCCCTCTGATGAAATACAATTATTCCAACGATTTACCCATTGTTCGAAACACTCATTGAATCCATTTTTGGACAGTCTGTTCAGGATACCCATGACAACATTGTTCAGCTCCTTATCACTTTAAAAATGGCGACCATGAAGCTCCTGTTTCACTTTAGGGAAGAGGTGAAAATCCATGGTGCGAGATCCGGAGAATAAGGTGAATGAGGCATGATCTCAATGCCCATTTCTGCGATGACATCTTGAGTTGCACGAGCTTGATGAGCAGGGCATTATCCTGATGCAAGATCCGTCCTCTCCTTGCAAGATCTGGTCACTTTTTGGCAATTTTTTTCTTCAGTGGCCCCTTCAGTGCATCACAATAGTAAGCAGCAATTACTGTGCATTGATTAGTTACAACATGATCATACAGAATGCCCTGTTTGTCAAAGACCTTTCCTGCATTTTTCTGAACTTTTGCTTTCTTAGGCCTAGGGCTCAGTGAATGTTTCCACTGCGAACTCTCCTGTTTTGTTAACGGGTCATAATGGTGGAACCAACTCTCGTCACAAGTGATGACCCTATTCAGAAAGTCTGGCTTCCGTCGTAACCTTCCGAGCCATTGTTGATACGTCATGACGCGGTGAGCCTTCTGTTTGTCCTTCAGCAAGTGCAGTACCCATTTCGCTGCAACTTTTCAATAGCCAAGATCATTGCAAATTATGTCATCTACAGTTCCAACAGACAAATGCATTATGTCTGCAACTTTCGAAATTATTATGCGACAATCTTCTTGCTCAATTACGTCAATTGTGTTAATGTTGACTTCTGTTTTTGCTGTTAAGGGTTTTCCAGGGCGCTGAGAATCTTGAAGGTCTTCATGACCCCCTTTGAAACGTTTATACCACTCAAAGACTTGTGTTTTGCCTAAAGCTTGGTCCTTGTATGCTTACTGCACCATTTCAAAGGTTTCTGTAGGACTTTTGTCTAACAGAACACGAAACTTTATTGATGTGCATTGCTGCAATTTCAGTTCCATGGTGGGTGCAGTAAACACACCTCACGTATCAGGCTCTAACTCCCAACTGATTCACTCTGCATGACTGGCACTCACAGCACTGCTAGAGGAAGGATTCACCTTTCCACCACTAGCAGCCATGGCGCTCCAGGGCGGTTTATTTAAATACAATTAAATTAGTTCGGTTATTTATTAAAGGACCCTCATAAAAGGGAAAGAAGGTTCCCTTTCATTAGGCTTTGATTAAAACATCTTGGGGAATGATGCAGAACATAATTATTTCACATTTCAACTCTTTGACTCTCGTAAGAAAGTTGGAGAAGCAGTAACAAGCAGAATAGAGCTATAAACAACAAGTAATTTATAGGATGGGAAAAAACAAGCTTTTGACAAAATTTCACATGAATTGTATTGATTATTAGCATTTTCAAGCACTGTATAAAACACATTTTTATTTTTTCACATTGTTTTAACTTTGTGGTCTTATAGTACATTTAATGTAATTTCGTTGGTTCAGTCATTGAGTGCAAGGCAGATAGCTCCCTCTACCATTTATTTGTTTTATTTCTATTTCCTTTGATTTGATCATGATATGTAATTGACAACAGAATGAAAGTATGAAAGGTTCCCAGTCAGATTAACCAGTGTACAGAATTTGAAGCCACAACCTTACCACTCAGAGTTTCAAATGCCATCTGAACCACAATTGAAAACTTCACTTGTTGTCCACATAAATCAAAATTGCTTTCTCTTAGCAAGGATTAATAAAGTGGGTTACAGGTGGTTCTTTTGGACTTGGATTATGTAACCAATTCTTTCTTACATTGCTTTAAACATCTTGTGCAACACTAATTTGCTTTCTTCGTTTCATAGAAGTTTGAAAACAGTGTTGTTGTAATTAATTTAATTTAAAAGGTGAGTCAAACTAATTTGCTTACTTGTTGTGCACATTTTCAGGGCTGTAGCCTAATTTCCAGCTGTAGACTAACTAGCAGGAACAACTTTGACTGCTTGGAGACATCTGGTGATGTGCTTATCTACTGAGGTTACTTAATACTAGTTACATCAAAATCAAACTTTCATTCCAAATTTAAAGTTCTGCTGCATTTTGGAGGAGCTTTAATAATATTGCTTCTTGTTTCATCTCATGATTATATTTAAAAAAATTGTGATAGCTGCCAATTTAAATAGTGAAATAAAGTTGGCGTGATTCAACAACAGAGCTTAGCTGAAGTGTTAAAAAATTGATCATGTCCAGTAAGATATGATACAGTTTCAGGGCATACAGTACGGTGAAAACCACATCAGAACTTACTTGAAACTATAAGTAGATAAATTGGCACATTTTCAGTTTATCTTTCTCATACCTTTCATAGTAGAGGAAGTATTACATTCCACTCGAAATTCCATATCAAAATTTCACCAGAAATTCATGTTTTGAGGCCTACTGAACTCATGAAAACAAAAGCATTTTTAGAGGAAAAGGTGTGTATCTGTCTAAATATGTGTGTGTGTGTGTGTGTGTGTGTGTGTGAGAGAGAGAGAGAGAGAGAAACGTGAAAGAATACAATATAGCTAAAAAAAACTCGCTTTAGAAAATATGTAAAAGGTTTTTAAAACATCCAGTTTTTTTATAGCATAAGCTGTTAACCAGAACTTTAGTTGGGCCACTACTCATGAGTACTCAGTACTAGTAGTTATAGAACTGTCCAAAATGAGTACCAGAAGTTCTGAAACATGCAATGTGCGTTGCTCTTACAAGATCATCGGTGTTTACTTGTTTGGGTAAAATTCTAATAATTGACTGATCAGAAAATAACTTTATGCATAATACCTAATGGAGGGGAAATTATAAAATTGAAGAAAGATTTATTTTTGCTGAACGCTATATGTAAAAGCATCCAAAGAAAAATAAGGCGTTAATTTTACCCACCTGAATTTACAATTATTATCGACTGCTTGGAAAAACTAACATTTTATGTCAAAGAATATTTAAAATATGTCATATATTTCTCATGTAATGGTGCCTTAGCAATAGTAGGCACAGTTGTAGGGGTGCAACTTAAAACAATTTCTTACGTCTATCATAATCTGGGATTGCTATACCCACAGACAAACCTTGCTGTGAATTATTCCATGAAATAAATTACTTTCAGATAGGTATTCTTAGAAAACTTATACCATCAATCTCCAAAGAACATCTGCCCAAAAGTTTTAGGTCAACTGATCTAACTGAATGTCCTCTTTCTGAATTTGATCCAATGCCATATTGCGACATTGTGAGTCTTAACTGGGGTGTGATTAACAAAAGGAATCTCCTTCATAAAGGAAAAGTGACTGCAGAGCAACATCCCTTCTAGCCAGCCCAGAAAATTTTAAACGGTTAGCTGAGTGCCAGTAGTTTTAATTTTCCAACCAAAACCATGCTGTTAACAGGAATCTCCAGTTTGTCAAGCTGCACACTTAAAAATCTTATACCAGCTCTTTTGTTACTCCTCAGCCATGCAAAGAGTATTCAAAATAACAAGTCCAGCATACACAGAGCAAACTTCTTTTTAAACATTTGGCTACGTACTTGCATTTTGTATACTTCTATATAGTTACAACAAAATACAAAATATGTACTAAAGCTATTTCAGAAAACTTTTATTATGATTAACAAGAAATAGAAAAATGTGTTTTTACAAATAATTTGCAGGATGGATATGAAAGTAAGTTACAGTGACAAGAAGCTCATGTGATTGTAATAGAGCAGATTTTTTTATATATAACCATAAAAGAAAACAATAAGCAAAATTATTATAGTCCTAAAAAATGCAGTGGGACTTTTCAAGTTGGGGAAAGGTTTACATTCTAAAAAACAGAAAGGTGAATTTTGATATTCTGGTATGAAGTGCTTTGGACAGATGTTTACAAGCAGATACAGGAAGTAGCTTAAGTTCCTGCCTGTCGGTCTAGACCTGAAGATTAGAAGCCTTCCCTAGGTATCTAATAAGTAAAATAAAAAAAAATTTATCAAAGGTGTATATATTTTGCCCAGTTTGTTCTTTATTTATGAAATTTGTTTATTTTTTCCCCTGTACAAATATTATAGTAGCATACCTAGGTTTCTTTATTTCTATTGAGCCATATGTTTGGGGAAAAACCAAACCTTGAACTCAAAGTTAAAGCTTGAATTATTATTAAAAGGTGAGTTATTAATTAACTCGCCTTTTAAATTAAAGCTTGAAGCTTAAAAGGACTATTTGAAAATGTCTCAATACGTTTTATCTACTCAAGAGGCCTGTTTCAATAATTTATTTACCAAAGATGAATAAGCTGTGTGTATTTACTCTGTCTTAAGAAGCAACAGTAACTTTTTTAAGCATAGAATTATTTATTGGATTTTAAGGACATAAGTACAATGGATGTACTGAAGTCAATGCAGACTGATATTTATGAAAGTATATTTCCATGGCAGTTTTAGTAAAGCTGTTTGTTTTGTTCAGAATGTTAACAATATTAGTACCTCCTATCTCATACAGTTATAAAGGAGCTAGCACTATAAACGTGCCACTGTGTAAAGAGAGTTACCCCAATAAAGGCAAACTCGAAACGTTTGGGAAGAAGAAGGAACCCAATAGACCACGGCCCACAAGCCCGGTTAATATTATTGCATCTAGTATTGACACCGGCCGTGAAAGCCTTAGAATTTTGATAAACTCCTTGCTGTCATACAAGTGTAATGGAAAATGGTATAGCAGCTGACTATGGAAACTCTTGCCTCTATGCAATCATTACAGGACAGAGCTGATATACTACCAACAGAAATGTTTAAACATTGTCAGTGATAGTAGTATATTAGATTTATTGTTGCCATTTACTAATGACAGGTGTGTTCATAAGGACATGTTGGATTGTAAATGATATACAAATCAAATTTATTTAATGCCAAATGTGTATCCTAGTGCAATGGCCCAGGCAATTCCTCTAAGCTCTAATCAATAATGATAGCAATGTGTAACAGTCGATGAACTGACAAATGTATGGAATTACACTATACTCATGGCATGACACACACCAAGCAGGCCAAGGCTTCATGCATAAAGTGCAGTAACAGGGGGTTGCAAGTTGTTAGTATTCCATCTTCTTTGGCCACTTTAGTAAGATTTCTGAGACCACAGACATTACTTTTCTCAGTTGGTTCCTAAGAGAAATCTGGTTTTCCTCACAGTGCAAACAGGGATGCTACCCCAGTGCTAAGGAGACAAACCAATTAATCATGTTTTTTCTTTTTGCTTTTCTGGTAGTTTTATTTTGACAAAAGTTTCCTAATTTTTTCCAGTGCAACTGACATTGATTTTCATTTTCCTTCCAATAATTGGTTCCTGAATGTCCAACAAAATAAGAACCTCTTCTTTTTTCTTTCACGTGGGACAAATCCCCCCAAATAAATTGATAATCTTTTACACTTAATTATGTTTCACAATATACCCCTCTGCCTTAAAATTTTATATAAAATTATGGTAAACTAACCCCCTAGCAATAAAGCCCAGGACGGGACGTGGCTTGCCACCCAGCCGCTGTGTCCCCCACCTCTGCCCACTATAGGCGTCGTTGGTGTGGTGCAGTACTGGAGGGTGGGACATGGTCAGTGAAGCCGAACCCTCCCAGCCAGTTATGGGCTCTTCGCGACCTGGGGCCGCTACTTCTCTATCAAGTAACTCCTCAATTGGTCCCCCTGGGACCTAGCGAGGCTGAGTGCATCCCGTGCCAGACCTAGCAGGGGAAAAATCCCCATGCTGGTACCAGAGATCGAACCTGAGTCCTCCATGCCAGAGGCAAGATAAAATTATAGCATTCCTATAAAAAGTGAGTCTTCTATCCACAGTATGTTACTCATATCTTTTTCACTGGAAGTAATCTCACATCAAGCAATATGAACTTGATGATGGACGATGTAAAGAAAACAACTGTTGATACACACTTATGGTACACAACTGTGTCATAAGTTTTTGTTACTAATGAGCCCTTGTGAGGTGATTTATAGATACCACATGACAGTTGAACCTAGGAAAACTTGTTTATGGCACAGTATTGTTGCTATGTATCAGAAGTTGACATTCTCATTGCAATATGGTTGCTATGAAAACAAAAGAAATCTCAGTACTGAAAGGAATGAACAAAAAGTACTAGTGCAATAAGTAAAACCATCACAGTACAAAGTTCCAATATCAATTCCATCATTTAACTTTATCATAGTTTTCAACATTGAAAATTCCAAGCAAGACTTCCTGAACTCATCAGTTCACTGCTTTAAATGAAATATGCCAATAAATTCCTCTCAGTAATATCTGCATCTTTTTCTTTTAACCATTTGCAAAATAAAGTACATGCCAACTCATGCCTCTGTTTTGATTTCTTCAGTATTAACTCATCACATCCACTTTTCCAAGCCTCTTTGATTCTACATTGCACTTTGTCTTGTTACTTTTTCGATAATGAAGTAAAAATAAAATTGATAACACAACTGCAAGATAACATAGCAGTCGTGTTTACAAACATTCTATCCTCATAGTGACATTTATAGGTGGATCCTAAAATGTAACATCTTCCTTCAATAATATGCATAAATATTTTCTGCTAATATCTCAATATAATTCAGTTGATATGAATACCCATTCGCCTAAAAAAAAGTGTGCAATACATGTTTAGGAAGTATGTAACAGAACCTCTAAAACTGAAAAAAAAACTTTTCCTCAATCCATATGAAGTGCTTACCAAACTAGTATCACATTATTGAGGTCTACATTTTTCATGCGGTATGATTTTATTGATGTCTTAAGGCTTGCTAGTTAATGCAAATTTATTTAGCTTGAAGTTACTCTACTGGCTATTCCCAGGAAATTCAGGTTATAAACATAGGTATCTGTGAATAATATGGTAATCAAAATCTTCAATCATTTTTGAGAAAATTAAAAAAAGTTTTCATGTAGAGTATATTTGCCAATGTTTGGTCCACATGATAAGGTTTATATTATACCTTTATATTTCTACACATTTTTGCCTCATGGGTTGCCAGGACAATTGGGCAACCATCAGCCCTTTTTGAGCTCATGCTCCACTAAGAGAGCAAGCCAGCATATTCCACTTGTTAAATTCAAAACCTGTATCTATGTCACATTGTCAAATGCTGCCAACTTAAGGAATAGTAATCCTCAAAATATACTAAATGTCCCTAGATACTCATAAATATGCCACATAATGCCAGTTCTTTTCTCTAGAAAGTAAGCTGTGTGTTTGGTATATACTGTACACTTGAGATTGTTGCAGATATATACATACTCGACCTTCCAACTTCAGCACAGTTCATAGGTAGTCGATAAGTGACTGCCTAATCAATAAACATTGTAAGAAAACAAAATGCTTAAGAAGTTGTATTCATCTTCTATTACAAAGAGTAGTTTTTGGCTTGTATATCATTTACACATATAACTTGCAAAATTTTGCAGCAGTAAGAATGTAAACCAAATGCTCTGCTTTGTCTATTATCGTACTTCCAAAGGCATTGATGTTGAACCATACAGTTCAGAAGGAAGGCTACTAATATAACAGTAATGAACAAGACAAGTTTGGAAATATACATTAAAGAAATTTTTATGTGAAAATGAATGGAAAGATTGAGATAAATTTTCTGATGAACTATAATATAATAAGAGTTACACTCGAAAAGTTTCACTCTGTATACAAACTCTTAATGTATGTCTTAGTAATTTTCCTAGTTGCCAATTTACAGTTGTGGGAAAACATTCTATGATTTTCTTTCTTGGAATTGTTGAAAACAGTGTTATAATCAATTAAATTCAAATGTAAGTCAATTAATAACACTAAACAACAGTTACTCTAGAATTTCCTGGAACATGTTTCAAAAGCTGATTTCCTCTATTGTCGATGTCTGGTTGATATGGATGAAAATCAGCCTCCGAAACATGCTCTGGTAAATTCTAAAGTAAGTGTTGTTTAGTGTTATTAATCAACTTACCTTTGAATGTAATTCTACAATTTCTCCACTTCAGATTTGTTTGCATTGATCTCAAATATGGATTTGTTTTAGGAACTTTAATTTGGACTTCTATCACTGTTGTTAGTAAAACTGTTTATTTCTTCACTGCCAAAAAGTTTCTAAAATAAAAGACAATGTCTGTACAAATCTATATTTTTTTTCATTTCCTTAATAAAATAGTACTCTGCATTTTAAATCTGAAGGGAAGCATAATATTACATACATATTTTGTTTACAGTTTGCGGAAACAAAGTACAATTTTAAGAAACTTTCAAGTTTGGACACAACCGTCTTCACCCATGACAAATTCTCATATATTCCTCATGTTGATATTACCCATATAGCATTCTTCTGTCCACATTAGGCTACACTTGATTGTCTAAACTACTTCAAATCAAGCAATGTGGGGTTGGTTACAATATGCAGAGATGATATTCAAATGTGTATATCATAACTCTAGTAATAAACTGGTGCAACGAAAAAGAAAAGAGTGGAATTAAAAGTTTAGAAAAATGTTCCTCAGAAGTACACTTCTACTTGGAAAAATACAACTTAAAACATGGAGTATATAGAAAAACAAACAATACAATAGAAAAAATGTGATGTGAACATTCAGAGTTTTCTCTACACTAAGGAGATACACAGATGTCCATTATGTTAAATAGTGTTCAAAAAAACCTTATATTTTCCATTGTGTGTTTTTATATAGCAATGACTTCAAACTAAGCAATAAGCTATAACACTTTCAACACTACGTCACTCACATTTTCATTTGACACTAGTTTAGAGAGCCATTTTCAACCTGCTAATGGAAGCAATAGCCCCCGAAACTAGTCCCTTAAAAATTAAGTGACATAGTTTTAAAAAATTGACTCCCAAAGTTAATTATTATAATTTGGACATCACTGTTTCTAAATTCCTTCAAACAGCAGTTAAGCAATAAGTGCTTATTTACATATAACAGTATTCAAATGTTCAGTCATAGTTCACAATCTCTTGGAAGAAAAAAAAAATTGAAAACATTCAAACGGTACATCATTTGACGTACTGGAACAAATGCAACATGGAATAGGGAGTATTTGGGAAACAGTGACATTATGATGAAGTTTAAGACAAATTATGCATTTACAGTCTTCTTGATTTAGTTTTTGCCTCTTGATTTTCCAGTCATACAAAACTTGACCAAAGGGGACTTTAGAGGTATTCATAGAGAACTGTGTAACTGTTAGTAAACCAAAATTTGTCAACTAGGTAATCAAAATTGTTAGACATTGTCAAGAAAATAAGACATTGAATTTACATGAAAATCTTAATGTTGCATTCTTGGAAGATGCTTAACTTGTATACTAAGTTTGGTATTTAACAGACTACTTCTTGAGTTATGATCTTGATACACACAGACACACACATGCACACACACACACATACACATCTTTTTCCAAAATCACTTTTCTTTTTGGACCCAACAGATCTGTAAACATGTATTCCCAGTGAAATTTCAATATAAAATGTTTGATTAGAATAAGATAGTTCATTTATCTACCTAGGTGATAGAGAAAGTAAAAAGTTACTTTTATACTGTGAATAGTTATTTAGAGACTATATTTAAATTGGAGAGTATAGAGATTATCTTATTCCCAAAGTTATTTTTCATATCTTAAAATACTGATAAAGGAATCATTACAGGGCTGTATAAACATGATATACAGCATTTGTATACGTGCATTTTAAAATATCAGGAAATTTATCTTTATATTTCCATTAAAGAGTGACTTGAGTACTTCCCTTGTAAAACAGTCTGTATTTTGCTATGATTTAGGGAACTGAATGAGATAAAATACCACACTTTGTGGTGACGACTAAAGACAAATCTAGGACCAAGTGTTGTCATTTTCTAGGTGCTGGTATATTTGTACTTACATCTCACAGACTTAATGCTAAAATGTTGGTAGACTACACATTTAATACAACTTTATAAAAAATAACAAAAAAAAAAGGATAATAATCACAAGCTAACGTGTGTTTGTTTGATGGCAAGGTTCTGATTTTCCATAGAATATCTGTTGTACAGCTTGTGTAGTGGGACAAATCACCTCATTATTGTTGTTGTTGTTGCTGGAACAGCATTCTGCCCCATCACCGTTGTGTTCCCACAAAAATAAATAAACAGAGTTGCTTTCACACTTGTCCGAAAGTTACTAGAATTATATATAACATGTTAGATATATAAATATATATATATAGAAAGGTAGTGAGTGATGAAAATGGCATTTTATGACAGTGTGAAAGCGACTTGGCGCTCAGTATACATGGCAGCAGTAAATTGTTGATTTTCTTTGTGTCTGATGTAATGTAAACAACATGCAGATGATAACTTTCCATTATTTTTAAATGGCTGTCCTCATTTTAATTTATCTATTAGTGGTTTAGATTATTTCTACAAGTAAACAGTGTGTTAAACTGGTGGTGTTTAATGAAGCACCTGTTTTTTTGTAATGTACCTTTCTATACCAAGGTTGAATTGCATTTCAAGTAAATTTGTAATGTTGGGCAGTTGATGTCGCACCTGCTAGCGGAAACTGCAGACTAGTCTTTTGTATCAATTTTTTTAATATGGTGCATTGAGAAAATAAAACATAATGTGTATCCCCAAGTAAAGATCATGGACATGTTATATCTGCCATATTGGGGAAAATCTGATTTGTATGTAAGAACAATTTATCACTCTTTATTTTCCTTGTTTGTTATTTATTTTTACGGAAAAAATACTGTTATGTGAAAAATTAATTGTTTAATGCAAAACAAATGTACATAAAAATAAACAGCTATTATAAAATCATAACATAATATGACCAGTTTTACAGTTTATAGCATTCCAGCGACTTGACAGAAAAACAAAAAACTGCTGGTTTTCTCCAAATCTGTACAGTGTGTGTAGAGAGCTAGCAATAAACTGTACATATGATGGTAAGATTTCCTCATTTACAGGCAGGACAACATCATGACTGTATACCAGAAAAGACAAATAAATACACGCACAGAACAATCGTATCAACTCTGTTGAATCTAGCAACGATTTCCTTGTTTTTAATCAACCCTCAAAAATGATCATTTCCCACTTGTCGTGGGGTAAAGGTCTGCACAGACCAAAATTCATTGAGCTACCCAGTCCAGTATGAACCAAGCCTGAGCTCAAGAATAGGTTATACGGCACCACCTGCTCCAGGCTAAATGGTCTACGGGTGGGTCAGTCAATAACTAATGCCTCCTTTTTTCTTATTTTTTTATTTGCAAGAAAACTAAATCTTGATTACACAACATGAAAGCCACAGCATTGAGGATTAAATTGTCACTATTCAATTTGATCCCCTTTCCACAGTTTCAGTCCACCTCTTAACGAGGGCATTGACACAGACTTTTTCACGGCCTCCGCATCTTGAAAGGGAATCCCACGAGCTTCCTTTAATGGCCCAAACAGAAGGAAGTCTGGCACTACTAGGTCAAGACCGTGTGAGGAATGAGGTAAGAATTCCCATCCAATTTTCACAATCTCTTCAGTGGTGTGTTTTGTGTTGTAATGCAAAAGTGGAACATCGGCCATAATTTTTGTTGGGCAAACTCACTGAAGATGTGCTTTAAGCTTTTCGAGGGTGCTAACGTATTGCATAGAATTTATTATGCATCCTTGCTCCAAAAAATCAACCAGAATCACACCCTCTGTGTCCCAAAACATGGTCACCATCACTTTCCCTGTGAATACCACAGTTTTGAATTTTTTCCTCCTTGGTGAGATTGTACAATGCCATTCAGTGGACTGTCTCATTGATTCTGGTTCAAAAAAATGAACCAGAATCAAAAAAATGTGTTTCATCTCCAGTCACAGCTTTGTCCAAGAATTCCTCTTTCCAACCTGAAATGCTGCAAGTGTTCAGAAGCTATTATTTTTCATGTCTGCTTATACTGGTCAGTTAACATTCGAGGTACCCACCATGAACAAACTTTTGAGTACCTCAATTCTTGGATAAACACCATCATACTGCCTGTACTGAGGGACATGAGACACCTCGGATGAGGTCAGCTACTCGCTCAATGTTGTGTGGAGTCACTGCAGTCATGGGTCTGCTACTCCATGTTCATCAGCCAATGGGATGGCCCTTCAGCTTCGTTATAGCAACAAACCCGTCTTCTAACCATGCTGACATCCACTCTTGCGAACCCTACACCTTTGTAATCCTTTCATGAATGGAATGGATGTTTCACCTTCCACATTCAAGAATTCAATGACTGAATACTGTCTAATATGGATATTAATGTCAGCCATTTTGCAACAGGTAGCAATGCTGCCACTGGTTGACATAAGAAGTTGCTATTGCTGTGGGTTGGAGGAGGTTTGGGGAATTGCGCCAAATTCATATTGTTCACACAACTTAGTTTAGGAGAAGAAAAAAATAGGAGGCATTGCTTATTGACTGACCCCAATACCATCAATACCTTGATACTCTGTGATATCAAAGTATTTCTACTTTGAGATAAACCTTTAATGCTTTTTCTGTGCTGTTAAATTTTTAAGTTTTGCGTTATTGAAAGTTGTTGCATTGAACTTTATGCAACGTAGATAAGGAATGAAAGGAGTCGAGACTTGTGTTATTGCCTCTCATGGTCCCCAAAGAGTTGCTGGACTGAAGGTCCTGATAGACCTTCAATACACTTGTGAGTGAATGAATACAATCCATAGATACTTGTATCCAAATGAGAACATGCAGAACAATGGGGAAGTAATAGTGGTACTCTGTAACATGCAGCATCAATTGAGTTGTGAATGAAGTTTATATAGCTGACCTACAAAAACACATTTCTGCAGTAGGCTTGGCTTGGAACCTCATTCTTGGCCATCACATTTACCTGCTCCAGTAACCAAAATCTGTGAATCCAGCAAATCAGAACATAACCTATGGTTTTGTCAAGATAAAAAAGAATTGCTGCCAATTGGAGAATGTCAAAAAGGAGCAATTTTGAAATTAGCGTACTATACAAAATTGGTTACATGTGTTTATACACAGAAAACTACCAATTAGAATATAATTCAGTGAACAACCTGCCACCTTTATGACTTTTTATAAAGTGAATATCAAGTGTTAGTGCTTAAAAATATCAAGTATAGAAAAATAGTGGTATCATTCCATCACTAGTTTTAAATAAAACTATTTTACAGTTATTATTATGATTATTATTATTATTAAATATTATTATCATTATCAGTCCATGAAGCACTTCTGCCTGTGGTGTGGTGTGAACGGACTCGAGTTTGATTTCCAGTATAGCATTCCGCTGCTAGGAGCCTGCTAAGAAAGGGCACTCAGGTCCTTGGGACCAACTGAAGAATGACTTTATAGAAATAATGGCAGCTGAGGCCCTGGAATCCTCATGTAAATGGCCTACTGTCTTATTGACCACATACCACCCTTATTACTGCACTCTGTCCAGGTTGTCCTGGCTGTGGGTAGATGAAGGGAGATGTAGTTTGCAGCTGCTGTGCTTTGTAACATTATTTGCAATTGACAAAAGCAAGCATTTATTTATTTTTTCTAGTATTACTACTGCTATGGATGTGTGCATGCTGTGATAATTGTGCTGTTCCAGGCATCTCAGCATTACAGACCAACAAATGTGATAAATTAATTTTTTTTGTCTATAGTTTCCCTTTACATGGAAAATGTTTCAATTTTCTTAAATAGCGCTAATGATTTAAGATATTTATATGACAAATAAAATAAATATGTTAAATGTGATAAATTATTTATTTTTTTAAATTTATTTTCAAACCTGAACCTAACAAACATATTTTAGCTTAAACCCAGAACTGGCTCCTAGGCCAAGTCTAGGTCCAAGATGCAAACCTCTATCATGGGGTGTGTTCTTTGTAGATAATAGATTTGTGTGTTTCAAATGGGGATTCTAAAGCCCCCTAGTTGTGACAGTCTAATGAAACAAAATATTTTGAAAGTGTTTGTATTATTGACTCCTAAATGGCTAAAAAGAATTTAGGAGGCCTGAATACAAGCAAGTTGGAACCACATTAAGATTACTTCAACTTTCTGCTGTTATTTCACAGAGGTCAGAGTTTGTTTGGATGCATGGCCATATTCCAATGGACTGCTTGTCCTGCACTGTGCTGTGCTGTACAGAGGTTGAGACTTAGTGACACCTCTTGTAGAGAAGGAGACAGATTTATAAACACATACAACTGTTTGTAATAACAATAGTAATAATAAACATTTTCTTTGATAATGACACCGTCAGTTACCAGGATCATATGAGCACTGCCAGAATTTCATCCTGCAGGAATTCTTTTACATACCATAAATCTACTGATATTGAGGCTGTGGTTTTTAAGCACATTTGAACACCATCAGTCTGGACCAAGTTTGAACCTACAACTATGGGATCAATTAGCTAGTACCAAGCCAGCTGAGCCACCCAGAGCGACTGCTGTTTGTGCACCTTGCAAAGGTGCAGTTTTTAACCTTGTTGATAGATTTAGAAAAACAGGATCTATTTTTGAGAGGAAACCAAAATTAAATCAATGTTTTTACAGAGGAAAGACTCCTTGACATCAGAGAAAAGTGAGAATAAAATCCAAAGAAATCTCTGAGTTTCACCTTTGCAATGAACAATGAACAAATTCTACTCTTTACAGATCAAACTGAATGCAGAAATTATTGGTGTGCAGGTAAAACAGAGCTGATAAATGTAGTCTTGAGCGGGTCATTCACACTTTTTTTAGTGCACAGCAAAAAAATGTTGAGGTCATTGCAGTGAAAGCAAACTACATAATTATATGCCAATCTGCAGCTCCCATATAAAGCAAAAGCATGGTATTTTTAAATAGGTAATCATATTCATATCTGCTAGTTTGTTTTAATTTGAATAGCCCAGGAAAAAAAGGCAATATTATAACATGTTCAAAATATCTCATGATGTGTACATTGCACAGGGGCAGAGAGAGGAGGCGTTTTGTAAAATTCAGTTACTTCATGATATTACACTAGTGAGAAAGTATTGAGTTGAACCTGCTTCATACATAACCCAGTTCTAAGTAATTGGTATTTACACATAAATTTTTGTAGGTTCTGGCAAAATGTAATTTAAAAATTTGTACATAATGCATTTATGTGTAATTTGGGTTATACATATTAAATTTCAGTGAAATACAACTTAGTTGTATGTAATTATAATAAGCATATGCCACATGCACCTTAAACAAAACTCGAGGGGTATTTTCCTTATCTTTGTTGACAAAAACAGAAGCTGAACAGACAGCTTTCAGCCATGGAAACAAAAGCGAAGACATTTGCGGCTTTCGGCAAGACAATGTCCTAGCATCAGACAGGAAGTAAACATAAAAATGTTTCATATTTGGTGTTTATTTTTGAACAACAGTTTTGTCTTTCAGGTCTCAATTGCTTTTAATCAGCCATGGAGAACAGAAAAAGGAAATGTTATACACTAGATCAGAAAGCAAAATTCATTCGAAAGGTGGAACAATCTACACAAACCAAATTGCTTCTGACTTAGGAATTGCTTATACCATGCTGTGCACTTCATCAGTAACAAAATGTGTATGCACTTAAACCAAGAGAAGTGAAATAAGTCAAATTATTGATCTCTTTAAAGAAGGATCAAGTTCAAAATAATGTTTTCTTTGTACATATCTTTATTGTTTGCAAAATTGTACACATGTGGATCCACTGTGTTGTTTTTTTTTAAAAAAAATTATACATTATCAAAATCTCATTTGTAAGTAATTCTCTTCCCCTTGATATTTACGTAAATCAGGTTCAACTGTATTTATTTTTAATATCAGACTCCATTTATTACAGTCTAGAGACATAATATGAACATAAAATAGTAACGTTTAGGAGATAGGATATGCAGAAACACAAGTAGACAAGTTCCGAAAATTAGAATGAGAATAAAACTATGAGAATTTAGAACATTACCAAATGAAACATTGTGTTTCATAGGCGAATGAGAAGCCTATAATTTAACAATATAAGCAAGAACATTTCCCTTCCGGAAATACATGAATTTTAGAAAGACATGCTCTTTTATCAACTAAAGTTCCACTTATATTTTCACTCCCCACCAATGTTCCCGCTTACATTGTTAAATTATAAGCTTCTCATTTGCCTATGAAACAGAATGTTTCATTTGGTGATTTTCTAAATTCTCATAGTTTCATTCTCATTCTAATTTTTGGAACTTATCTACTTGTGTTTCTGCATATCCTATCTCCTTGGCACATTACCAAGTTATTTTATGTTCTTATTATGTAATGTCTCTTGGACCGTAATAAATGAAGTCCAATATTAAAAATAAATACAGTTGAACCTGATTTATGCAAATATCAAGGGGAAGAGGGAAGATTACTTGTAGCCTTAAATAACTGTTTTACACTGGTCGAGGATCATCTCAGGTTATATGGATTTAGTGATGGGCAAAAGGGAACTTTCCGATTAGCATTTCAGCAACTCACAGCAACTTAACACCATTCTTAATGTTTTTTGGCCTTATAAATTGCATCCTAAATAATACAGGAGTTCATTAAAAACACTAACATTATTAGAACTAAATAAATCAAGAAAGAGAAGAATCTTTACTTTCCATCTTTTGTGATTGAAAATTGTATTATTTCCAGCCCTCTTAAGAAGAATGAAAGCATTAAGAATAGTGTTCGTGGAATTGTAGTATGTTAGTTACACTGACATTAACTGCAAAGTGAAGTTTGCACTTCAGTCTCAGGATGTGCAACTTGCTGTATGTTTTATTGCATCTCAAGCATCAACTTCAAGTTATAATTTCTGGGGATGTAATTGACTTATCGCGATGGAAAATTTCATTCTGGATTTTCCATCACAAATAATACAGGGGTTAATAATAAAAATAGTTTAAGGCAAAACTCATATTTAAGTTTGTAAATGGCTCATATTATTTACTTGCCTTCATACCTGTGAAGGCTGCTTTTTAAAATGTAATTGCTGTGGTTCTCTGTGCCCCATTCTATATAGGATGTGAAAGACCGCCTAATTTTGCTCAGGGACCTCTTTGTCACGCATGAGGTTCTTTTATGTGCCGTAAATCTTATGACATGGAACCGCCGGCTTTATTTCCCTTCCTACGCCCGAAAAAATCCATCGCCCTCACTGAATTTGAACCTGTGACCTCGGGAACCATATGTCAGCATGTTACCCTTATACCACGGAGAACGACAATCACAGAACATATATGTACATGTGAATGTATGAGTTAAACCATATATAAGAGGTCACGGAAAAAAAACTGCTAAAGCCAAACTGCAGTTGTACGTACATAAAGGGGTTAGGTAGGAACAAGGCTAGATTTCTTTACTACCCTCATGAACAAAGGACAGTTAGAAAATCTACAGAATTGTTTCACATACGTAATAAAGATTTGGTTATCAGTTAATTTACATATTTGAGCTGAGTGTGTCGTGTTTCAGGGCCCGTCGACAACGTGGTCATTAGGGCTTTTTGAGCTATAATTTTCATTTAGTTTAATGCATAAACAGCGCAAATTTGGCATTTTTATAAATTTACAACTGCTTTCTACTTAAACACGTGCATTTTCCGCGGTAACTTCATAGTTAATCACATTTCTTAGAAAAATTGTTTGAAATAATATTTAGCTCCGAGTGCTAAATATTTTTAAGTTCTCTGCCACAAATCATGTAAGTAGTTGTCTGCACAGTGGAATCAGTATAGCCAATATTGGATCAGTCAATATAAGACTGCGAGAAGTAGGAAGTGGCTTTATTTTGTGTACCTCAGATTGCTCATACTAGCGGATAGCAACAAAATTTGCATTCTCCATTTTACGACTCTGTGAACTTTAAGAATAATTAAATTCTTTAAAGCTGATACGTACGCATTGGTCTAATGAAAAATAAGGTTGGCTCTACTAACCTAACTTTTCATCTACGCGGGATATTCGTTTTCCTGTTTCAGTGTTGAATTATATTTGCGTAAGTAAATGATTGTGAGCTTTCATTGCACCGGTTTAGACTTCTAGAGAAACCATCCATATATTATCATTTAATTGACATGGAGGCAAGTTTTCATTCTGTAAGTTCATACTCTCCAATCACAGAACTAAAGAACATATTTTAATGTGTAACATTGTGTTCTGTAAGAAGCATGACACAAGAAGTAAGAAAGGGTAGAACATTTTCCCCAAATTTCCAACTCGAGCAAATTATGCTACTGAGTTGCATTAATGTTTCATAGTAGTAGGTACATACAATTTGATTTCATATATACCTATAGAGTTACCAGATGTCCCGCATTATACGGGATTTCCCGTATTTGAAGGTCTGAGGTATTGTCCCGTTTTAACAGTATAAGGGACGCCTTTTTACTCTCTCTCTCTCTCTCTCTCTCTCTCTCTCTCTCTCTCTCTCTCTCTCTCTCTCTCTGCTATGTATAGTAAGTAGGGGTTGTATTTCACCCAAAAATTCGATGTCGAGATTTCACGGAAATTCATATTTGGAGGCCCCCTGAATCCTAAACAAAAGCATTTTTAGAAAAAGGTCCGCGTGTGTATCTGTGGACAGCATAACTACACAATCAGTTAAAAACCAAAGTTGGTATTTAAGTTTAATATCTCAGGGAGGAGAGAATACTGGGAGATGCCCACAGAATGCAGCTGTGAAGTCGATAGTTAAGTACAGAGGGGGCGTGGCACCTTGCTTATACTTATTCGTTTTATTCTAACAGCAAGGTATTTCATGCTAGTAGTGAACAACAAACACAAACAACGACATGTGTACAACAAACTTGTCGGGCGGACGTGAGTGGTTTAATGGCCTATTGGGCCTATTTCCTAAATGTACATACGGCACCTCAGGCGATGGGAGGGGCAAGTAGGCAGCAGGTTGCTCGTGTCGGAAGGTCACTTACGCGTGCCAACGCACTGCGATAGCAAAGTGCACTGTTGCAACATTTCCGTCCCTTTCAGACTTGTTACATTGTTTATGTTCATTCTTTTAATTTATTTGTTTAGTTATGCGCTTAATTGTGATGACTTTAACAGCTTTTTCTCACGCTGGGACAACAAATTAATTTAATACAAAAAAAAACCTAGAGTACATGATCATATTTACTTGAACTACATTACTTTTATTCCTTTCTCGTAAGTATATAAATATACATAAACACAGCTGGCACTACATACGATCCCCACAAAAAGAACGAAAGAAGGAAATACAAGCAGAACAGCGAAACATTATTTACATTGATATAGATATGTACATTTGCATTTACTCAATCTTAGTACCTATCTTATAGTTTCTGTTTCTTTTTCTTCATGTTCCGAAGACGACGATGAAGCCGTAAGTCTTATAAAATTCACGAACGGTTTTGTTTTCATCGCATTTAGCCTTGGAGTTGTATAGTTCTGACTATCTAAAACTATCTATAGTTTAATGGTTTTTATTACTGTACATCTGGGAACGGTAGTTGCAGCCGCAGTATGTGCAATCGACGGGTCACACTTGCCATCCCCTCCTTTAAAGTAATTGTATACATTTTGAATAATGTGTGCCATCTGCTTATGCACCGGTTTTCCACGTCCTATAGGCTAGGAATTTGCTTTATAAGTAGCAGGTGCATTACCTGTTTCCCACGGCCGCCACATACTGATACAGGTTTAAGAGCTTTGTGCGCCAACTGCATCGTTGGCGGGCTAGTTACGATACGAGCCAATCACTACTGTAGCCAGCGCAACAATGCCTCGCCCACCCCCATATATAAAAAACACTAACGGCCATTATCGGTCTTTGCTTCCACGTCTCTCTCTCTCTCTCTCTCTCTCTCTCTCTCTCTCTCTCTCTCTCTCTCTCCCTCTCTCTCTGCTTCCACATTCGAACTCTGACCAGTGCAGATGCGGATCGTGTTACCCTGATGATGCCAAGCACAGTACTAGGCGAAACGTTGGCATCTACAATGCCTTCTAGACCACGGCCTACAAGCCCGAAAGAACTAAACATATCTAATTAGCATTTTATGTTTCTTACGCCTGCATCTACTAGCCAGATTATTCTGGCCGAAGCAGTACCTTCCACTCTGTATAGTTCTTTAGACAATGGAAAAGTTCTGGAAGTAGAATGATCGGGAGTGGCTGTGAGAAAACAGTCCAGACACCGCAGCACCACATAATAGCTATTGTTTCCGAAGGCTCTATTTTCCTGCTGGCGGCCGGTCTTTAGGGCAGGTAAACGCCTCCGACCCGTTCCTGTTGGCGGGCGGAGATCAGGCCCCGACTGGCATTTCTTACCAGCCGCGTCTGAGCTCACGGCCGGCGCGACAATATATTAGCACCAAAAAGTGTAAATGACTTTGCAGAGAATTTATCCTCTGCTGAGGAAATAAAACATTTCTTCTCATTGACAACTGACCACCCCTTCACTAAGGAGAATAGGAAAATATTTCCATTCTGTGTTATTTTGATCCCCACAAAGGTGTCCAGCATGCATATATTTTAGAAAATATTTTTAAGTGGTCCAACTTGGACTGGTGAGAACAATGAAAAAATTAAAATTGCTTTATTAAACTTTGTTTTCAGTACATGTGATTTTTTACTTTCTCTACTACGTATAGTAAAGTAGAGGAAGTATTTTATTCCACCCAAAAATTCTATGTCAAAATTTCACCAGAAATATGTTTTGAGGTGCCCTGAATAAAAAATTTTTTTTTTTTTAGAAAAGGATTGCGCGCGCGCGCGCGCGTGTGTGTATGTGTTGTGTGCGTCAGTCTGTGAACAGCAGAACTCAAAAACGAAAAGTTGGTTAAAAACCAAAGTTGCTATTTAAGTTGAATGTCTTTCAAGGATGCAACACAAAGATTTTGAAGAAAATTCCTCCACCCTAAACTATCCTTTACATGAACAATTTTTCGAAGATTTTGATTATCCTGAAAATGGTTCTAACAATTTTTATTAAAATGCCATATGTTTGAGATATTTTTATGACAAATGAAATGTATATCTCAAATTTTCTGGTTATAGCCCATGTAGTCCTATTTACTCTGGATGACTTTGCATAACTGGTAAACTGTAAGAGATAGAGCAAATCTTACTGTACAAAAAATGTAGATCTTGCTAACATCTTTTGTAGAGTGAACCTTTTCAGAGATATTTCTTGTTATTTTGTGAGTTTTGGAGAACTTATACTTCTGTCAAATGTTATTCATTTTTTTATATGTTAGCCATGCAAAGAGAACAGAATTTGAAAGCTTTAAAGGTTTGACTATCGCTCAAAGCCTATTGTGTTCCTATATTCCCTTTGCACCTACAAGGAAATAAGCAATAACATGATTTTTGCAAATGTTTTATCTCAACAAACACATAGAAGATAGAGGAATAAGAGTTTGTAAGAATAGTTAGTACAAGAGTAGAGAAAGTCATGTGAGTGCAATGCACCAGATATTTTAACTCAATACCCCTTTTAATAACTATGGTAGCCATATTTAAAGCAAAAATATTATACCTATATCTTACATTTTGAAGCTAATATCTGTCATTCTGATTTTCAACATTTTAAACTTTAAACAAAGTTTTCCTTTAGCTGCACTTAACACACAAGTTCTTAAATCTGTAATAATTTGCCACATATACATTTTGTATTGCTACTGAGATTATCGATGCCAGCACTATATTGTCACAATAATGCCAAAGTAAGCAGAGAGGACTTACAATAATTGTTAGACTCATAAGGTAAATGCTATTTGTTGAAATCCATTATTGTCAACCTAAAATATATTGGCCTTAAAAAAAACAGTTCAGAAATGCCATACACCCATGATAACAAAGTGCAAGCATGTAGCAATATTAGTGTTCAGTGATAGAGAGTAATCACAGCCATCGCTTCTAAACCTTTTAAACATTTAATTTTAAAAATAAGAGCAAATTAACATCCTTATTTGCTATAAGAATAATTTTAAGATTAAATAGACAGGATTCATGTAGAGAATACTTTCAGAAACCAGATTCATAAACACAACACTAGGACCAGATTTTCACATAAATTCCCATAGACTAGAAATTTACAAAACCAAACCATCAGTAGCTGCACGTTTGCTATATAATAAACTACCACAAAATATAAAAGAAAGAAAATGCATACATAAATTTAAAGTAGAATTGAAAAAGTATTGCATAGATGGGAGTTTTTACTCAATAGAATTTCTAAATAGGGTATAAGCCATAGCTGTAAGATTATAAATACGTGTTAGTTGGTAGATGTATATATTAGTACAGATGTATATGAATAACTATCTTTGTCAAAGTTCTTTATATGTAATTATGTATAATGATATGTATTCTGACGCTATGAATTACATTGCAATTTCTACAGCGGATAACAATAAACAATGTCTTCTCATCCACTAGCAATTTATTATTTAAACAAGCGTCAGAAAAGAAAATATGGCTGCTTTCTATGACTTGATTTATCTAAAACTTATGTAATGTATTTCCATAGGCTTCACAACACAATACTGTGATTTACTTTTGTTTATAGCAATGCTAATGGCTTCATTGCCAGAAGCAAGGCACTAGAAAACAACAACAACTTTTGTTTATAGAAGATGAAAGGATATTTCGGAGGGTGTGGAGGTCCCTCTTGACCGCCTCCGTAGTGCAGTTGGTAGCACGCTTGCCTCTGGCACGGAGGACCCGGGTTCGATCCCCGGTACCAGCATGGGGATTTTATCCCCTCTGGGAGGTCTGGCACGGGGTGCACTCAGCCTCGTTAGGTCCCGGGGAGACCAATTGAGGAGCTACTTGATGGAGAAGTAGCGGCTCCAGGTCTAGAAGACCGCATAACTGGCCAGGAGGGCTCAGGGGGCTGACCACGTCCCACCCTCCAGTACTGCACCTCACCAATGACACCTGTAGTGGGCAGAGGTGGAGGACGCAGCAGCTGGACGGTAGGCCTTGGCCCCTTGTGGACTGTCGTGCCAGGGTTTAGTTTAGTTTTAGGGGGTCCCTCTTTAAATATGTCCTTGGTGTCCAAGGAATAGCGAGACAAATTTCCAAACCTTTTTATGTAGAATTGGTAGAAGAGTCGTATGGCTAAAAGTTTTCAACGGAACAAAGAGCAATGATGATAATAATTATTCATAAATTTCTTTTTTGCATTCTTTGTTTTTATGTTTTTAATAACCTAGACAGCATGAGCAATGAAACATCATCTGCAATTTATTCAAAAAGTGAAACATTGTGTTGAGAAATTTAATCTTTCTGTAGAAAACTTAATGGCTTATTCAGAAGATAAGCAAATGTAAATAAAATGTGTTTATGGAAAGCTTCAATATAAAAACAGTGCTATCGTGAAAACAAATTGCAGTGCTCATCTTATACATGTTATATGTAAATGTGCAAGTTATGTGGGTGCTGAAACAGTTATTTTAAAAACTTACAGCCATTTTTCTTCTTTGACAAAGAAATGGCCATAGTTGATGACTTTGAATTTGTAGACTGAATTTTCTGAAGTTGTTGTTTTCTAGTGCCTTGCATCTGGCAATGAAGCCATTAGCATTCGTGCTTTCCAATACTTTTGAACTGTAGTTTCTTCTGATCTTAATGCTTCACAGGTCTTCAAGTGGTCTTCGTTCATTTCTACTGGATCGTTACACAGGACACATATTGGTGAGGCTGAGATACCTATTCTGTAGAGATGACTTGCTAAGCAGTCGTGATTTGTCAGTAGTCGGAAGGCTGCAACCGCTGTTTTCCTTGGTCTCTGGGGGATTATATCTGGGTTGGAAAGTAGTGTAATCCATTTTTTATCTTTGGCATTTGTTTCTATTTCTTGTAGGTATGAATGAGAAAATTTTTTAATGATCAAGCGTTTTATTGAGGAATATGAGAAATTGAATTTAGACTTTTGTTTTATTGTTGTGCCTTTCTTTGCAAGTGAGTCTGTAGCTTCATTCCCCATGACTCCACCGTGTGCTGGAATCCATTGGAGATGAACAGTCTTATTAACTTTTTGGAGTTGTGTTAACATTTTGTAGCATTCTCTAATTTTTGCTGACTTCTTTGTAGTATTTGAACATATTCCCTGAATTGCAGCTTTAGAATCTGAAAGAATTACTGCCTTGTTAAATTTATTTAAGGGAAGATTTAATAATTGTCGGAGAGCAATGTGTATAGCCTCTATTTCTCCATCATAATTTGTTGTGTCTCTGCCAACAGAATGATAAAAGGAAAAATGTGAACACGTAACTCCAGCTCCAGTAAGGTTTTCCTTGGAGGATCCATCAGTATATATGTGCAGCCATTCTTCTGTGGGATACCTAGTATTGATTGTTTCCAGAGCTAGAAGTTTTGTATTTCTTTTGGTGTGTCTGATTTACTTATTTCCTCTATTAATTCCAAACTGAAGGTAGGTTACAATAATTCCAATGGATTTTCTCTTATAAGTAGATTTTCTCTGGTGTTAGGAATGTTCAATTTGGATTTAATCTGTGTTACCTTTTCTAGGAAACTACTATGAGTTTTAAGGATTGAAGGGGGGAGGTTCTCTTCTGCCCATTTAGAGTTTGGCAGTCGTAACATTTTCTCGTGTTGGAGCAATGCTTGTTCTTCTATTTTTGTTGTTATTGATGGGGTCCGTGTTAAGGCAAGCATGGCATCAATAGGTGTGGATTTAACTGCTCCAGTGGTTAGGCAAAGAGCCTGATTTTGTATTTGTTCAAGTTTATTGATGTTAGCATTTGCTGCTGTTATTAAAGCTTCAGAACAGTACAAGAGGTTTGGTTTAACGTACATTTTGTATGTTGTGTTAAGGACTCTCCTTGAGCAGCCCCATTTAGCACCAGCTAACCTTTTCAGGATTTGCAGTTTCTTTTCAACCTTTTCTGAGATGTTTGTTATATGTTTTTTCCAACTTAGCTTTCTGTCGAAAGTGATGCCTAAGCATTTGGCATCATCAACTGCTTTGAGTGGTTTACCATTATAATTTATATTAATAACTGAAGTTCTTAGACATGTTTCTACTAGTTCCTTTGTATAGTGCATTTTCATCTATTGCTTAACATTTATCAGCTATACAAGAATAGGACTTTGGAAGTTACTTCCAGTAAATTCAATATACACATTTTATTTGTCATATAAATATCTTTAACAGGTATTGGACAAAAATCATTAGAGGTACTTTTCAGAAAACCATAATAAGTTTAAAGTGCCCATGCTGTTTGCATGCACACACATACACAATGACTTTTTTTTTAAAAGTACTTTTTGTTAAATTCAGTGGTCTCAAAATATTATTTTTGGTGAAATCTTGATATCAAAGTTTTAGGTGGAATGTAATACCTTCTCTATTTATTATTAATTACATAGAAGAGAAAGTAATGTAGGTTTTAAATATTTTTTATATAGAAAATGAAACAGCAAAATACTGTAATAAAATTTGTGCCTAAAATGTAATTACAGTGCAGTAAACTATATCTCAACTGTCTTCTTAGGCAACTGTTATCTTGTGTCATTGTGACCTGTTCCTTATTGGCATTCCAAAACCCTTGCAACCCTAATTTCCTACAGTACCTACCTTAACTTTGTTTTAAATGTTTAAATTGAGCAGTTGAAAAAGATTAGGGAACATGGAAAATGTAGTTTATTATACAACACTTTATTGAGACATTTTTACAATGATTGGTGTGTACAATATCAACTGCAACAAAAAATAATAACAACATATTCTTCACTTTGTAGACACAGAAAAGAATAGGTACTCTACAATGTTTATGATGGCCCACAACAGATATTTGTCACCAAGTGCTGATATTCACAGTCTCTCTTGGTGACAGTCTAGAACAACATTGTGATTCACAACAATATTCTCTACACGTAAATGGACCCAGTTTCCGTTCATTTTTAAGGGAAGTTTAGTTTGTCACATCACTTTGGTTTACAATAATGATCACAGACCTTTTTGTTTATAGCATAGCAGTAGAAACGCTAGCAGCAACCAACATTCATGGAGGCAGATGTGTTATAGCCTTTACTTACATGCTTCATAATTTATACTGCATGAAGAATAACAGATCATTCAAAAATACTTTATCAGACATTTCACCAGCTGAATAACTTTTCTCTCTCTTTTAATATATTTAGTGTAGGTAACATTCCAATAAAGAATATATTGCATCTTGTCGTCACATTGTTTCCTTAATCTCCTATTTTACAAAGAACATTTTACAATACATTTTTAAATCTTTTTTATGGTAAACACAGTGAAGTTGTTTTGATATTTATATGTAAAAATTGACATGTTTATTGCTCTAACTTCAGCTTCTACACTAGCATTTACTGAGACATGTTTCAGAGATTGTTGTCTCCATCATCAGTCTAGATTGAAGTCAGCCATGACATGACATAAAACAGTCACAACAAAACTAGTATGTGTGCATCCTAACCTCAGCTGCTAACACCCATAGATCAACTGAGCATTAATTTCTAGCTAAAATGTCATTTGTAGTTTGTTTTTATGCAATCAAAAATGGTTATTGCCCAAAAAACAATAGCCAGTGAATCTAGGCTGGAGAGAAAAGTCTCAGAAGCATGTCCCAATAAGTTCTAATGTAGAAAGTGAAGTTGGAGCAATAAACATGTCAATTTTTAGATATAAAAGTTTTAGAATACAGTTTCTGTTGAAGTGACACAGTTAAAAGGTTATGTAAAAGCCATAGATTCCTAGACCAAAAATGGTTATATTGAATATTCACAGTTAGAAAGAATTTCTCTCTTATGGCCTTTAATCAGGGATGGGACCTTCATACAACAATACTCGATAGTATCAAAATATATCTGAGATAAACCTTCAATACATTTTCAATATTTTAAAATTGTTGGAAGTTGAGTCTAATTTTATGTTAAATAAGGAATGAAAGTAGTCGAGATTTCATGTTATTTGCCTCGCCTGATTTTTTGGATTGTGGTTCTGATAGATATTGTTTCCTGTGTGTGAATGATTCCAACATTACTTAGACTCTTGTGTATAAATAAAACTATGCAAAATAATGGGAGAAGCAGTAGAGGTATTCATGTAACATGCAACTTTAATTAAGTTCTGAATGAAGTTGATTTAGTTCATTTTCTGCAATAGCCTGACTAGATTACTCACTTTCGGCTATTACATTTACCTACACCAATGACCAAAATCTGTGAATTCACCAGAAACAAACCAGAACTTACGATGTGAAATAATACAGCCTATGGAAATTTTTATTCTTTCATTCCATCTGCTAGGTTGTGTTCATGCAAGTTAAATTCAGGTCACAACTGTACCGTACCATATAACCTATTTCCACAAATATATTGTTTTACCAATATACAGTGTTGACATTGAATAAAGCAGAAGTGAAGTGTGAAACTATTATGAAGTAGACAAAACTAATAGTACCTACAGAACAGTGTGCAAAATATAGAAAAACATTTTCATGTGATAATAAGTCACACAATGCAACCAATTTAAAGAAGCATGTTACATTCATGTACCAAGTGAAGTTTACAGGACCTCTATTGAAAAGCAATATACAAGTTTCCTGTTGTGTCAGAACATGATGCTGCAACATCTGAAAATGACAACCAAAAACAAAATTGGTCGCATGCGTTCATACACAGAAAGCTACTAATAAGAACATAATTCAGTAAATAAGCTATTGTCTTTGCAGCTTTATATAAAATGAGTATCATTATTGAATATCAAGAAACAGTAAAATATCCTGTCACTATCTTTAGTAATAAGTATTCTTACTTTTGTTTTCTTTCTTTACCTGATTACACTCCCCTTTGTAGGATTTACATCCCCTAGGACTTACAAGCCAGTGCCTAGGGTCAGATGCCTCTCAGGGAGCACAGGTACCTATGGACCAGACAGAGTGAAGACCTGAAATCAGATGGTCAGCCAAGCACCAGATATGATAGTAAGGAAGAGGATGATATGAAATGCAGGCAAAATTGATGATTGTAAAGGTGGTAATGGAGCAAATGGTGGAATGAATTGTGGGGGAAACTGGAGAACCCAGAGAAAACCCACCCTGATGCCCCACAACCACAAATACCACATGCGGGTCCCTGGGATCGAACCTGGGCAGCCTAGGTGGTAGGTGAACACCCTAACTGCTCAGCCATGGCGCTGCCATTTTTACTTTTGTGAAGGAAATCGAAATGGTTAGTGCCAATGTGTAGGCCAACTTGAAATTTAAACATATTTGATTCCACAGTATTTTGATCAACTATTTGAATTTAATTTGAAGATGTAGTGTGTTCTGAGCTTCTTAACCCCGCAAGGAATGTATAGATATAATAACGCACTGAAGCAGATGTTGCAGCAGTTGTAAAAACCGTTGAAAGGTAATATGCAGCCCATTTGGTAGCTTGTATCACTGGTTATACTGCTTTTTTAGGCCTTCTTTTTCTCGTTTATCTATAATACTACTTATAAGTTTATGCTCTTCCAAATTCACTACCTTGCACGTCTTAGCTTCAGACATTGTGAGGACATTATATTGATCTTTCTTGCATCAGTGAAGTATTTACTTTGATCAAAGTTGTTTTCTAGTGCCTTGCATCTGGCAATGAAGCCAGATCAAAGAAGACTATAAAAATGTTGCAGGCAAATCCATTGTATATATATTTGCTGCAGAATGACAATAAGAGTTCCCCATCTTCCTGCAATGTACCCTGGAGGGCTCATGACCATGAATTATCTATTAGGTGATATTATAAACAAACAAAAATATTGTGTAGTTTTGCTATGTTGGAAATTAAATTTATAAGAATTTGATCATTTTATTTTTCTAAACAAATTACTTCTTTGTGTATTGATAGGCTTAAATATTCAATGAGGGGACATGCTATGAAAAAAAATATTGTTCTACAATTTAAATTTTTATAGTAATCTGGAAGTATTACTCTGCTATGTGAAGCAGTTGCTTATTAGATTTGTGTTGGTATATGAAGCATATTTTCTGCACCATTTTCCATTTCAGAAGAATACATTTTTGGCCTTACATGAAAGAAAAATCTTTTTTATTTTAATGGAATTAATTATTACTATTAGTGGTAATAATCAGCTCTAAATAAATGTTCATAGTTCTGTTTATTTTCTAGAATGTATGAAATTTTGAAGCCAGCATATAGCAAGCTGATTTTCAAGATTTGACTATTGCTTCAGCTTATTGTACCTCTCTTAAACTACAAAAAATTTATAATGAAACTATTTCTGTAAACATCTATCTCTTTTAACATGATGTAAGCAGAAACTAACCTTTTATAAAAATTGTTTTCAGAAGAGATACAAAAATTAATGATAGCAGATAGAGAAGGCAATGTGAATTTAATGGAATAAAAGAGGATTCTAAATGTTAATTTATGATAGATAAAAATGTGTCAATTTAGACATCAAATTTTGTAATAGAAAAAATAATATCATATGCATATTTGCTTGATATACTGTAATTGAATTGCAGGATGCAAAAAGGGGACAAGTGACAAAAATAACTTTTACAGGAGACATCAAAATATTCGTAATTCCTGTAAAATATTCTGTATGGATACAAACATTAAGTTATATGTGCTAGACTACATATTTTGATTTTGTTAAATCTGATTTCTGCAAATTCCTCGAGTAAGCAATCAAAAATAAAAGTTATTATACACATGCCACCTTTTCGTAGCTTATGATTTTTCTGAGGGTCTTTGATTTATATGATTTTCTTTAGGCAGTTTTTTTTATTAACTAGCCTGCTTATATCACCTTAAGGTGATTGTATTGAACTACTGCACAGGTTTCCAAGGATGCTGCATTTCTTTACCTGTGCCACAGCATGTCACTTTTTGCATGTATTGTGTCTGCCTCTGTAGAACAGATGTTCAGTTTAATGTGGAAATACTAAGCAGTCATTTTGTGGCCCAGCCATGATCATAGTATGCACAATTTTCTTGCACTGCAGTGACCTCTGTGTGTTCTGTTAGCTAACTAGCAGTGAATGACCCACTCAAGGCTAAGTTTTATTGCTGCAAATGTCAACTGCCTTCTGTTTGTCCTGTAAAGACTACAGTTTGTTCATTGTGCATCTCAAAAGTGAAGTCTTATTTAAACATCTGTGTTGTGCATGAACTACTTTGGAGTATTCAGATTATTGTTAATGTTCTTGGCATATTATTAGCCCACTGAAATGTCTATCGAAAAATTCATGCTTGAACAAAGAATTTTTTTGTACAATACATATGTACCAAGCAGGATGGCTCAGGCAGTAATGTTGTGGTCTGCATTTGAGAGGTCGCCTTTGATCTCTGTGGCTGTGTACTCTGACATGGATTTTCTCATGGCTTCCCCATGTCACTTAAGTGAATGCTGGGGTATATTAATCTCTTCTCCATGGATTCCTTTCCCTTCATTTCTCAATTCCCCCTCTTGTCATCTTTCAGGTTTGGTTGGTGGATGGTGGAATGGTACATTCCAGTGACCGCTGACAGATGCCACAAATGTTTGTGCTCTGGAATCTCTTCCCTGACACTCCCTGGAAGTTGCTGCAAGGGTTGCCTCGTTGCCCTCTCCCTGGGTAGAGGAAACACTTTGGTTGTGTGCCGCGTGTCAATATCTCTGTCAGGGACTTCTGTACATCTCTGGGCTTCACTGGCTCCATTCTCTGGGAAGCCTGCAGTCTCACTTTGCCTAATCCCTTCACCCTGGGGTGGTGGTAGCCCATAAAAGATCTACATTGGGATCGCAGTGGGTTGAGGTGTTCCCCTCCATTATTACATACACACACACACACACACACACACACACACACACACACACACAATACATATCCAAAAATCATGACAATGGGTATTAGACAGTTTCAAGAGAGATTTCCTGGTATTCCAGTTTAAAATAGAGATATTCTTAGATGTCTGGTTAATAGTGTAGAACAATGGGATTGCTACACAAGACATGTTCCAACAGAGGAAACAATGGATGAAACTGATGCATAATTCCAATGCTCTGCTAAGAAGTCTCTAATATGTGTTGCACTGCAAGTGAGCATTTCAAAAACTTCTGTTCATAAATTACATTCTTGTGACAACAAGGAATGTCAATGCAGATGAACACCACTTGTAACAAGGTTAGTACTCACTATAGTGTATGTTATTATCACTCATGAGTATGTAACCTAAGAGTTTTAGAATGGAAAATCCCCTTGTGTAGTAGACAGCATGCATATGTATACGTGCGATCTGGGGCAGAGCATAAAACGACTGCTCTAAAGCAAAGTATGTAATGTGTCACCTTTTTGCATCTTCTGATTTTATTGATACCATTGAAACTTAAAAACAGTTGGCTTCCAGTAAGCAGAAATATGGTGCGGTGAGTGGTAACACTGTTGTTTAAGTTCATTATTTTGTCCATATGTTCCCTCCTCTTACTACAGCTGTACTACAGTCCTGTGTTTCTGACAAACTTTCATTTCCAAAGTGGAAATGAACAAACATAGTGAAGCAATTTATAAATATAAAATACACTTAATGAAATTTGGAGTGATCTTGAACACTCTTGCCAGCTTCACTCATTTATGCATTATGCAGAACATATATTGTGAGTAAGAGCTCACATCATCAGCTGCCTTTTGAATGCCAGATCATTCTGAAATCATTTGATTGTTGAAGGCCTGGAGAGTCCTCTGGTCGCTTGTTGATGAACCTGAATAAGGGGTGATATGCTGCTGGACAATTGAAGTTCATTATCCTGTTCTCAAATGTTTTTATATGCAAGGTGTCCCAAAAAACACAAACAACGCTTAGTATGTTGTGCAGGATGACAAACTGATGGGTCTTCAAGTGATACCGAAATTTAGATTTCCAATCGAATGGGCTTGATAAAGACACGTTTTAATTTAAGTGCCGGATGTGAGATTTGCGATAAGTGTTAAGTAATAACATACATAGATAATAGAGCAGGAAGTGTTGTAAGGTGAGCAAGATATGAGTAAATAATAGTCGTTAAATTTGTAGTATAAACGCATTATTGGTTTGAAATTATCGAGTCATGACGTCATACCCTATAGTTTGAAATCAGTAAAAATTCAGGTCTACCAACCTTAAAAGTCGCGCGATATATTTAATAAAATATAAAGTAAACATCGTTTAATCCTAAAAAGGTAATTATATATTCGAAATTCATAAAAGAACATGTTATAATAGAAAGGGACATTTCTAAATTGCGGGAAAAGGAAATAGCATTTTGGATACGAGGCTTTCTTGGATGACGTCATGACATTCAAAATTGGAGAGAACGGTTTCTTAGCGTGGGTAAGAGAGAAAGCGTCACTACTCAGCCCAGACCAGTACTGCAGGTGGTGCTGTGCGGACGTGAGTGCGATTCCTCTACATATACAATCGGCATAGCTCCCGAAAGTATCTAAGATGCAATAAACAATATATAAAGGTTTTCTTGGGTAGTCTATTCGATAACACCTGCGCGTACCCGAGAGAAATAAAGAGATCTCAATCTGAGCTAGCGGGAAAGAACCAAATCAACGGGCGAACACGAGACCAACGACATTTAAGCATCAATGGCGATACATCGAGAAGCGAACAACGACTACTAGCTTCAAATGGCGACCCAACGTGTGGCGTCGAGTGAATAGACCAACCCCAAGACGACCAAGCCAGCATAGAACCAGCAAACAAGAAGGTGACCCAACGTGTGGCGTCGAGAGAATGGACCAACCCCAAGACGACCAGGCCAGCATCGAGCCAGCAAACAAGAAGGTGCCCAACGTGTCAACATCGGTGAAACGTGTAGTGAACAAGTTTAAGTGCAGTTAAAAAAAAAAAAAAAAAAAAAGTGAAATATTGGTGAGTAGAGAAACACGTGTAAATAGTTTAGAAATGGAAGACAGTGATAGCGATTTTCTAGGTTTTGAGAGTCCGGAAATTGAGAAAAGTGTAGTTAGGATGGAAGAATATAATAAAAATGTAATCGGTAGCAGAATATGCCAAGAAGTAGAAGATCAGAACGTTAGAGAAACACCTAGAGGTAGCTCAGAAATGTTTAGTAGTAATTCAGAAAGGCCAGCGATTATGTCAGGAATAGAGAATATGTTTCAAAAGATAATGGAAAAGATAAATGAAACTAGTGTAGAGTTAGGACAGAAATTAGAGAAGGGACAACAGGAATTGGGAATGCAATTGGAAAATCAGAAGAGAGCTTTAGAAACCTTTAGGGAAGAAGTTAGGGAGGAAATTAATAAAGTCAGTAGTGAAGTAAAAGAAAATAGAGAACAGGTTAAGGGAGAATTAGAGACAATAAGGCAAGAAGTAAAGAATTCTGAAAAGAAATTAGGTCAACAAGTGAGTGAAAAATTAGATAAAGAAAGGGAAAAAGTAACATATAGATTAGACAAACAAAGGGAAGAGGTAGTACAAAGGTTAGATAAAGACAGGGAAGAAATTAGAGAAGAGTTACAGGGGTGTAAAGTTAGAATGGAAAGATCTGATGTAGAAAGTGAAAGGCAGGCTAGAAATTTGGAGGATGTTACAGACCAAATAAAAGGGGTAGTAACAGAAATTACTCAGGTAAAAGAGGCCTTAGAAAATTTGAAATTAAATGAAAATGCATGTAATCACAACAATCTTAGTAATGAACTTGCAAGAAACGAGGCAATACCAGGTGTATCAGCTGACATTTCGATGCAAAATAGAGGTAACAGTAATTCCCATTCTGATCTCAGAAATAGTGCAGGGACAGGTGACAATTCAAATTTACATTGGCCTAACCATGTCTTAAATGAAATGACACCTCCAGTTTTTGAAAATGAAGATTCAGATGATCCTAAAGCTTTTTTAGAAGGGTTACAAGAGTACTTCACGGTGAAACGTATACCAGAGGAGTACAAGATGGTGATAGTAAGAAAATGCCTAAAGGGTAATGCTGCCAATTGGCTAGGCCTTTCTATGGGTAACAATAATGATTACAGGACCTTTAGGAACATCTTTTTAACCAGATATTGGGGAGCTAGTAGGCAGGCTAATATTAGAGTTGAATTAAGCAATGGAAAATTTAATCCTAGATCGGAGGAATCGATGGTCAACTATTTTATGAGAATAGCGAGAAAATCGAAGATGTTGGATCCTCCCTTAGATGAAAAAGATCTAATAAATATAGTTACTCCACATTTTCCGGAAACGCTTCAACACTACCTAATCATAGCCCGACCCGATAGCATTGCAGCTATGATCGAATTATTATCAGCCTTAGAAGTCAATAAGCCAAAACACGCATTTGGAAATAAATATGAAGAAAAAGAAACTGTAAATTCTTTCGGGCAAGGGGCACAGTATTATCAGAATAGAAGTGAGATTAGGGAAAGATATAAAGGACCAGTACCAAGGATGGAATCATTCCGGTGGGAAAATCAAGGTAGATATAACCAGGAAGGGCATCACCAAAATAGAAATGGTAATCTAAGGGGAAGAAATATAAGGGTGAATTATATGAATACAAATAGATTTGATCGAGGTAGACGGGGACGTTATTTTGGACATAGTAGAAATTCAAATGATGGGTATTGGACAAACAGAGATAATGAGTTTAGACCGAGGTCACCAAGACAGGGAGAAAGGTATTATAATGGACGAGATTCCCCCGAAAATGCGGAAATGGTTGAGGCCATTAACACGGTCAAAAACATGGTAGGAAGTAACCCCGATTTAATGCAGGAAAACAGAAGTAACAATTCGGGAAATAGTACAGGAGCAATACCTAAGAATCAGGGAAACGCCAGACCCGGTCAAACGCGCCTTCAGTGAGAACTGGGTATCCTAGTAATGATTGTGATAAGTACTCGGAAATAAATAGTCCTGGAAGGCAAATGATGATACAAAAGAAAAGAGAATGGAAAAATAGAATCGACGAAAACGAAAAAGTAGGAGATCCACCTAAAATCAAAATTGGAGTAAATGGAAAACAATACAATGCAATTATAGATACGGGATCAAATAGCACAGTATGCTCACAAAATTTTTATGATAATTTACAAAGTAGTGGTTTTAAAGTAATGTCTTTACCAGTTAATGGGATATACTGCTCGCTAGCTGTGGGAAAACGAAAAGAGAGAGTAAAATTTCAAGCAATGATAAATATTGAAATAAATGGGAGAATACTAGGAATTTTATTTCTGATTGTAGGAAGACTTGTGACAGATATTATAATAGGTTGTGATTGTCTTTATGCCTGGGAAGCTGTGGTGAATTTTAAAAACATGATTGTAGAAATGAAAGTTGAAGATGAGACCATTATAGTGCCTTTTGTGGAAGATAGTAGTTCAGAAACTATTGTACGAGAAAAAGAGGAAGAAGAAATCCAAGGGGATACATTCTTTGTAGAATATGTTAAAGTAGGAGCTATGGAATTAACTGAAGTAAATGTCAAAGAGTACAGTGTCGATAATAAAGAAAATGTAGAATGGGATAAAAATGATTTCATAGACAATTTGAGGTTTTCTGATGCAACTAGGTACTATGATAGGGAGAGTAGTGAAGACTTAGAAGAATTGTTGAGGGAAAAGGTAACTCAGGCTGATCAACTAAATGAACAACAGAGGGATAAACTGTTTGAAATATTAATCCGAAATAAAGAAGTATTCTCTGAGAAACCTGGTAAATGTAATATTTATACTCATTCGTTTGAGATGATACCTATCAAACCTTTTACACATAAAGCGAGAGCTATCCCTAGTACAATAAGAGAAGAGGTAGATGCAGTTATAAAGTCAATGTTAGAAGATGAGGTTATTGAGATTTCGAATTCAGAATTTGTGAATCCCCTATGTATTGTAAATGAGGCCAATGGAAAGATTAGGGTGACATTAGACGCGAGAAAACTAAATCATTGTTCCTCATACTTTCCATCAGGGAATCCAACAGAACGTGTCCTCCAAGATATAGGAATTTATTTACGTGTACTTACACATCATATTCACAAGGATTGGGTGAAATATTGTCCATTGATAGAAAAGATTATCAATCATACCATTAATGTAACTACTGGGTTTGCACCAATAAAATTAATGTTAGGGATTGAACCAGAACCAATATTGATCGGGGTACCAAAAACACTGAAAATTAATGACATTCAGTTAAGTGAAGAAGAAAGAGCGAAAATTGCTTTTGAACGAATCAAGAAAAAGGCAGAGAAGCGAAAATTAAAGAAAAAGAGTAGAAAACATAAATGGGAACCTAAGATAGGCGATTGGGTACTAGTTAAAGACCATAAGTTATCAAGTGCCTTGCGAGGTAGGAACAAAAGGATGGAATTGTTATATAAAGGTCCTGCAGAAATTATATCAAAATTTGGTTATCATACCTATGAATTAAGAGATGTTAAAAATGAAAAATGTCTGGGAAGATGGCATAAACAACTCCTTCGACCATACAAGAAACCGTGTGGTACCTTGGAACATTGATTTAATGTAAAAAAAAATTCGAAGTGTCATTTGTCTATTGGCGCCCAATCAGCTTTGACATAAAATTTAAATGTTAGCTTACTTGAAAACTATATATTGGTTAGGTACTTACATATTCATGAAAAATGCAGAATGTGAATTGCTATATACTACAAAGAGCTTCAGAATATATTGTATAGAGCTCACAATAACAGCTTCAGAAAGATTGTTCAAATGTTCATCTCCGCATAGAGAGAAAACAGAATATTTACTTTGTAAACATTTGTTAAAATATTTAGATGTATAGATAGTTATCACAGCAAGACAAAGAAAGAACTTGTCTGAAGAGTGTAATGGATTTATATAAATATATGTACATTTTAGTGCTTAAAGGATCTAGTACAGATATGTGTTACAATAACAAAAGTGAAAAATCACAGTGCAAGTGATAGTGAGAGCGAAGTGAGCAAACATGAACTAAAAGAAGGAAGTATAAAGAAAGACTCTTGAAATTTAACCTTTATATAAAAGCTTCACAGAAGAAACCATAACATATTGTAATTAGTATTTAAGGATTAATGTTTAGTCAAGTGTACAATTGTTTGTCATGTTAAAAAGATTAATGAGAAGATATGTTAATAACCAATTTCAAAACAGTGTAATTGAAAATTGTATATAATGGGAGTGTTGCCGATTATTCAAAATACAGGAGTAATTTTTAATTTTTCTTTTGGGCAAGACATTTACATTATTTTATTATGAAATAATAAAATAACATAAATGGGGGCATTTGATACCGAAATTTAGATTTCCAATCGAATGGGCTTGATAAAGACACGTTTTAATTTAAGTGCCGGATGTGAGATTTGCGATAAGTGTTAAGTAATAACATACATAGATAATAGAGCAGGAAGTGTTGTAAGGTGAGCAAGATATGAGTAAATAATAGTCGTTAAATTTGTAGTATAAACGCATTATTGGTTTGAAATTAACGAGTCATGACGTCATACCCTATAGTTTGAAATCAGTAAAAATTCAGGTCTACCAACCTTAAAAGTCGCGCGATATATTTAATAAAATATAAAGTAAACATCGTTTAATCCTAAAAAGGTAATTATATATTCGAAATTCATAAAAGAACATGTTATAATAGAAAGGGACATTTCTAAATTGCGGGAAAAGGAAATAGCATTTTGGATACGAGGCTTTCTTGGATGACGTCATGACATTCAAAATTGGAGAGAACGGTTTCTTAGCGTGGGTAAGAGAGAAAGCGTCACTACTCAGCCCAGACCAGTACTGCAGGTGGTGCTGTGCGGACGTGAGTGCGATTCCTCTACATATACAATCGGCATAGCTCCCGAAAGTATCTAAGATGCAATAAACAATATATAAAGGTTTTCTTGGGTAGTCTATTCGATAACACCTGCGCGTACCCGAGAGAAATAAAGAGATCTCAATCTGAGCTAGCGGGAAAGAACCAAATCAACGGGCGAACACGAGACCAACGACATTTAAGCATCAATGGCGATACATCGAGAAGCGAACAACGACTATTAGCTTCACAAGAAGGAACCTCTTTCCGCAAATGCATGGTTTGGGAACTGGAGTGTGTTGAGGCTTGAGAATGAACAGTTGTAACAATTTGCTAAGATTCATTTTGGTGTTTTAATATGGAAGGAATGCAACCCTTTAGCCACCTGTGTATTGTAAATTAATGACTTGTGCCTAATAACATACCTATGATGTGCTACATTCCTCCATAGTTCTTGGTACGCATCCTACTGTGTTACTGGTGAAGTTTACAGTACAAGTAATGTTTTAACAGCAGTGCAACACATCAGTACACAGCTGCAGAAGTAGCCAACATGAGCTCCAGTACACTTTGATGTAAATGTGTGGAATCACCTCAAAGTCACATATCCAAATCAATGGTTTTGTAGAGATTGACCCGTTCCATGACCAGCACGGTCACCAGATCTGACTCCTCTTGATTATTTTCTGTGGAATTGCATGAAGAGTATGGCGTATGGCATTCCTGTAATGTCAGTGGAGGACCTTATTGCTTGAATCCATAGAGTGACTGAAAATTTTCAAAGACAACTGCACGTATTGGGTCTTGGGCATGAGACTCAGCAATGACATAGGAGGTACACAGTTCAAGCCAGTTTATGATGTAGGCAGCTCAATTTACTACTCATGTTGGGTTTATTGACAAAATGTGAATGCACACCCATCTCACACTTTGATACGCTACAGCATCCAAACTGTGCATTTCCAGACAGGGAGAGGGGTTCCTTCTTGAAAACCCATCCGTTTGCTAACCCACACAACATACCAAGTGTTGTTGGAGATTTTTGGGACATCCTGTAGATCTTTGCCCATATTTCAGGTTCTTTGGGTTTCTGAGCTGGCTTCAGTGGCTTTATGTCAATTCCTATTTCATGGTTTTGAGTCCAGAATGGGCCACAACTCCTGGACAGGAGAAGTTAGGAATCTATCAGATCCTATGTAAACATTGTGACATAGGGAAAACTAAAAGGAACATAGGCACCTGATTAAGGAACTGCTGTTACTCCAAATTCAAAAAGACTGAAAAATTGGCTTTTGCAGCACACTTCCACACTCAGATCCACAGTGTCCAAGTTTACTCCGTCTTATATTAAGTGTATTTTTTAAGCCTTAATTTCTTTCAAAGAATCATTTGTTACCAATACAAAAAAAAAAAAATCATGTAAACTGAAACAGACCCTCTTGAAACATATTGAATTAACTGCATTCTACCCAAAACAGCTTGAGAGTGTGTCTGTATGATAATTATTTCATTTCAAAATGCTTTCGCTATAGTGTTTGGTCAAATAAAGTTTATAAACACAAAATACTGCAGTAAAGGCAATCAAATGTTGACATTTCTGTGTAGTTCATTACCATAAGCACTAGCATTTCCTGCATGCTATCCATGTAACAGGAACACAAAATAACACCTCCTTACATTTAGGGGTCAAACATACAGTCTCACATTACAAATTTCTCTATACAAATTTTTGTTGTGCTATACAGATTCACAAAAGAACTACACTTCATTGAACTAAACAGCCTAAGAAGGGAACAGTTATGTCCTTTTAAATCAAACATAATTAGTATGAAATATAACTTGCATTTGTTTATAATACATTATGATGTACACAGGTTTGCGTCCTCTTGAAAGTTTGTACCATGTAAAATTGGAAACTTGATGTTTTTCCAGTCTGTTACACCTGGAGTTTATTTTGCTAACAAAGAACACATGAATTCAACCAAGGTTTACAAAACAATAGCGAACTATACTATTTTTCCTTCTGCCCTCTAAATTTCTGTTATTATCAGTGCAAATTTAGTTGAGTAATTTTTTTGGCCATGTTGTAGAACACATGAAAACAACCAAGGTTTAAAAAACAATAGTGAACTATGCTAATTTTTCCCTCTGCCCTCTAAATGTCCATTATTATCAATGCAATTTTAGTTGAATAATCTTTTCTGACCATCTAGTGTTAAAGAAAAGGGAAATTGTGATCTCATAGCAATCACTATTTCGATGGCAGTAGGTCCTTTTCTGTTTGGCATGGCATTGTCATTGTTCTGCAGCAATATCTTCTGACATTGAGGCATAATCTATATCAATATTAGAAAGAGAAAATTTGTGTGTATGTGCATTTGTATATGTAGGGTAATCTCAAAAACCACTCAATCAATTTTGATGTCTTCCAGATGGTCATATACTGTATAATGTTTCCAAAATTGTGGGGGGTAAGAGGTCTTTTTACCTATTCAGTCACAAAATTTCAACCCTGTTTTATAGAATATTAACAGTATAGGGAATTTTTTATACTTTACTGCAAATATGGCAGACTTTTAACAACTTTGAGTCCAAAGGGGTAAATAGGGAAGTTTAAAATAGGTATTGTCACTGCAGTGCAAAGCTACGTGCTGGCTACAGGGGATTAGCACATACCCACACATTAATGATCTTGGGTGTCACTAATGATCATTCTTCCACAGAATGCTAGCCGTTGTGTGACGACTTAGAGCTATCACTTTTAAGCACACTTAAAAACCATGGGTATGATTTTGATAAAACTGTAACATTTACATTTTATAATCTGACAAAAATGATAAGCTATCCTACATTCGATCTCCATATTTTCAATGCCTAATTAGATGAAACTACTATATATGTTTATGCCCACTTCATAACGCAGCAACACTGGCATGTGACATAAGCGACAAGATGATTACCAATAGGAATTCAGCATGAACACAATATCCATGCAACAAAAGTTGAATTAGAGTTAACCTTTACAGCACAGAATAGGTTATGTGTTCTTGCTAAGAAGACATAAACCTATGTACATCCATTTTCAAGAAATGCTTATGAGGACGGTTGGATAAGTCCATGACTTTTTAAAGAAAATAGCATATTTTTCCAAAAAGTCAACTTTATTTATCAATGTAGTCTCATTTTAACTCTATTCACCTTGCTCAACGTTTCTCCAATTACTTTAACCCTTCCGTAAAATACAATTTTTAAAAGTCTGCAAGTTCTTTTTCTGGCATATCTTCATTGGATGTGAACTTCTTCTCATGACCCAAATTTTGAGGTTTGCAAAGAGGAAGAAGTAGCTTAGAGCCAAATCTGGAGAATAGCGTGGATGAGGTAGCAGCTCATGGCCCAATTCCACAAACTTTTCAATGGTAACATCATACGTGCGTGCAGGCGTGTTAATCCTGGTGAAAGACAACCTTTTTCTTTACCAGGTGGGGTCTTTTATTTTGCAGTTCCTTGAGAAATTGCTCCAGTATTGTGGCACATGAGTCTGTGATTGTTTTACCCTGTTCAAGATAGTGGTTGAATATTGCATCTTGGAAATCCCAAAAGATGGCTGCTATTTTTCCTACTGATGAAATGGTTTTCACTTTCTTTGGAGCATGTTTGCCAAAGGAAATTCCATTGCTTGGATTATTGCTTTATCTCTGGGTGACAGTAATGGATCCAGGTTTCATCAACTGCTGCAAAAACTCATTTGGATTGCACTGGAACATGTTCAAATGGTCAAACAATTCTTTTTGTTATCAACTGTGAGCAGTAGTGGCACCCATCAAATATTCATGTTGTACATCAACCAGCAGTCCTGTGTGCTTGGCATCACTCATGCTTGAACAGCCACATCAAAATTTTGTGAACCATGTCATGTGATGGAGCAGAGTCCACATAATAATTTTTCAGCATTTCTTTGGCTTCCTTCATTGTCTCACTATGCAAAAAAAAAAAATGCTTCTTGCAAATACGAAATCAACTTATCTCCATTTTCACGAAGTAACACAAAACTAGAACTTTTACAGGCTCCAAACGATGTTCTAAGAAAAAGAAGATGAATTTCTAGAATTATACGACTTTGGTGCCAACAAGAAACCTGTGATTTGTGCGCGATTTCTCATCAAAGTCATGGACTTATCAAAGTACCCCAAGTTGTATCAATTGAGCTCATATGCATTAAAAAATACTACAGAAATTTGTATAATTTCATCTGAGATTCATGCAAATATATTTCATCTACATGATTTCCATTATTCCATTAACAGCAATAATTAATCTGTCATATTTTGTGGTAATGTAAAATTGTGTCACCTCATTGTGAACACTAGATTTTGAGGAGCAATATCGTGTTGCTCATGTCACTTTAGCAGCGTAGCTCCATTGTGAATTGGGCATTATTTTGTAGGATCCAACAAAAATTATGTTACCTACCCTACAACTCTCAAAACCTATCCCTACCATACATTCAACTTCTTCTGCAGACATCTGCACTGTGTAAATCATATGGTTGAAATATTGTATAATTATACAACTCCTTAGGAGCTGATTCAAACTGTAGATTTATGTAACTGCTTCCAAAAAACACCTAGTACTTATTTCCAATCATATAGTACTCTGAGATATTTAAACATTACCCTTATTTTATTTTTCAATGCCTTTTTGATAAAACTTGACTGCTTACCAGGGCACAAATTTGTACATTTGAACTGTAGGACTTGGTGAGTGAAAATTAAAGGATACTTTACAACTTTGAAATCAATCCTCAACCTCATTTTCAACCATTCACAGAATGTACCAATGCAATACTGGCTAAGGCATCTAGTGTATAAAAAGACTGTAACTGATATTTTTCTCATAATTTTCAATTTTAGAACAATAAGTTGTACAGATGAGCAATGCTGTCTGCTAGCGTTTGACTTGGGCTATCACTAGGCATACAATGGCTGCACTGTGGCTGAGTGGTTAGACAATTCGCTTCTCACCAAAGTCTCGGGTTTGATCCCGAAATGGACAAAGTGGTGCTAGGGTGGGTTATCTCCAGGTTCTCCGGTTTCCTCCCCTATTTCACTCCATCAGTGCTCCATCTTCATTCCATGTATCATCAGTGTCACCACCTGCAATGCAACATGTAGTAAAAGCGGAGGCTAAACACAACCAAAAAAAACAACTAGGGATTGTTGATTAAATGTTAACTTCATGAACAGTGTATCTGAATACATTTTTATTGAAACAAGCTAAACAACAATTATAAAAGTGTTGTTGTTTTCTAGTGCCTTGCATCTGGCAATGAAGCCATTAGCATTCGTGCTTTCCAATACTTTTGAACTGTAGTTTCTTCTGATCTTAATGCTTCACAGGTCTTCAAGTGTTCTTCATTCATTTCTGCTGGACCGTTACACAGGACACATATTGGTGAGGCTGAGATACCTATTCTGTAGAGATGACTTGCCAAGCAGTCATGATTTGTCAATAGTCGGAAGGCTGCAACAGCTGTTTTCCTTGGTCTCTGGGGGATTATATCTGGATTGGAAAGTAGTGTAATCCATTTTTTATCTTTGGCATTTGTTTCTATTTCTTGTAGGTATGAATGACAAAAATTTTTAATGATCAAGCATTTTATTGAGGAATATGAGAAATTGAATTTAGACTTTTATTTTATTGTTGTGCCTTTCTTTGCAAGTGAGTCTGCAGCTTCGTTCCCCATGACTCCACAGTGTGCTGGAATCCATTGGAGATGAACAGTCTTATTAACTTTTTGGAGTTGTGTTAACATTTTGTAGCATTCTCTAATTTTTGTTGACTTCTTTGTAGTATTTGAACATATTCCCTGAATTGCAGCTTTAGAATCTGAAAGAATTACTGCTTTGTTAAATTTAAGGGAAGATTTAATAATTGTCGGAGAGCAATGTATATAGCCTCTATTTCTCCATCATAATTTGTTGTGTCTCTGCCAACAGAATGATAAAAGGAAAAATGTGAACATGTAACTCCAGCTCCAGTAAGGTTCTCCTTGGAGGATCCATCAGTATATATGTGCAGCCATTCTTCTGTGGGATACCTAGTATTGATTGTTTCCAGAGCTAGAAGTTTTTGTATTTCTTTTGGTGTGTCTGATTTACTTATTTCCTCTATTAATTCCAAATTGAAGGTAGGTTGCAATAATTCCAATGGATTTTCTCTTATAAGTAGATTTTCTCTGGTGTTAGGAATGTTCAATTTGGATTTAATCTGTGTTACCTTTTCTAGGAAACTACTATGAGTTTTAAGGATTGAAGGGGGGAGGTTCTCTTCTGTCCATACAATTATAAAAGTAAAATGAACAAATTTGCCGGAGCTGTTTATATATATGCATGAATTCCAGCCATCTTTCTTTACCGGTAAGCTGCGTTGTCACACTATCAGAAAACATTACTCGTGGTGTCTTCTGAATGAAACAAGTATGTCTTTTACCACCAATAGAAGACAACTTTGTCCTTGTGTTGTTCGCAAATAAAATTTAATTTGTTTCAAGGCTGACAAACCCCTTTCTGCACTTGCAGTAGCAGAAGGAAATGTTAAAATCAGTTCACACACTTTATAAACTTCACTGTACACAGTATCAAGCCCATTTGATTACATATAATTTGCAATGGTTTGAACAGACTTGTTAGATAATCGGTTTGTTTTTTGACCACCTCCGTAGTGCAGTTGGTAGCGTGCTTGCCTCTGGAACGGAGGAGCCGGGTTCGATCCCCGGTACCAGCATGGGGATTTTTCCCACTGGGAGGTCTGGAACGGGGTGCACTCAGCCTCATTAGGTCCTGGGAGGCCAATTGAGGAGCTACTTGATGGAGAATTAGTGGCCCCAGGTCGAGAAGGCCACATAACTCGGCGGGAGGGCTCAGGGCGCTGACCATGTCCTACCCTCTAGAACTGAACCTCACTAATGACGCCTATAGCGGGCAGGAGTGGGGGGCGCAATGGCTGGGCAGCAAACCTTGGCCCCTCATGGGCTGTTGCACTGGGATTTTCTTTACTTTTTTACTTACAGTTTGGTTTTCAAAGACAGAATTCTGAAATAGGAAACATATGGTTCTCTCAGTTCACATAATACATTTGTTGGAAAACTTTTATTGTAACTCACAAAATGTTTAGAATCCAGTAAGGCTGGAAATGTCAACTATTTCTGTGATTCAAATCTTAATTTGGTCTGAGTTATTTATATTTCCAGGACTTTACAAAAAATCCTTAAGTGCAAAAAATGGGTTTCATCTTCATGGCAATTTCTCTTTCTAGGCCTTTCTTCATCCTCTTCATTGGCAATGCTCATAGTTTCTGACAATATTTCTTAAAATCTTATGTTTCTGATAGTTGATTTCTAATGTTTATCCAAAGCTGTGATTAAGTACGCTAAAATTGCAAAACTCGTCATATTTCACGGCATTTTCTCAGTTTCAAATAAGCCTGGCCAGCAATAAAGTTTATTTAATTCGCAGAACCAGTCGGGCACACATATTTATCATATATGTTATATATCATAATTGCTTATATTAAAATATATTTTCTAAGGATTCTTACTTTTTTTCTTCTGCTCACACTGCAAGTGTGGAAGAGCTGCAGTAGGCCTTCCCTACTTTACTATACTAACTTATCCACATATTTCAACTGCGAGTATAGTCATTTTACTAATTGTTTTATTACACATTGTTCATCCATTTCGAAGAATTAGTACTAGTAACTTTCTAGGTACACTGTACACCATGAGATATATAATACTAATACAATGTTGAGGACCCTAACAATTGCAGAGTATTAAAAGTAGAGCATTCTTGCTAACTACTAGCTGGTAGGTTCACATGTCACATTTCGGAGATGCTCGAGTGGGTATAGCGACATGGGATTCCTAAGCCTTGGCATGCTTATTCCCGCATTTCTCCACCTCACGACCCTCTACCCATATCATAATGAAGGCTGCAGCAGCAAGCATCTGAAGCCCTATTCTCTCATCCGTTCAGTGGTAGAGAACGAGATACATTCCTTCCTATGCAGTAATTCTTCATTAGAGAAACTGACTAGTATTATAACCATTATTAATATTACTTATTAATTTCTGTTTCACTTTAGCTATGGGCTTCGGTGACAGCTTTGTTGGCTCACAATATATGCCACTGCTGATGAGCTACGCTGAAGATAGAAATCACATTTATTGTTTTACTTTCTCTACCAGATACCCATGGTAGGCAGATGAAGTATTGTATTCCACCCAAATGTTTAATTCTAGATTTTAGTGGAAATATATGATTTGAGGTCTCCTAAGCCCAAAAAATTATCAGTTTTAAAAAACTATGTGTGCGGGTGGGTGTGCAGATGCACAAGCTGGTGAAATTCAGTTTCTTCCAAGGATGCGACTAAACATTTTCAGGACCAAACTCTCCTTTCCATGGAAAACTTGTGGTTATTTTTTACTTTCTTAAAAAGCAGTTCTTAACAATTTTGTTAAGATATTTGCATGATCAATCAAGTGTACATTTTTAATTTTCTGTGTAAGCTTGTAAAGTTCCCTTCATTCTGAATACATTTGATACACTTTAGTATATCTAACTGGTAAACCACAAGAGATAGACAAAATGTTATAATAATAATAACCCCTAGCGCAACAGCCCATCATGGGGCAAGGCCGACCATCTAGCTGCTGCATCCCCCACCTCTGCCCACTACAGGCGTCATGAGTGGGGTGCAGTACTGGAGGGTGGGGCGCGGTCAGTGGCCTGATCCCTCCTGGCCAGTTATGCGGCCTTCACGACCTGGAGTCGCTACTTCTTTATTCAAGTAGCTCCTAAATTGGCCCCCCTGGGACCTAACGAGGCTGAGTCCACCCCGTTTCAGACCTCCCAGTGGGGGAAAATCCTCATGCTGGTACCGGGGATCGAACCCAGGTCCTCCATGCCAGAGTCAAGTGTGCTACCAACTGCACTACGGAGGCAATCAAGACAGCACCAAAAATGTGCCTCTCATTAAAACACAATTTATATAAAACAAATTTGTGTAGCATTAACCATTCCCATGTTCTTGGCTTGAATTTTCAAATACTTTGTATTTCTTGAAGTGCTTGAATTAGTTTCTTGAGATGTCACACAAAGACTGGATATTCAATGCCACACTAAATGTGTAATGAAACCATTCTTATAAATATTTATCTTAATTAAGATGAGGTAGAGAGAAAAATAGGTAAGCTTTTGTGGGAATAGTTTCTAGAAGAGTTATAACAAAAATAAACAATAGCACATAGAGAAACTTCTGAATTAAACACAATTTCTTTCACAGGAAAGAATGGCTAAACTGATTCATTGCCTATCTTAGGTCCCAAGTAGGAAATAAAATGCATGTGGCATTTTAAACCCTTTACCCAAAGTGGGAGGCAGGTTCAACAGGGTGAAAAACAAAATTAAAAAAATATCTTGATTATTATTAAGACTTGAGAAAAATCCTACAAAACAAAAAATTTATAATCATGATTTCTATAGCAGGATTTATTTACAAAATATGATAGGAAGAATAATTAAGAAATGATAATAGCTTTTTATTACTATTATTTGTATACACAAAGTGGTTAGCATGAGAATCTACATAATTCTGATCATGTTAACAAGTAGAATGAAGATGTACAAGTTTGTGAAATGTTAAACCTCTTACTTCCTCTTGTTCTTCTTCATCTTCTTATCAGAGAAGTACCCTGGATAGATGATCATCCATTGCCTGGTGTGAGTGTGAAGGTGAAATGATGGTGAAATGGATGAAAGGAAAGGTGATTATTGAGCAGTTGATGGAATGAATGGCAGGAGAAACTGGAGAACCCAGAGAAAACCTGCCCAGATGCCATTTTGTCCACCACAAATCCCACATCTCACCTGGGATGAAATCTGGACTGCCTTGATAAGAGGCAAGCGGTCTAACCACTTGGGCAAGGTGCCACCTACAGCTTTTACTTGTGCTTTAATTTGTATTAATATCCCAGAAAAGGCAGTTTTATTACTGTACATTAGTTACACAGAGGAGAGAGATATGGAGGAACAGAAAAAAAAACAAAGTGTGAGAGATATAAAGGTATCTCCACATTCAACAAAATTCTGTGAGTTCAGCTAGTATATACATTTATAAACAAAGCAAGCTTATAGCGTTATCCACTTTACATGTTTATACGTAGGTGATTCAGGGTAAGTTTAGTCATGTTCCATACATTGTTACTTTTGTAACATTAATTCCTCTTTGACTTACGTTGTACTTTCAAAAACTGTTGGTACTAGTGAAAATAACATGTATTGCATAGAGAGTGTGTGTATTTGTTAAAAACAGTTAAAAAGGATGCAGTGTTCGAATCAGACCTTCTGACGAGAGGGGGAAACAAGCATATGTAATATTTATGGCGATAATGGTAGTAATACTAGTGATAACTAGCATTGGTGTATTATATACATAAAACATAGCTAGTAGCAGTGGCAGTAGCAACAATATGCATTTTACTGTCTTTAAGAGCACTGTGATTCTGTATTTCTGAGTAGTACAGTTATATAACTCTTCCAAAATTGTTTGATGAAAGTAAGGGGTGATTTGTTTTCCATTTTTCAAATCTAGTTTTGTCTACACATCCCCCAATTAGGGTAATGCATTTTCACTAATACATGTCACTTCCAATGCTGCAATTTTACCTGAGAAGCTGCACTGTTTGTATTACTTGAAGTTGAAGCCTGAGATTCGAACTGGAATACATCACTGCCATTACTTTCTGTAACTTTTTGCTTTCTTGACACAAATTTATCCATGCTGACATAGAATAGAACAGTAAATTGCAAGAAACTTAATTAATACTACAAGCTGTAATTGGCATTGCTGGCACAGAATTGCTGGAATTGTGATCCTGAATGTCAAGCCCCTAATAAAACTGAGATTTGTTTATGATTTAGCTTATTTGCGATATGATACTTTTGCTTACTCACAGCTTGTACTCGTACCATGTACAGTTTGCATCGAAAGTATTCCATGTCTTCTTGTATTTTCAAAGAGCAATAACAGTAAATACTTACACTAAAAAGAAAAAATACTTCCCTGGCAGGGAAGGAATTCTTTGACAAGCTGGGGAAATTATTTAATGTGAGGAAGAAATCCCTAATACTCACCTCCCTCCCCATCCCCCCGTTAATTCCAACCCTGATAGGGTGTCAATACAGTATGGCTTTAATGTGATCCAATTTCATATTACTGACAAGGTATCATTTTGATTTTCAGTTATTAATCACATTCTGATAGTATTAAAAATTACCTTTCTCTGCTCAAGATTACAAGATTTCAGAAAATTCCAGACATCCCGAGAGAATACCCACCTTTTGACAAATTCACGTTTAATTGGTTTGAAAACCGAAATAACAGCACAGTAATAAAGGATATCATAGTAGAATTACATGAGAGGAAACTCTGCTAATTGGCAAGCTGCAGATTGAGACATATTAAATTCTGGTTACAGAAGTTTCAAGGATATCATTGTGTGGCACATTGTTCCTTCCCAGAGCACCCTAGCGGCTTATCAGACCTGAGTACCCTGAAGGTTATAATTTTTCTTAAGTTACCAGGACTGTTAGATAACTTTGCAATCTTTAAGTTTTGCATGTCAATGAATTCATTAAAACCTAGTTAAATTTATCCAAAATGTTGCAAAACCTAAAATATCTCATACGTTTCTGTGGCATAGATCACTATTGCTTTCTAAACTTCAATTACCTTTTATTGAACGTGTTGAAAACTCCTATGACCTTTAAGAAAAATTATTGCAGAATTTGTGTGAATAGTAGTTGTGCATTGCAAGATAACAAATTGCTTCAAAATTTTACTTCCACTATTGTGCTAAAATTAAAAAAAATTGTGCAAAGATATGTGTTAAGTATATACCTGTTTTAGTTCTAAGTTTTCAGTGCTCCTAAAATATTTGTCAGACTTTTGTTTATAATTACACAGGCCTGAAACCTGAGGTCAGCAAAACGTTTTCTCAAAGTCTGTGCCACATTTATGACTTTTGAAGTGCTGAATCCAAAATGAGCTATACTTTTTCTGGAATGGTCATGAACTCATTTAGCAAAATGAATGCAGTGGTGTTGAATTTAATAGTGAAAAATTATGAAATGGTAGATATAAAAAATACTAGTGAATTACTGCACACCACAGTTTCTCTATAATTAAACCTAATCTCAGATGTATACAACTTTGAAAGCATGCATAAAATGATTTTTGAAAGAATCTCAGTTGCACATTATAAGGGCACAAACTTTTTAACATTTTTGCATGTTTCTTGCTTTCACCTTCAAATTCCACAGCCATCATAGGCTAATTGACTTGTAGAAATTGTGCTGTAGAATATTAAGGCTTAATGTTAGCAGATATTATTTCGATTCAGAATTTTCCTTCAACATATAAGATGGAAGGCGATTCTGTATTAATAAGTAAAGAATAATATTATTTTACTCATAAACACTTATTTTAAAGAGAAAAAAGGTTTTCACATTTTTATGGCATAATTTACACAGAATAATTAATGCAGGTCTCACTGAGGTATAGGATAGAACAGCAATTAATCTAAAATTTTGGTTATCTTCACTTTTTCCATAACCAACTTGTTTCACCACAATTTAGTATTTTGGTTTTGTACAAATCATAATTTATGCTAAAACTATGTCTAGAGGAAGACAAAATATAACATTTTCAAAAAAGAATATTAATAGCAATGTTGAGGGTACCCAGGTGAATACCATGTAAATATGTATTTGATGAATTTTTCTGAGATATTTTTATTTATATGGAATTTAAAAGGTAGCCTATAGAAACTGTCTTTAAAGTTTTAAATATCACTTCAGGAACTTCTATCCCTTTTGTACCTACAACAAAATATGTAATAAGACCATTTCTGTAAATGTTTACCTCAATTAACATGAAATAGAAAAATAAGCTTTTGCAAATATATTTTGGAGATTAGAAATAGTGGCTAATGGAAGCCATGTGAATGTAACATCAGATTTTTAAACACAAATAAATATAGCATTAATTAAATAAAATTAAAACAATAATGTTATTAACCAGATGCTTCTAGAGAACAGTGTTTTAGGAATTAAATAATGAGGATCTTCAGTCGTTTTTTTTAAAGCATTTATTTTTTGAAATTATTCAGAGAAACTTCGACCTGTTAACTGTCTGTTAATATTCCTTAATTATTTACCTCAGAAACATATTTTAATTGTAATAATTAATCCCAACTATTACTTTTCCTTTAAAAGATATCACTCAAAACAGTATCTTTACACCAAAACAATAATTCTTTAAAGACTAGAGTTTGTAGCCCTTATGTGGCCTTCAGTCTATGAAAACAGTTTGTCAGCATTGGTAAAAGCAAATGGAGTATTTAATATGATAGTTTTAAAAGCATCACCTTGTAATATTAATACTCTAAAAATATGTACATATAGTATTTTGAATTTGACATCATTTCTGGTTTCAGCATAACAAAAATACATAAAGGAGAACTAAACATCTTTTAAAACATTTATATAACAGGCCTGTGTTATTTATTTTGTTACTATGCATATTGTATTTCTGTATCTAGCATTTATATTTTGTGCTATTTATTACATTTCTGTCATTATTTGCTCCCTCAAATGATGTTGTAAATGTCACTTCAATAATGTTAGGAAATAAAAAACTGTAAAAAAATTAAATAATAAGTATATGTGACTGCTAAAGGAAGCTATGCATTATTTTATTGGTGAGATATTTTGGAATTTCAAAATAGGTGAAGAATAGGTTTCTTTCATTAGAATCTCACTCAAGTAGAATTTACTTCATGACTAGTACAAAGTATACATACGCCCCCTCCCCCTCCCATCATAGCACAACAGCCCATTACCAACCAACTGGTGCTTTCCCACCTCTGCCCACCACAAGCGTCATGAGTGGGATGCAGTACTGGAGGTGGGACATGGGCAATGCCCTGGTCCCCCTGGCCGGTTATGCTGTCAACTCAACCAGAGCCACTACTTTTCAATCAAGTAGCTCCTCAATTGGCACCTCAGGCACCTAATGATGCTGTGTGCATCCCAGAACAGAAAATCCTCATGTTGGTACTAAGAATCGAACCTGGATCTCCCGCTTGGTGAGCAGCAGTGCTACTACCACACTAAGGGGACGACCAACGTATATATATAGCTTAAAAGAAATAGATTTATAAAATATTGACTTAGTAAAATACTAAACTACAGTAGAACCCTGCTTAATCATACCTATTAAAGGAGACAGCTGTTTTGGATAGCCAAAGATAATGAATTTAAGCAACAAGAGGAAGAAAATGTATTAAATGTATTAAAATGTGCACTACGTTAGTTACAAAGACTACTTCACGAAATCAGTAATTTTTTTCTGAAGTTTCTTCTTGCAATACGCATGAGCAACTATATCATATCACCATTTCATTAGCAAATGTCCACTGCTTTGTTTTATAAAATGGAAGGCAATCTAAAAACAAAATGTTTTGCGTTATTGATTCAATAATTCAATGTTTCTCATTAGGATTTGAATACAAATTTTTAGTAATGCTTTGTAATGCTCTGATTTCCTCATCCATTATCATGTTGCTAAAGGGTTTGAGTTTCTGTTCAGTGTTTATTATAACACTCTTTCTTTTCAATGGTGTTACACAAATCAACCATACTGACTAACACTAACAACAAAATAACAGCAGGCCTCCGCATTGAAAGTTGCAAGCAATTAACACTTGTTAAAATTGTATAATATTTCTTGAAATGTGGGATAGAGGGTGAAGATAACTACATGCAATACAAAGTACCTGTATTGGTTGGTGCAAGGTTGAGACAAAAGAATAATCACAATTGTTGCAGCCACGTTGCCTGTGAAAATTTGAATCATTCCCCTCATTTCTCTTTTTTTCTCTGCTGTTTTAGTTAAGTGTAGGACTAAAATTCTAAACAATCTCCCACTTTATGCACAAATACCAGCTGCAATGGATGAATCATGGACAGCAAATGAATAAAGTCATGCTCCACTACCATTCCCAGGGGAAAAATATTTGGGTTGTCCAAGAAAAAAATGGGTTGAAAATGTTTTGCTGAGATCATAACAGGCCTTTAGCCTTACTGGATCGTGATGATGACAGTTTATGCAAGAGATATAAAGATAACAATAGTGGGCAAAGAAAGTTGTGTAAATGTAACTTCTCATCACAAGTATTACACTTTTGTGAAAAGTGGTATTTGCAGCATTATTCAAAGGAGCTTCTCAATTTTAATGTATCTTTTGGCATTTAAAATACCTCTGTTTTAAGGAGAGATTAACCTGATTTTACAACAGAACACAATAACATTTATTTCATTAAAACAGATAACATATTCTTCTTGGATACAACTCACATCAATATGCTTGTTTTATATTGCTCTTTTACAAGATATTGAGCTTTAAAACAAGTAACTGTACACCAAAAAATAACCTCCTGTCTTGCATTATACACATTCTTAATACAATCCATTATAATGAACGCATATGTTGGTAACACTGTGGGCCTGTCAAGTCTTTTCTATCGTCACTTTTCCATTCACATTTACAAGAATACAAAACATAGTCCCGTTTTAAAATAGCCAGGAAGGAAGGCTGTTACACAATGGATACATTCAACATGTAATCAGGATACAAGAGCCTAACAATTTTAAAACAATAGACTATGCTTTGCTTAAGGCTATTTCTCTGCATAAAAAAATAATATTAATCTGTATAACTTTACAACTAAAGAAGTTATCCAACATTTATAAAACTGCTGCATGTATACAAAACAGAGTCTGCTTTCATCCAACATCTTCTCTTTTATCTTCTCTCACACACATTTATCACATTCAGTTTCACAGTGAGGTCAACAGAAATGTTCTATATACTAGATCAAAAGACAAAAACGATGCTGCATTCACTGTAAGAATGAAGCCCTGTGGAATCTAGCAGTCTGAGGGTTACCACAGTAAACGCATGTAAACATTTATAGTCCACTGAGACACTGATAGGTTCCCTGTTTTTTAGAATTTCAAAGATCATTTTTGTTTTGAAAACCTGTAGTTCATAATTGAATGTGTATGAGATTATTCAATAAATAAGCTTCCCCACGTTATAAATATTTTATTTTGTAACATAAATATTCCTTCATTTCTACACAATTGCCTTGAACTTTTGATGCATTCATCCCTATATTATACTAAATTACCGAAACTCTCCCTAAAAAATTCTCAGCTCAGATGCTCTCATCTCCTAACCATAACCAAATGCATGTCTGTCTTTCTGATACCACATTAGGCCATTGAAGCTACAGCCCATCCTCATCTTACAGTATGCAGAGGTGACATGAAAAGGTACCTAACATACACAAACTTTGCAGTATCACAACATCTCATGAACGTTGCGACTTGTTCTGATGAAATGTTCAACATCCACTCACAAATCAAAATTCTTATGTCCTCCTAGATCTGTTCATCCAGTTCAGCAACATTAGCATTTGTAGAGGTAGTTGAGGGATGATTATATTAAACTTTGTCAAGGAACATGTTGCAACACCTTCACACTATGTGATATACAGACATAATGGTATCATCGTATACAGCAACAAGTTTTTTGTTGATGTTAATTGCACCATATGATGGCACACACTTCTTACTGACACCAGGTTTCAAGTATGTGTCCATTTACCATTCTACCAAATTCCTCATGCAACGAACTGGGTAAAAATCTTCATTTCTCTGCACATGCACTTTCATAATGATTTCATTAACTTGCACTTGCCAACATACACATACATCTTGTAATTATTTTTGTAACAAAGCACAGGGAACTTATTTATTGAATAAACCTCATATATGTTTAAAGTTTGTTTAGATATGTGAAGGACAATGTATTCACCATAAGCAGTAGAAACCACTAGAAGATTCTCTTATTTTAATAAATCTGCAAAATTGCTTTGTCAAATTCATGTCAGAGACCGAATCCAGCAATATGCTTTAATGCTTGGTCTGTGAGCAGAAATATCAACAAATATTCAGTTTGCCAAGAGATATGGTTCTCAAGAAGATCCAAACATTCAAAAGATATAAAGAAACAAAGAACTCCTTGCTTCAAATAACATTAGAAAATTCATTAAGAAGTATACATATCATCATGAGCAATAAAGAAATTTCAGAAAATGTTCAGTGTATGAATGTATCAAATCAGCTGTATATTGGAGAAATGAAACTAAATTTGAATGCCAGATTAAATGAGGATAACTATGAGGCAAATTAAACATAAAAATAATTAAGAAACTGCTGTAGCCTTTCTGGCATGGAAAAAACATGACTTTATGGAGGAAGTAAAGTTGTGCAAGGTTACGCACTTTTAACCAATTGGGAGGGGTTACTCATCACGAGATGAAGACAGACATTTTAGTATACCCAATCATATTAAATATGTAGATCTAGGAAGAGATGAGGAATCTCCAATTGATTGTAAATGAGTATAAAGACAAATTTTAAAATGCTCTAAATGTCTGATTTTCTTATGTTTATCACTGAAGATTTGAACATACTTCAATCCATTGTTATGAATTCACTTCATTGAGCTGTCCAAATTATGGTTTGGCACAAGTTTGGAAAGCAATGACACCTCATGGAACAGATTTAGTCCTAGGCAGACAGTGTTTACAGCAGAAAGATTCTGCCTCATGTTTTCTCAAGCTCCACAAATAAGTTATTGACTATTATGATAATACAAATGATTGACATGTAATGCAGTTTCTTGAATCCTTGACAACAAAGCTGTCATTTGTATATACAACCGTAAAATAGTGTGTGATTAGAAGGGAAGGAACTCTGCAGTGTGATGTAAGCACTGTCTTCCCTTTCTGTATTCCAGTTTGGCAGTCTGTTTAGTCATAAGGTTTATATTTTGAGAGAATATTGGTAACATAAGAGAATAGTAGGCATATCAAGAACATTGCTGATGTGATGAGAAAAACAATCATGATGCAGCTCAAGATGTTAACAATAAGCTATATATCATATCTGTAAATCATAACACTTGATTGTTAAACATTTTATTAAAAACATTGAGATGCTGCATTTTTAATTTCTGGATTTTTGTCGTAAAGCCCTGACATAGTAACAGTTCTCCAGAAGCAGGTACCTGAGATCATTTGTTGTGCGTTCTCTCTGTTTATACCTGAGATACAGAAAAAAAAGAGAAAAGCAAAATTAGCTAACTGCTCTCTTCTTTCTTTCTGTTTGCCTCAGGTTCATATTTTGATTATAATTGTGCTATAAGTATACAACTTTAGAAAAGCGATAAATAAAAATGGCTGTAAAGGAATTGTAACACGTGATCTTGCTTGCTGATAGAAAGAAAGTAAATGTGTTGGTGAATATTTTCACATGTCGCAGATTGTGTATGTGTGTACCTGACACTAGTATGTGATGTGCAGCTTCATTCTTAGAGGGAATGGAGTATGGTGCTGCTAGGAGCTTCCCGTCACACTGTGCCGCCTCCAGCGAGGGGCGGCAGCATCAGGTGGATGTCACGCCAGCTCTGTGTAGGCGCCTCTGGATTGCCGGTACTGCACTATCGCTGTGCTGGGTTGCTGGGGCATCATCGGATACGTCCTCATCATTACTGGTGCCACCCTTGTCATCTGTACATAGAACATATAGATGTTACCATTGAGCACTGAGGTTGATGCTGTGTGTAAATAAGGCTTTAATTACTACTTGGCAAAGCGACAAGACAGCCTTGGCTGTCGAGCACTACAATCACTTCTTATCTTGTTTATTAGAACAACGAAATAATAGTAATTTGGCATATAGTCAGAGATAAAACACAAATAGATGCTCTCTTGCACCTGCCGCTATATGAAATGCTGCTGTCCTGAAGAGATGATTGCATCTGAAGAGAGTGTACACACACTGTATCGCAGTGTTTGTGCGATAAGCTCACATAAACAGCTGAACAGTTTTACATTCTTTCCAATACGCCTCATGGCTTTGCCAAGTAGTACAGAGGTATGGGTTGATAGGAGGCACATATAGTTGAAAATGTTATAAAACATACACATGAACATTACTTTCTCTCTAAGATAAGTTTAGAGGTTTTAATTAAAGAAGAAAATTTCAGGGAGGTAAATGAAATGGTTCAGTTAGTAAAGTCTTATTGTGATTTTCTTTTTTAATGGGAACTTTTAGTTTTTTATGCTACTTAGAGTGGTGATTTCCTTTGGTTCTTCTTTTTGAATTTTTTTATTTTCTAGTCTACAATCTCTTTAGTAAAGCCATTTTTCTGTACATGTTGCAGTATCTTGTTGTACCCTTTCGTGTTCATAGAAATGTTTTGTCTAAAAGTGCTACACTTTTATAGTCATGATGATGTAAGCTGTCGAGCACCTGAACTAAGGGACACAAAGTTGGAAAAAGATTCTTCTAACACAAAGAGTATGACAAGAATGCAATATACTGGCCTCTCTCTCTCTCTACTATGTACATAGTGATAAACTAAAAATAAGTTTTTTGGAAGTGATTTGTAGAACAGCTATTAAAAATGGATTACATTATATATCATAATTTTGCTTCAATTGATACATTTTTAAGGAAATTTGAATTTTTTAGAATAATGCATTGAGGTTCTTATTAATCACTGCATAGTGTTTATTTACATGATTAATTGTTCTATCATATGGACCTTGTTTATACTAATGTTCAAACTTTAATTGGATTTGAAAGACTTGATGTCCAACCCAGGTCTTAGATGATAGAAGATAGAAGTTCAAGTGCCTTGTCACAATAGCTCTGGGGAAAAGCATCAGCACTTAAAACTCATTACTTTACTGTTAGGCCAGTACGTACCTGTGGAGGTGGTGGGGGCATAACGTACTGCCCCCGATGCAGGTGAGGTGGCGGCGGTTGATATTGCTGTTGCATATGATGCTGGAAGTACGATTGTTGCTGCTGATACTGATATTGTTGCTGCTGCTGTTGCTGCTGCTGTTGTTGCTGCTGCTGTTGGTAATATAGGTCCCCGTTAACGTGAGGACGATGATAATACTGTGGTAGTGATGATGGAACGTTGGTAGGTTTTGCTGGCAGCTTGCGGTGTGCTGGTGTTGTCGGAGCAGACCGTGTCAGACTGCTGTTGTTGCTGGCAGTTTCCCAGTCCTTGAGTAACGCCAGGAGTCGACCTCGTTCCTGGGCAATCTCATCCTCATTCGCAGAGTCGTAGTCCGGACCCTGCACAACACAATGCAACTCATCCTGGTCACACATGAATGTGCACTGTCACTAAAAAAATTCTGTTTGTTGTTTCTATATAATAGACTCAACCAAGAACTCATTGTAAAACAGACCTGCTAAAGTCAGCATTTAAGGAGAGTAATATCTAACTTTTCAGTCCAATTAGAAGGTAGAAAATAGTTGCAAGGATGGAACCCTTATACAAATAAAAATATCTGACATGTTAAGATTCGCATCACTTTGTCTACCATTCAACAAATTATTCTTAAGAAGATTATTCTTTATCTACTTCAGATTAATCACAATTAAGGTTTGCAGAAATGCTTATATTACATATTTCCTTGTATACATAAAATGAATAGTAGAAATATGTAATGTTCATGTGACAATTAAATATCTTAAGAACTAGTCACTTTGTGTTAGCTTTGAAGTTTTGTTCTCTTAGCATCACCAGGAGTGAGGGGAAAAAACCAATGAATAATGACTATCATTTGAGAAAACTTTTTTTTAAATTGGTAGTCATTTTTCACTTTTTGGTTTGTTTCTTTTTTTTTTTTTCTTTTTTTTTCTTTCTTTCTTCCTCCTTTCCTTCCTTCCCTCCCTCCCTCCCTCCTTCCTTCCTCCCTTCCTTACTTTCTTTTTTTCCCTGCTCTTCTTGTCATGCAAAGACAAGAGAATTTCAGTCATCATACAGTGACCAGCAAAAAGATTTGACTATTGTTTAAGCCTACTATATACCCTTATGTCCACTTTTATATATATATAGTGTGTAACACCCGCTTTTACTACATATGGCACCGCAGGCAAAGACACTGATGATACATAGAATGAAGATGGAGCTCAGGTGGAATGAGATGGCGGGAAAAACCGGAGAACCCGGAGGAAACCTGCCCCAGCGCTGCTTTGTCCACCACAAATCCCACATGCAGTTGGCTGGGAACAAACCTGGGTATGTCCACTGTATAGGAAATATGTATTAAAAGCATTTCTACAAATATATATCTTGATCAACATGAAGTAGATAGAACAATGGGCATTTGTAAGTATAATTTGCTGAGGAATGGTTAGATGTCATGCAAATGTAATGCATCAGACTTTCACTTGAATAAAAGTTACCTTTGGAAAATTTCATAATTATCATCGTAAGGTTGCTTGCTGAAATTGGCTAAAGCTTATGAAAAATAATAATTTGAGTGATAATGAGCACTGAAAGAAATTATGGATATAAGAAATTACTTTTAAGGGTAAAGAGATTAAGATTAAAATTACGATTAAGATTTACAATGCACTCCTATGTTGGCTGGCACTTTAATGTCTGAACCATCATATACCCATCTCCATTAGTAGTAATTTATACCAGTAGTGTCAATCATGGTCCTGAGTGGCAATGGCACACAGCGAACCACTTGTGAAGTCCAGGGCATAGCTGACCAATATGTTAGAAACCAGTTCAATACAAGTTTTTGCATGATGTAGCCAGAGCACTGGCTGTGTCAGAGACTGTAGGCATGAATCACCCACACTTGCCTATTCAGCATAGACCCTTTAAATCCAAATGGGAAAATCAATTCTTATATAAAGTTGTCAGCAGTAGTATGCAATCAATATGTTGCACTAAAAGAATACAATATACAAAAAATTATGAATTGAAACACCAGTGTATAGTGAGCTTAATTTTGAAGAAATTTCCAACCTCTATTGCTAATTATGTTTTATGTTATTTCACTTATTTGAAAGTAATCCAAATAAATATTCTCTTATTTTTAATTCCAAGATGCTAAGTATTGTATCTCACTTCAAGGATAACCGGATATGAAAGGTACCGTATGGCATTTTCGATTGATATTGTAACATCGTACAACAATATACTGATGACAGGGGGACCGGAAGGCCTGAGCAATTTTGTGTGTGCATGGCCGTAGCAGTGTGATAACAACAAAAAGGGCCAAGAAGCTTCTTGTTGGTTTTTGCTGAGTCATTGTGCATGTGCACATGGAAAGATCTCAAAAGGTCTCATGACATTGGCTCCAGTATAAATAGGACCATAGATGCCATGAGCAGTCAGACAATAGTTTTTAGTTTTTGAGTCAGTTTGAGTTGAGTTGTTTAGTTGTGTAAGTTGTCATGTACACTTAGTTTTTAGTTATGAGAGTGAGTCAGCCAGCCTGCCAGTGAGTACGTGTGTGTCGTCGAGTGATTGTATCATAATAGTCAAGACAAGGGACAGAGAAACTGGAGAAAGGCATTGAAACACTGAGAAGGATTATCAGAAGAGTAGAAAGGACTATAAACTGTGTTAACAATGAGAAGAAAATTGTGCATTTGTAGTAAAATTTAGGACAATAAAGTGATCGAAAAATAACCAAATTTTGAATTTTGCAGTCTGCTACAAGTTCATATCAAAATTGTTATTATTAATATTGTCTAATGAAGCTTACATTAATTTATTCATCTCATATTAAAAAGTCACAAAATATGTGTGTCTTTAAGGGGTATATGTAAACAATAAAATTGTTCTTCACAGTTTGAGAACTGCTAACCTAAAGGCTAGAATAGATTTAATAATCTCTATAAGCTGAGCCAAACCATAAGAAAGTTGTAACAGTATTTTCTAGTTTTAATCAACCTAAATAACTATGTAAACCAATAGGTAGTTTTCTATTTATAACTGACAAACTAAGAAGCACTGTGCTCGTCATACATAAAACTTGTATGTGTACTATGTATCCTTCTAACCAATTCTGAAGAAAAACTTTTCATAAGGTGTATGAAGTATGTAAGTGTGTAAGTAAGGTTTTACCTGTGAACACAGCCAAGCTGCAGGTATATTCACACAGGTAATGGCTGACAATGCTCCTAAGATTGACATGAGTTATATCATTCGGTGTGTAAGCCAGTTCTCTACTTCTTTGCCTATTTGTGCCCTGAATTGCATGTAATCTTGACACTACTGTTTTATACAATGAGCAACCTTGATGATTATGACACGAATGAATATTTGTCATACTGATATTATTGAGACAGAATATTAGAAGACCCCAAAAGAAAATCGTTTATGTGAATATTTGTTAGGAGTGTAATTTGTTTTTTGATGTTGGTATGAGTTGGTTAAATGACGAAAATGTGTTACTAATGTTCATTGTTACGAACAATTAAGTTTGTTTAAAGACGTCATAAATATTTCCATATTTAATTTTAATATATATGTATAAATATTAGAATTATATGTGTTCAATATTGAAAGCGAAGGGAAAATGGCTAAGGATCGCTTCCCTAACAATGCGGGAACTATTTGATGAACGCATGCGCGGATGTACACGTGGCAGTCGGAATGATAGACTCGCAACTAAAAGAATCGGCACTAGCGCCTAAATATTCAAGGTGAAAAGACGTGTTTAGGTAGCGTGTGAACATTGTAGAACATTTATCAGACTTTCATCAAGCTTTTGTTCCACTTTTTGAAAAAGTGGAAAGACTTAAATAATCTAAAATGGTGCTAAGAGGATTTATTTAAATGTAAAATAGAGAAAAAGTGTTAATAAAATAATACATTGTGGTGAAGAAACATCGTATGATTATTCATTCCATCTGTTACCACGCCATGAGAGAAATAAGAGCCACATCGCTCAAAATTGAAGCAACACTGCAATAAAAACAGCACCATTATGTTAAGATTATCCACAAATTGGATACATTTTATGGAATCATAGCATTATGAATTGTCAGAAATAAATCATAAAATAATTTGACGTTCACAGCTGACATAATTGAGAGCTGAAATCTTCATACGTTTGTAAATGAGACATTAGTTTCTTCCTGCATTTCATTTTTATTAAATGGCATGTTGAAGTGATAAAAAGAATACGTCACTTGCATATATTTCCTTGCTGGAATAGAAGTGAGCCAGTGTTACAGACCGTAATATAACATGTTGAGTAATTACAAAATTATATTTGAATTGTTCTATACTTAATAATGCACACAGATTTTTGCATCTTTGTTGCTCGGGCAAAAGAATATCACAAAATGCTTTCATCCTCTTTCTATAAACTGCTACAACTTGGTATATATTATTCCATTGCTAGAGGAAGTACAGTACTGTTATTATTGGCACCTGTGGCAATTGTGCATGACATTAAAAAATACAGTAATACATTTGAGGTATATTCATTTTTCATTCTGGTACTTTTGGAAACCATCCTAAAATTTCTTTCTAAATATGTATCATGATTAATGAATAGAAAAAGTCAGATTTCTATTCCAGCACAGTAAAATCCCACTTAACCAAACTGCAACTAACCAAAACATCGCAGGATGAAAAAAGGAAAGTACAGAAGAATGAAGGAAAAAATACAAGATGCTTTGTTTTAAGGGTAGAGAGATACTTTAATACTTTAACTGCACTCCTATGTTGGCTGGCACTTTAAACCTTTCCAGCCCAAATTGTTTTGACTTATGCCAGTCTTCCTCTAATTCATAAAACTTGTTTTCATATGTGCGTAAGGGATTGCCTCATCAATTGATTTGAATAGCGAGGATTGTTACGGCAAGACAAATGCACTGGCCATCCACTGAAAGCTGTAGGTTGCAGGTTCGATTCTCAGCAACTGTACTAAATATGCCTGTGGTAAAGGATGTGGGAGGCCCCATGTAAAATAATCAGTACTTACAAAATTACACATAATGAGCTACTCATGTGACTAGAGATTAGAATTATATACAGTGAAATGTTATGTTGTGAAAAGTAAGTTGTACTTACACTTTCTATCTTTTCATCCAACATCCTGAAGAAATCCATTTGACTAGACGATATTTCTCTGAAAAAAAAAAGGAAAAAGCAAATTTAAATTGTTACTGCAAAATCTAAAATGTTATGAAATGTGTGCGGCACGTAGTGATAAACAAACCTAACTTGCAAACTAGAACCATGTTCTTTTTACTAGGGATATTTCAACCATGAACACTGAAGTATGATAAATAACATGGTTTATTTCTCAGTTAAGTTTAACTGTGCAATTTCTAGCTTAATAAGCAGTAGTTAAGAGTATTAGCGTTTCACATGCTGAGAATGAGGGTGGTTTACCATCCAGTAAATGCTTCAGAAAAGTAGTTAAAGGTTTGAGATTAAATTTGTACAAATATATTCATATCAGGACCCACAGCTGTGCTTATAGATCCTTCTTTCTTTCTCTCTTTCTGTCTCTCTCATTCACACCCTTTTTCTCCTCCCTCTTTTTCCCTTTCTTTAATCCTTTATTGCCCTCTCACAGAGAGAAAGGGGGCTTTCTCTCTGTGTACAACTTAAATATCAATGATGTTTTCAACTTTCTTTTACCCTCTCTCTCCCCTTGCACTGCCTATCTCTCTCCCTCCCCTCCTCTCTCTCTCTCTGTATAACTTCAATATCAGCAATGTTTTAAACTTATGTAATAAAACTGCTTTTCATAGTAAATAAAAATTTGAACAGCAGTGAGTGCTTTAACAGTATGCAAAGTTATTTTTCTTCCTTATGTTTGTTATGTAATAGGAACTATTGGTACTTCTTCTCAAGGTGCGCAAATGAGTACAAATAACAGTAGTGAAAATTGTTATGTCTGCTTAAATAAGTAAGCAGAAGTATTGTATTTCAGTAAAAATTTGATACAGGAATTTCACCAGAAATACATGTTTTGAGACTCCCTGAATCCTCCCCCCCCCCCCCAAAAAAAAAAAAAAAACATTTTTGGTAGAAGGTCTTTCAAGCATGCAATAATAATATTTTTGAGAAAACCATCCACCCCAATTTATCCTTTACATGGAAAAATGTTCAAGAATTTTGATTCTCTCAAAAATGTTTAACGATTTTAATTAAAATATGTGCTGAAGATATTTTCATCACAAATGAAATATATCTCTTGAAGCTTCTCAAGTCCTCTTCTTAATGAATGACTGGCAAACCGAGAGAGAGAGAGAGAGAGAGAGAGAGAGAGAGAGAAAGAGAGAGAATATCTTAGTACACAAAAAATGCAGATCTCAACGCACATAATTTATGTGATTTCTTATGTGATTTTTTTAGGGGTCTAACTTTTTCTGAGCTAATCACCGTTTTTGGTATGAATTTTCAAATACTTATGCTATTCTCAAATATAAAGTCATTTGTTGTTTTATACCCTGGTTCATGCAAAGAGAACGGAATGTCAATATCATCACATAGTGACTAGCTCTAAAAAGATTTAACTATCGCTTAAGCCTACTGTATTCTCCTATTATCATTGTACCTATAAGGAAATATGTAGTAAAACAATTTGAATAAGTGTTTATCTTAACATGAAGTAAATAGAAGCATAAAGGTTTTTAGGAATAGTTTGTATAAGAGTGAGTTGAGAAAGTTCTGTGAGTGCAGCAGAGCAGATTTTTATAATATGTATTTATAATACTGGAAGATAATATTCATGTGATAATGACAGACCACTCTTAAGAGGAAACTGGATACTGTTTTGCAACATTTCAGAATAAAAACCTAATTTTTTTCGAATGTTCATGGAAAAGTTATCATAGTATAGAAGCAGGGTGCAGTTGCAATTTTGCTCACCTAGATTTGGCCAAGTATATGCAAACAGCATGTGGAAATTTAAAATTTTATCTTCTCATAATTTTTTTTTCTTACATTTTTGACACTTTTAGACAGTTTCCCCATGACCAATTCGTTTTCAATTTTTTTAGATTTTCAGTATGTATTCTTTAAAGATGAATGAAATGATTTAAATAACTGTAATTTCTATGAAGTTTAGTATTGAATTTAGGGTTTTAATATTTTAATACACATTATTGATCTTTTGGAAAATAAAACTGTTATAGCTATATTTTAATATTTTTAAGGGAAAATTTTCATACTATACAAAACTTATTGCAATTTCAAGTTTTTCATTAAGTGGGGCATTTTACAGGAGACTGGGGCTTCATTTTTTTGAAAATTATGAAAATGAATTGTCTTGTATAATTTCCTTAATTGAGTAGGAAGGATTTAATTGAAAGAGACAAATGCTGAAACGGTGCACTCACGTTTGGGCCAGCAGGGGGCCCCCAGCAGGCAAGATGTGACGGTTACCAGTGAGGTTTGTCTTCTCTGGATCGTCAACTTCTTCTGGCTCCTCCGGCTCGGGCTCAGCGACATCTTGTACTGGACCAGGATCTGCCTCTTCAGCCTCTTCGTCACTGTCCGGATCCACTCCTGCACAAGTTAGCATCCATCAGCAGTGAAACAAAGGTAAGCCATAAAAACCATTATAAAACCTAACAAGCCCACTTCTGGGGTAGATGTCTGCCTTACATTCAAGAAGTCCTGTTTTGAATCTCGGTTAAGGTGAATTACCCGGATAAAACAGGGAGTTTTATATATATTTGTATATATTAGGTCAATTCTTTTTTTGAATAATTCCTCATAATGACAGTGTTGAAAGGTTATTTTCATTAATCAACACCCCAATAGTCGTTTGAAAGGAATAGACTATCAGTAAAATTTGTAAAAAGACATTGTAACAGTACACTGTAATTTGGAGCGTTTCAAATGTAAATAGTTTCACATTTTCCTCTTCACAAAAGCATGAATAATGTAACTGTAAGATTAATAATAACAAACAATGGGTAGTGTTGGTACTGTATCGGTGTATGTTTTCTTTGTTCTTAGTAAATAAACGGAATTTAATGTATTGTCAGACTTTTTTTCAAAAGTCCTAGTTTTTTCCACCTCTGGTGGACCCGGGTTTGATCCCCGGTATCGGCGTGGGGGTTTTTCTCGCGCTGGGAGGTCTGGCACGGGGTGCACTCAGCCTCATTAGGTTCCTGAGGAGCCAATTGAGGAGCTACTTGATTGAAAAGTAACGGCCCCTGAAGATCATATAATGGCCGGGAGACATCGGGGCGCTGACAATTGCTTTAAAATAATGCATGTTAAAAATGTTTAGTTCGATTTATAAACTGATTTATTTCCTCATTTCTGTCATTCACTATGCGCAATAAAAATCTGGTAGTAACAGCTACAAGACTTTCTTTTTATTTTCACGGCTGGTGTAAAAGTTATTTAAAGGGAACGTTATTACTTCCGATACTGCTTTGTTATAGTAAATACACTATCCCAAAAGTCCGATATTGGCATTTCGCTGTAAATATGAGTTTTAATATCCTCTGAATAAATCAAAAAATGAAAAACGAATGTTGATGAACAGCCTAATTCAAAAGCAAAATCTTGGATAAATGCCAAACTTGGTATGGAAGTTCAGCATCTTCCAAGGTTAGGACACAAAGATTTTCGAGGAAATTCCCCCAATTCAGCTATCTTTACGTAGAACATTGTTATTTATAAACAGGTTTACAATGTAAAAAACATCTTCCTGCATCCAAAGTTCAAGTTTTTATCCTCTTCCTCCACTCCTCTTTAACCTCCCAATGAAATTCCTCCAGATGCAATTCCCTAATTCCTCTTTTAATATTTCCCATCCATTTAACTCTAGATTGACCATGTTTTCGTGTTCCAACTTGTTTTGGTAATCTTATCTAGGCATTCTGCGGACATACCCGTACCATTCTAGCTGTTCATATCTTATAAAATCTAAAATTGAATACTGAACTTTCATGGTTTGTCGTATCACTTTGTTACAGATTTTTTCTAATTTAGAGTGTCTAGTGGATCTCGTGAAACAGTTCATTTCGGTAGATAATAATTTTAAATTTAAATTCCTATTCAGTGTCGAAGTTTCTGCTCCATAAGTTAATGTACTTCTAATTATTGATTTATATATCTGTAGTTTGGATTCTAAAGTTATATTCTTGTCGCATAAGACTCCATTCAACATGGAGATTGCTGTTCTGCTTTTTCAAATGCTATATTTAATGTCCTCTTCTTAACTACATTTGAATTTATCTTCACTCCTAAGTGCATATCTCTTCACTTTTTTTGATGCATCCTATGCTGTCTTCTGTAATTACATCTTTTTCTTCGACTCCACATAACAACTAGATTGTCTTCTTTAAATTAATTTTTAATCCCCATCTATTATGTTCTTCAATAAGTTTCCTACTCATACATATATTCTAAATCTTCGTAGTCCTCAGCTATAACTATTTGATCATATTTGTAACTTAGTATATAAATTGTAGAATTGTCCATTGTTTTTAATTTTCTGAAAAATGGCTTTAACAATTTTTATTAAAATAGCATATTGTTAAAATATGACTACTAAAATGTATATTTTGAAATATTTCTTTAATATCCTTTGAAGTCCTCTGCACTCGGAAAAAAGTTTGTATAATTGGTAAACCGCAATAAAAATGTACACCTTCTTAAAACACAAAATGTATTTCTTTTTCTTGCATAACAGATTTCTTAGATATTTGTCGTTATTGGTTTAAATTCTGAAGTGCTTTCACCACTCAGTTGTTTCTCACTATGTCAGAAACATGAGGTATTTCAAAGCCAGCACACAGTTATCCCTTTTTAAACATTTCACTATCTCTTCAGTCTTTTATATCCGTCTTGTGTCTACAACGAAAAGTGTAATGAACTTATTTCTGCAAAAATTTAACCCAACATGAAATAGGTAGAAAAATGTGCTTTTGTAAGAATTGTTGAAGCTATAAAAAATCTGATGTGTTACACTCATATGACTTTCTCTATTCTTGTACTAACTACTCTTACAAATTCTTATTCCTGTATCTTCTTCATGTTAGACGAGGTGAACATTTGTAGAAATTGTCTTGTACAAGCAAGGAGAATGTGGGAATACAGTAGGCTTTGAGCAATAGTAACTTCTTTTAAAGCTTTCAAACTCAGTTCTCTTTGCACGGCCAAGAGATAAAAAAAGTGAATAGCTTTCCATCTGAGACAAGTTTAAATATTGGAAAAGGAATATCTCCGAAATGGTTCACTCCACAAATGTATTTGGACATAACGTGTTTTAACAAGATCTACATTTTCTGCATAGCAAAATTTGGTCTGTCTCTTAGGGTTTACCAGTCATGCAAAAATCATCAAGAGTAAACTGGACTACATGGGCTATAGCTATAAAATTCAAAATATACATTTCATTTGGCTTAAAAATATCTCAAACATACGGCATTTCAATCAAAATCATTAGAGCTGTTTTTGACAAAATGCTTTTATTATATACTTTCTTATAAGTACAATGGGAATATGGGAATATAATTGCCTTAAGCGATACTCAAATGTTTTATGAGCTGGTCACTATGTGATAAATTTGAAATCCCTAACATTTGTATGGGCAGGAGGAAGAAAAGCGATGATTTCCCATTTGAAAAAGGTTGATTAAGGTATAAGTATTGGAAAATTCAAACGAATAACAAGGAATCTCTGGTATTTAACATAAATTATGTGCTTTAATGAGACCTACATTTTTGTACAGTCAAGATTTTGTCTGCCTCTTACAATTTACCAATTATGCAAATGTCATTCAAAATGAAGAGAACTTCAGAGGCCATTTCCAAAAAAATCCAAGATATAAATTCCATTTGTTACATAAATATCTTAAACACATAGTTTAATCAAAATTGCCATGAGTTATTTTTGAGAAAAGCAATGTTTTCGAAGGAACTTTTCATGCTAAGAATAGTTTGGGATGGGTGGAATTTTTCGAACATCTTCGTGTCGCATCCTTGAAAGATGCTGAACTTAAATACCAAATTTGATATCTCACAACTACTCGTTTTTGATTTGTTGGCACGCGCGTGCGCGCGCACACACACACACTTTCATTTTCTAAATGTTTTGAGACCCCCTAAATAAAAAAAAAGCACTTTTAGAAAAAGATCCATATGTGTGTGCCTTTTTGTACCCCCCCCCCCCTCTCTCTCTCTCTCTCTCTCTCTCTCTCTCTCTGTGTGTGTAAGTGTGTGTAAGTGTGTAGGTATGTGTGTGTGTGTATCTGTGTGTGTGTGTGTGTGTGTGTGTGTGTGTGTGTGTGTGTGTGTGTCTATCAGTCTGTGGACAGCATAACTCAAAAACGAAAAGTCGGTTAAAAACCAAACTTGGCATTTAAATTTAATGTCTTTTAAGGATGCGACAAAGATTTTGAAGAAAATTCCTCTACCCTAAACTACCATTTACATGAACAAATTTTTTGAAAATGTTGATTTTCTCGAAAATGGCTCTTAACGATTTTCATTAAAATGCCATATGTTGGCTTTGAATTTTCTGACTATAGCCTGTGCAGTCCCGTTTACTCCTGTTTTTGCATAACTCGTAAACCGTAAGAGATAGACCAAAGCTTACTATACAAAAAGGTAGATCTCGTTAAAACACAATTTATGTCTAAATGATTTTTTTTGTGAGTTTTGAAATACTTAAAATTTTCTCAAATGAAAAGTTATTCACTCTATCTCTTAGCCGTGCAAAGAGAACGTGATCTTTGAATATTGCTCAAAGCCTATCTATTCCCATATTCCCTTTGCACCTGCAAAGAAATAAGCAATAAGATAATTTCTGCAAATGTTTATCTCAACTAACACGAACAAGATATAGGAATAAGAGTTTGTAAGAATGGTTAATACAAGAGTAGAGAAAGTCATGTGAGTGTAACACATCAGGTTTTTCTAAAAATGATTTTTCTTCAGGGTGCCTCTAAGTATGTATTTCTGGTGATTGAATTTTTGGGTGGAATTCAATGCTTCCTCTACTTACTGAAAATACATAGTAGAAAAAGTAATAGACAATAATGGCTAGCGAAACCATATGAATGTTTATGTTTGAGGGGGAGGGCAGTTCCATTCTAATAAACTTTCCAAAGTAACGCTTAGAATAGTTTTATTTTTGTTATATCCATACATAGTCACTAACAATTTATCGCTATGTTTCCATGGGGACGTTCGTAGATTTGAGTCCAATCTCATTCTCAATACGATCCGCGTTTCCATGTTGAATTCAATTGGGAATGACATCGATTTGGATACTCAAGACTCAAGCATAATAATTCAAGCTTTTATGCTGGTCACTTGGTTTATGTTGGCGAACCTGTAAACATGTTTTCTGCGTAGGTTTTGAGGCTAGTGAATGTTTCAGAAGAACAGTTATTTTGCGAGATGAAAGAAACAATAGAAGTGGCTTTGTTGTATTTTATTACACCAATTCCGCTAAAAAAAACACAAAATGAGCGTGCAGGGTGTTACGAGTACTGTAGAAGTTATCATCTTTGGCAAACTCAAGTTGATTTGAATCCGATAGCGTTTTCTAAGAACAAAATTTCGATCCGATCCCATTTCTAAGAGGATGGGATCCAAGGATTCAGTTCGATCTGAATCCGCGTTTCCATGCAGTATTCAATCCGACATGAGAACTCAAATGGATTTGAATTCCCCATGGAAACCTAGTGAATGTCCCATGTTTTAGAGTCGCCGGAGACCCAGTTTGGGAATCTTGGCTGCATCAGCGCCTGTGCGTATGCTAGCCACGTTACAGAACATCGCTTGTTGTCTAATCTGCTAGGGGGAGCCCTCCACGAGGAATTGAAGGCAATAAAATGCCATGCATTTCTGTGAACACCCGCGAGACAAGAAAATGCAGTTTATTGCGGCTCCGTCTAGTCTGTGCTGCAATGTAGTGGCGGACTGACACGCAACAGAGGCGTACTGGTCAAACTATTGATCACTACCGCAATCGATTAAACCAATGTTCCCTGGCTACTGCAGTTTGGAAAGCGAGAAGTGGATGTTTGAGTTTCATGGTTTAAAAAATAAATATTTGAACATTTATATTTCATCATTTTATCCATTACTTTCCATTACTTATAAGCAACGCTCGCAGCAGGATTACTCTCTCTCTCTCTCTCTCTCTCTCTCTCTCTCTCTCTCTCTCTTTCTCGTTACATCTGCTTATTTACTCCTCCCTTTCTATCCCCTCTCCATCTCTCATTTTCCACTTCTCTTCCACACTCAATCTCAACCCCTCTTTTCCTTATCTTTAATAGTGTTTAAAGCCCATTGTTACTGCACACGGCATCACAGACGGTGCATGATGAAGTACGACTTGGGAAAGAAACATTTCGGCCTAAGTTTAGAGTACCTTCCTGGCATTTGCCAGTTAAGAGGACTAAGAAACCCCTGAAAAAGCAAGAACTAAATCAGAAAGTTCCCGGTGGAATCTGAACCCCAGACCTCTCGTTCATGAGCCCCCTGCCGAACTCGGTTAATTTTCCTTTTCTTTATGCAATTTACATGTTGTGATGTAGAGCATCTGCCTGCTGTGCCAAGGGCCTCAGGTTTGATTCCCAGCTGAGGAGTGGGAATTTTTCTCTAGCCAAGATTATTCCCTATACTTTCCAGAGTCTGCAAATATGAATGAGAATGTGAATGTGTGTAATATACTAAAAGCTCAAAGACCCAAAACCCACTGTATACGAGTTAACACCATTGCCTATAGGCAATATTGGTTTTGCTAGTCCGCTAGACATCTGCGTTTTTAGTTTGTTTAACGAGAGACATGCCGATTTGCTATGTTCACATAGTTGGTCTAGCATTTTTTGTAGTTCTATTAGTTGATGGAGTACCCTCACATACGTAAACCAATATACATGCCTGGAGCAATAATATCCTTTCAGGGCAAATGGAGAAGGAAATAGGAGAATCTCTCCAGCCTGGAAGTCATTTTGGGGTCTTAAGTTCATACTCTTAGACAACATGCCAAGCAGAGGAACTAAATTCCACGTATTGAAAATCAGTGTCAACCCTGTATGACTATGAGTATCAGACATGGTCACTAACCATGGTCACATGGTCACTAACAACACATCAAAAGAACAAAATCCAAGTATGCTAAGGGAAGATGCAACGCAAACTCCTGGATATAGATATCTCTGACAGACAGAATGTCTACTGTGAGATTAAACCCGTTATCACAGACAAAATACCTGCCACAATTAGCCACAATATTAAAATGGAAATGGGAAGGCCACATGGCGAGATTACAAGACAACAGGTGGACATACAAGGCTAATATTATGTGCGACTCCCGTATAGGAAAATGGCTACAAGAAAGACAGACGCAGATGGACAGATCTCTTCAAGGAGTACGCAGTGGTCACGAGTACCGAGACGAAGAAGCGATTGGAAATCTTTAGAGACACATCTGTGTATGACTAAATAGTGAATAGTGGACAAAAGCATGTGCAACACCTAACGTGGAGTAGCTCACCACTTTAGAATAAATGAGCATTCCCTACTGATAGGAGGCCTTTACCCTTCACGGGACATTTTAGGCTATTTTCATTTCTTTAGGCCAGGAGAAGACAACTTCGGGCCGTGTGACGTATTTAAACGAAGAGCCAGCTTGTACGTTCGTGTGACATCAGGTGAGAGCGGTCGTCAGATCTAACACTTATCGACTATTTTCTGTATCCACCAATTGCTCCATAATCACCTTTCATTCATCGATTTCGCCTGCATTTCATATCATTATTTTCCTCACGCTCATACCTAGTGAGAACCACGTGCTTCCAGGTCTTCACTCTGTTCCGGTCCATAGGTTTGTCTGCTCCCCGACAGACGTCTGACCCTAGGCACTGACTTGTAAGCCCTACCTAAGGGGAGGCTAATCAGATAAAGAAGAAGAGTCGTATGAAGAGTATGATGTATGGCACTCCGGTAACGTCAGTGGAGGACTTTATTGCTCGAGTCCAAGGAGCGATTGAAAATATTAAAAAACAACCGCACATTTTGGATTATGTGCATGAGGCTCAGCAACACCTACGTAGGCTCTCGAATGACGCAGGAGGTACACAGTTCGAGGCCCGTCTGTAATATAGACAGCTCGATGTGTGGTTTATTGATGAAATGTAAACGTACACCCATCTCACACTTCGATGCGCTACAGCGTCCAAACCGTGCTTTCCGGACAGGGGTTCCTATTTGAAAATCGATCAGTTTGCCATCACCCATAATATACTAATATGCGTTGTCGGCATTTGTTCCTTTTTTTGGGGGGGGGGGACACCCTGTATAACTTTGTTTTCGTTCATTCTTAGTCAAAATACATTTAGAGAGGGAAGAAGACGAAGAAGGGTGTGATACCGGAATTATTGGCTGGTAACATTCATAACTTTATAATGAAACGATAGGTAGATAGATAAATAATTGCAATAGATAATTTCCATGCACAGTGTAAGAAGCACAAATTACAATTTTGTCAGGAGATAAGACGTCATTAACGAGCAATTTAAGTGTTGAGGAAAAGCCATTAGTTCTAATTAGGAATAGCCAGGGCTGTGCGAAATTACAATAATTATAAGGGGTAAAGGGGAGGATTCACAGCACAAACCCTCTAGATAATTGTACGTAATTTTATAAAGAGCGGGGGAGATAAATGAAATTAATTAACTCATCACTGGAGTTTATAAAGCTAATCAAGCAACGTCGGATGCATCACCTAGTAATGAATTAAATTAGTAAAGGGGATATTAAAATTAACTGGTCAAATTTCCCAATCGAATTACATTTTGAGTGCTTTTACATTGGAATTTATTTGACATAATTTATATACATTTGTCACTGTAAGTACAATACGTGGTTGTATCTTAAATATGTTATTTAATACGATCTTGTATCTGCCTTTTTTAATTCTGCACCACTTTACAGAAAAAAAATCAAGCCATATATTCTGAGAATGGAAAAATAAATTTTAGCTCATCTTTTAGGAGAAGTTTTGCTCTACAGATTGACACCACTGGAAAATATGACATCTTACGTATGTCAAGCCACGTGCTTTCGTTCTTTGGAAATATGTGTGACATTTTTTACCTATATTTTTATTTTAAACAATTTTTTCTATATGAGTATAGTGACAAAATTACTTTTTCTGTCAATTTATTTCTCTTCTAAAACTGAATCATAAAAAGCTTATCTTTTTTATCGCTTAGACAATCTACAATTCGTCAAGACCTTGCCATTCAAGGCTCTTCTGTCCTATCGTAATCTTGACACAAACACTGCTCACAGCTCTACTCTCTCTGTCTAACAAACAGCTGCTTCCGACGATACATTCATTTAAAATTGCTTCACACAACAAACAACTCCGATGTGACGATTAAATGTCTAAAACTATCTCTGACGGCAGAGGCACACAAACTCTCTCAACACTGTATGCAACACACACTTAGAAACTAACTGGTGACTCAACTCTGGAAAACTCCCTAACACTGGTTCGCTCACTCGGTTACACTTCTTGGCAAAGCCATGTGACGTATTGGAAAGAATGTGAAACTGCCGAGTTGTTTACGCGAGCTTATCGCACAAACACGGCGAGACAGTGTATGTACACTCTGTTTAGATACAATTATATCTTCAGAACAGCAAAGTCTCACATATCGGTGGACACGAGAGATCATTCATTTGCATTGCATTACTGATATGCCAAGTTAATATTTCGCTGTTCTAATAAACAAGATAACAAGTGATCGCAGTGCTCGACAACCAAAGTAAATACGCGTCATCGCTTTGCCAAGTAGTACTTATAACCGAGACGAAATGCCGGCGAATTCTCTGGAAAATACAGATTTTCTCGACACTTCTGATAACGGCACGTGAACAGTTTCTAGACGGATGTGGAATCGCTTTGTTCTGGTCCGATTATAGTTGTCATTCTTTAATGGCCGCGGGTTGCCTAGTAACGCCGTGCTGAGGTAGTTTGACCTTGGTCGTCTCTTTGAGGCGGATGCCGGCGTCACAATATATTGTGACGCAGCGGCGGTGGCACAAGGTTATCGAGACAGTGGGAACGGTAAACAGATAAGCAGCGCGCTCGGAGAGCGTACACATCAGAATCGCAGACCCTGGAATAATAACTAGATAACTACAGTCTTCTGGAAGTTTCGCATCCCGAACGTTCTGTAGCTAGTGGAAATTTCCAACAACTATGTAAGCGAGGACTCTCGCAAGTTGAGCGGGTGAGGGAGTAAGTTTATGATTCTGGTGACATGCAGTGAGAGCTGTTATTCCAAGGAATTAGAGACGTCTTGTGTTCGACTCCCCAGCGAGTGAACTGGGCGCGAAGAGGACGTCAGGTCGCGTCATTACGTCACAAGGAAAGTGAAGTGAGACTGACAATTTTAACTAGTTCTATTAGTGAAATGACAGTGTGGGCTAAGCGAAGTGTGAAGGAAAACTACTGAACAAGGTCCCCCCCCCGTCACACATACACACATATGTCTAAGAAAGAAATACTGCAATGGTTTAGAAGAAAACGTACTGGTTTGTTTTATTTGACTTCCAGGACGAAGGGATGAGTTGAAGGAACCGCAGGAGATGTGTGGGCTGCGGAACCGGCCAGCGCAGAGTTCAACATTTCTAAGGCCTAACCACCCGGCCGGAGCAATCCCGGCAGCGACCCTCCCAAGCCACTGGAAGCTGACTCATACGCTTCCCTCCATTTACTTTCTTCCAACAAAATACATTCTTTTAAAACATTTTCTTGTTCAAGCACTTGCGGGAACCATGGAAAGTTCAATGTAGCAGTGAAGACTCGAATGGCCACGCCCTGACGGAGCCGAGAACAACTTCCAATTCACAAGGCCTCTGCAGTGGTCAGAACAAATACGACTATGAGCGCAGCAGAGAAAGTGGTTTTCAGAGAGTTCGTGAGACTTCTGACTACCGGCTTATTTGTGAGAATTTCGAGAAAGATCCGTGTTACGTCATTCTTATCTATAAAAGCTAGGTGAGGCAGAGTTGTTTTTATGATGGAGTCGTGAATGTTGAACGAGACAGCTGTTAGCAGTGTGTGTGTGTGTGTGTGTGTGTGTGTGTGTGTGTGTGTGTGTGTGTGTGTGTGTGTGCGTGTGCGTGAGTGCGTGTGTACAGTCGTTGAAGACGTTCGAGTGTGTGTCATCAGAGACAATTTGGAATATTCATTCGTCACGTCGGAGTTGTTCTTCTTGCTGTGTGAAGCAGTTTTAGTGAGTGTGATAGTCGAAGCAGCGGTTACACAGAGAGAACAGAAAGAAAGAAAAGTGTGCGGAAAGATTACGAGAGTACAGCAGCTGTGAGTTCTAAAGTCACAAAGTACTATAGACTGTGTTAACGCTAAAACAGAACTGTATTTGTGTGCTTCAGTTTTAGAAGAGAAATAAAGTGACAGAAGTAACTGGACTTACTCATTTATGTCACAATATTTTAAAGGTATTTTGATCAAAACCTTGGACAATTTTGAAAAAATAGCAAATTTCGAAAACTCTTTCACCTAAAGGGTGGTTTGGGATGGGAGAAGTTTTCTTGAAAATCTTTGAATCGCATCTTTGGAAAATCTGAACCTAAATACATTTATATCATTGTTTTTGGTTATGCTGTTTACATATTCGATATTTTTCTAAAAATTCGTTTCTCAGGTTCAGGGACCTCAAAATATGTATTTCCAGCATATGATAATTTCCTCCACTTTAAGTGCATAGTAGAGAAAGTAAATAGGCTAGAAGCAAGTCATTCTGTTAGTTTCGCCTAGTATGCTTAAGTGAAAATGACTCAATGATAACTTGAGGAGAGCGACTTAGCACCTCAACCGAAAGGCGATGTTTTGCGCCTATTCCCCTGAAGGAGGGATGAGGCGAATGGATCCTAGGGGAGGTCAGAACTTTGTCACGACAGAGCAGGTGGTAGGGTCCCCACATTTTCCCAGTTAAAAGCACCCCTGCGGAGGCTGTCTTAGCTCCACTCCCCCTTCGGTTTTGTACCATCCCATGGGGGCCCGGAAACCAGGGGCTCGCCTTCAAATCCGGAGACGAGATTTCCAGAACGCATTTGCTCCCCTGCCGTGTTGCTGCCGCGACGTTCGCGGACGCTTCCAACCCTACCTAATGGGATGAAGGGTGAAGTGAAATTTTATGTAATAAAATGGAGGGACAGGACATTCGCGGCATATGGAAATCCTGGCTACCCGGAGAAACCTCCGAAAAACCCCATGGGTCAGGAAGTTCGGTCACGGGGATCGAACCCGCGACCTCCCCAATTCGGGCCACCGACGTTACCCCCTGAGCTAACCTGCTCGGTAAGTGAAACTCTATTAGATGCCCGAATTAAATATATTTTGTGAAATAAATACGTCATTAAAGAATGAAAATAAAGGCTAAAGCCATAACTAAAATATGAGTGTATTCCTGTATGTAATAAAAACATTAAAATCTTATGACTCTATTAGGAGCACCGCCTATAGGCTACAAAAACAGTAAAAGCGATTGGTATGTTAAATTGACTGCAAAGATGTGGGCAAACCCACTTCCCAGGCATGCCATGATGAATGGAAACTTCAGGGAAAAAAAAAAAAAAAAAAAAAAAAAAAGGCACAATCACCCGAAAAAAATAACCGACAGGAGTTTTATACTGTCGTGTGTGAAGTGGATGGTATTTTTATTTTCCCCTCCACTAGGCGACATCTTAAAGGGGGATGCGATGTACAAACCAAGTTCTCCAAAGTCTACTTTTGATATGTGCTATAAAACCCATTTGTTAACTTTCTATAGGCACTTAACAGCCCTTCTAAAGAGCCCTTTAATTTCGACTAAGTTTTCAAGGGCTCTTCAGGCAATTTATTCCTCTTAGACTCCGCTCTAATCTGATGTACCTACCGGAGTGGTCATGTCAACTTTCCACTCCACCACACAGGCCATTATACTGCGCATTAAGATGCACGAATATGGCAGTTCTGTTTTTCCAGTTGAGATCCAAAATTGCTTAATTTGCCACTATTCCCGTATGCATATTCATCACTATACCATATTTTGGAAGAAATTAACGGAGAGAAAATTCTCATTTGTAATGCATAGAAAGAACAGTAGTTATTTATGCAACAGGTGGATAATCTGATGATTATAGCACGAGTGAATGCGTAAAAAGTGTCATATTAAGATCATCCAGAGTTGGATACATTTTACGGCAACCTCAGTGTTACAAATTGTAAGAAATAAATATAATTCGGTAGCCACAGCTGACATAAGTGAGAACATATTCTCATGAGACTTAGCTTCTCTCCCTTCATTTATTTGCTACTCCAAGGTGTGTTGAACCGATAAGCAATACTTTCCCTCCTTGGGAGAGAAGTGAGCAGGTGTTAGAGGCTGTGATGTAGCTTACTAACAGCATAGCATGGCAATTATACATCATCACCATCATCATCATAATCATTATCTTCTTCTTCCTTATCTTCATCACCTTCATTCTGTATCATCTTCTTAATCTTCATTTTCATCATCTTCATCATCATCGTCTTCTTCCTCTTCTTCTCATGGATTAGACCTTAGGTCTGTCCCGCTCTCACACTATCTTTCCATCTCTTCCTCATTCTACCTATTCCTCGAATTCCTATTGGTTATTTCATTGTTATTTTAGGAATTATATTTTCTGACATTCGTTCCAAATGATTTAACCAATTATCTCTATAACGTGTTAATGTAATTAGATACACATTCAATATTTAGGTCTTCTCTGATAGTTTGAAATTCTGTCTTGTGGCAAACTTCCCTTTACTGATTTTAAATATTTCATCTCTTCTTTTTAAGCTCCTTATGCCCACAGTCCATGTTTCACTACCGTATAATAAAACAGGCAACGTCATCACAATATAAAATTTAATTTTGTTTCCTTCCTAGTTTTTTAGGGTTTTCTTTAACATTCCACAAATATTAAAAAAATTACCACGTTTAAAGTCAATATATTTTTATCATATGAAACCATCGTACCTACATATTTAAACTTCGAAATCTGTTCTATTCTATTTTCTTGTATTATTATTTCACTTCTGAACGATACATCAGCATATAAAGTGATATTCAGATATAATCCTCGTCCTATATAATTATATATTCAGATCATACTTATTCTATGTTTAATATTTTTAAATATCGTTGATCGTAGAAAAGAATATCAAAATGATTTCATGTATGTTTAAACCACGGGAACTTGGAATATCGGTATTGCATAATTGCTAAAGCAAATACTAATTTTATAAGAAATAGTATCTACCTAATTGATAATATTGGCACGCGTATTATGAGCCAACCATGCATAATATGTCAAACAGTAAACAACCTGTTTATAGCGATACGACTGCATAAGTCATTTATGCAACAAGTACAAAAAGCGACATACTGTAAAACCTCGTCTATCCGAACTAACTGGGACCAAAGGTAATCTGGAAAATAGAAAATTCAGATAACCCGGGTTATATGGATAATAAAAAAAATTTAAATCCTTGAATAGGTAGTCTTGCCATTTATGACGATAAAAATATGTCTTGTAACAAAATTATGTACAGCACATTGTATGTATTGTTTACAAGACATTAAAAAATAAAATCTTAATCACGTAAAGTTACATCATTTCTTAACAAAGAATTGATCCAGTCTTCTGCTTTAAACACGCGTGGCGTTTGAACGAAGTACGGTCACACAAACGCTTTGTCAAGAATAGTTCAGCTGGAGTGGTGTCATGCTGACACTACAAGTACGCCATAATGTTTGTCAGTAAATCCCAATTCAACAGCTATTTTCTTCAATCTTTCTCCTCTATCATTTCGATTAATCGCAACCAACTTTTTATCCATTGAAACCACAACCTTCTTTAACTTTAATGCCATTTTAAACTTGTACAATGAATTACACTCCCAAATATTTTGCTAAGACACAAAAACAATGACACACATCATTTGAAAACAGTAGCAAAATTGAGGAGATTGAAGGTGTAATGACGGGTAGGGCTCAAGGTTAACACTTTCTTCCGGCGTATTTATAGCTGCTGAAACATACCGCGTCAGCACCGTGTGACATACTACTAAATCTTTCTTAAACTCAACAGGTAGCATCTTAAACTACAGTGCAATACGTATTACCATAATTTATTGTACAATTTGTACAGGAGCCGTACACTGAATCAAACTAAAAAGCGAATATTTAGCGTACGCACTTATAGTTACGTTTCTGCTATCATAGTTAAATTTGTTATCCAATGTGGACATTAAATTTAAAAAATCTACAAATCTGATCCGGATAATCCGGATATCCGGATAAACGAGGTTCTACTGTGTATTTGAACGTACGAGAAATATATAGAACGAGCCTCGAGGTGAATTCTAAAAACTCACAAGTTCGAAAAAGAAGCTGTCTATAAAAGTTGCATGCATTTTTTCCGCTAGTACCTAAAAGTATATACGTCTTTGTGTCCACATATTGTCATTTTGATGTGTAGGGGATGCCTATGAATTAATGATCAAGGTCTCCCGATAATTAACGTGAAGTTAGTAACAATCGATTTAGTGAAAACTGCTGGCTAGAACCCGTTTTCGTGGAAATATATAAAGTTCTGTGTAGTCACCATTTTACAGTTATTTTAAGATACGGGTTTCTTAAATTAAAATGTAAGTAACGTGAGCACGGAAAGCGATGAAAGTGTTACTCCACGTGACATACAGAAATCAGCAGATAGTTTGATGTTGGAGTTTCTGTCTGAAAAGCCCAGTTCAGTACGAAAAGAAAGAATGGATTTATAAAGAGAGGCAAGAGAAGGATAGGAATAGGAGAGATGCGGAGGGAGTTCGGCACTGAAGTTTAGGCTTATTGTACCTATACCCCCCAAGGGCCACCCCCTGGAGGAAGGATGAGGTGAGAGAAGACCTCGGGCGGCCAGACCCACACTAACGGCACATTGACAGAGGTCCCTAAGGTTTCCCAATTTTGACGACACCTCGAAGTCTTTAGGTCTTCCATGGCCAACTCAGGGGGACCTTGGCGCGGGGTCCAACACTCCCAGATGCCAATCCCTTTTCCACCCATATCCCACGGAAAAAGTTCCTGTGCGCATATCATCCCTGCCAAGCTGCACCTAACGCCTCCGCTGACACGATCCTGGAAGAACCAACGGGATGAAGGATGGAATGAAATGATTAATGAAACGAAATAGGACAGTAAATTCGGGCGATGTTGTTATCTTCCCAGCATTCGCCTAGCGATCTGGGGAAACTCCCGGGGAAAACCGATGGGTCAGGAAGGTCGGACACGGGAATCGAACCCACGACTTCCCTAATGCGAACCTTGCTTGTTACCACTGAGCCATCTCGCTCGGTGCACGAAAGGAAAGTGAAGAAAGATCTGTAACAGTTGTTCTGGTCTATCTAGACAAAAAATCGAAAATTTAATATATTGAATAAAATGTTTGTAACTTGGTACATTTTCTAAAACTTAAGACTGACAAAGTATCTAAATAAACGTGTGGAGGAAAAACTAACGTCGTTTATAACTTGAAGTTTAAGAGAAAAGCTCTGAATGTCTGTTTTGGAGAATGTTTTTGGCATTTTTTACTGCGCCTTAAAGATAAAAAGACACCTTCTGTGATTATTATATTTAAACATTTTCCATACACATGTTATAGAGTTTCATAGCAAATGTGTGCTTTGTGCGGTGCAGTAACATTTTATTAAAATATTAGTATAATATATTGATAGCATTTTGTAACATGCTTCCATGGTGCTGTGTGATCTGCCAACAACTGGCATTTGCAGTGTGCTGTGTGTTGATCTTTCTTTAAGCTCAGTGTTTATTAAGCATATGTGCAAACTGAAAACCTGTTGTAAAATTGCTTAAAAATCTACACATTATTTCCCAATTTACCAATTAATTTTTGTACACTTCCCCAATTGATGTATTTTAAAAATTCTGCTTTCTAGAGTAGCTAACTATATTCAAAACATGCCTGAATTTTTTCAGTTGTGTGCTGCAAATTGTTCCCGAGGAACAGGTACCCAAGTTTTGTATGCTTTTGGAAAATATTTTTTTAATAAATTTTCATATATCTGAATTTTTTAAAAATCTATTTTAACAGACAGAATCATGAAACATAAATCAAAATATATCTCATTTTATTGTGAATACGTAGTAAAATTTTCAATCATTTCCATTTGATAGCCTTTTGTGTATTGTAAATTCTGTAAAGTAATGTAAAATTGGTATTCGCTCAGAGTACGCTGTCCCCTTAAGAAGCCACGTTAACCCAAGGAGAAGAGTGAGTACATTTGGGACTGTTTCATTTTCATTGCTAACAGATGACCTCCGAACTTCTCTAGTTCTCCTGACAGCGTTATCAGTGGAAATGTCCGGGCCGTAAGCGACAGCTGCGACATCAGCTTTATTAAATTTACTGCGAGGAGCCTCAGATTTCCCTCGTACAAGGCTTAGTATTCTAAACTTTGTGTTAACTTAAGAGGCAAGGATTGGCTTCATTCCCCGATGTGAAACTTTCCTTGCTTCTGTAGCTTTTAACAAAAGTGGCTATTTGTGTGTCGTGGTGAGGAAGAATCCGCAGTGTATAGGGGAAGGGGGAGACAATATCTTGTTACACAAAGTGGTGAGATGCAAAAACATCACAACAAAAACGTTTTTAAGTCTACCTTATATGTGAGCCAATCACGGCTTCATTAGTTGATAAACTTTCGCCTTACAAGGAGAGGAAATATTATCTAGAATTAACTCTTGTTTTCTTTAATAATAAGTATAAAAAGCAGATGTTTTATTTCACTCAATATTTAACCACAAATAAGTTTTAAAGCCCCAAAACCCCCCAAAAAGCGTTTTCGGGAAAGACTATGTGTGCGAGACACAGAGGGGTGATGAATGGGTGAATAAATAGAATAAACAGCGTGCCAGGGTTAAGATTTTCAGAAAAATCCCTTCTCAAACTATCCTTTAAAAGACAATTTTTGGACCCTAATAACCCAGCTGTCGACAGGTCCTTAAACCTTACTCACTCATTCACTCACTCACATGTTAGCTATTTTACATTTTCTAAAACAGTTCCAAGGATTTTTATTCAAATATATATTTAGCATATTTACATAACTGAAATACATATCTTGCAAAATTCCTCTTCATTCTCAGTGAACTTTATAATCTACATATACATATCTAATGTACTCACATGACTTCCTCTACCCCAGTACGGCTATTCTCACATATTCTCATTTGCAGAAATTATCTTATTGCTAATTTTCTAGTAGGTGCGATCGGAAAATGGCAATTCATGGTTCTGTGCGATAGTCTACTCTTGGTCGCTATATGAAGGCTTTGAAATTCCGTTCTCTTTGCACAGCTAAGATATAAAAAAGTGAATTACGACCTTCCATTTGAGAAAGGTATAAGTATTGGATAGCTCACACAAATAACAAGGGATATCCCCGAAATGGTTCAGTCCATACAAAAATTCATTCGGACATAAATTGTCTATTTCAACAAGATCTACATTTTTATGTATATATAGTATAGTAAGATTTGGTCTACCTCTTACGGCTTACCAGTTATGCAAAAGTCATCAAGACTAAACTGAACTACAAGGACTATAGCCACAAAATTAAACATATACATTTCATTTATCATAAAAATATCTTAAACATATGACATTTAATCAAAATCGTTAGAGCCATTTTTAAGAAAATAAAAACTTTTGAAAAATTTTCCATGTAAATCTTCGTATCGCATCCTTGAAAGATGTTAAACTTAAATACCAACTTTGGCTTTTAACCGACTTTTCGTTTTTGGTTTATGCTGTTCACACACACACACACACACACACACACACACACACACACACACACACACAAACACACACACACAAACACACACACCCCTTTTTTCTAAAAGTGCTTTTTTATTCCGGGGACCTCAAAACATATATTTCCGGTGAAATCTCGACATAGTATTTTTGGGTGGAATGCAATACTTCCCCTGCTTACTGTACATAGTAGAGAAAAGTAAAAATGAATGTTTATATTTTGTCCTCTATGCGCTCCTGAACCGCTTGACCGATCACCATGAATGTATATACATATATGTATTGGGGAAGGTTTGTATGCTATCCATTTTACTATACAACGTAACATTCACATAGTTTTCTCTACTTGCTTCTCTTTTACGCAATACATTCACATATCCTTCCCTACTCGACCTTCAAGTACTATTCATTTCATTTTCTATGATTGAAATAGGAATGTAACACATCGCATTTATACGATTTTCTCTACACACTTTTCTTTTATGAAACAATAATAGTTTTTCTTCTTATTCTTCATACAAATACGATCACATTTCCTTCTCTATTCGCCCTTCAACATTAGATTCATGCAATGTTCTATGATTGACATAGAAATACGTCTTACATTCACACAACTTTCTCTGCTTCCTTTTCTTCCTTTGGTATTTGGGGTTGTTCAACAGTGCTTCTGCATAGTGTTTTCCCTGTGTTTTTAGTTAATTTTGTGTATTTTGGGTTCTTTAGAGTATCCAACATAAGTCCAAAAGTTGTAGGGGTAAAATCATAAACCACGGGTAACGCCGGGTATTTCATCTAGTTTAAAACTATATCTCGTTAAAGCACACAATCTAAGCAATATACAGTTTTTGGCATTGCCATTCCAGAGATATTTGTTGTTATTGGTTTTAATTTTTAAAATACTTTTAGCTTTTTTACTTTCTCTACTGGTAAGTAGGGGAAGTATTGTATTCCACCCAAATATTCGATATCGAGATTTCACCGGAAATATATGTTTTGAGGCCCCCTGAATCCAAAAAAAAGCACTTTTAGAAAAAGGTCCGTGTGTGTGTTTGTGTGTCAGTCTGTGGACAGCATAACTCAAAAACGAAAAGTCGGTTAAAGACCAAAGTTGGTATTTAAGTTTATTGTCATTTAAGGATGCGACACGAAGATTTTGAAGAAAATAGCCCCACCCCAAACTACCCTTTACATGGAAAATTTTTCAAAATTTTTGATTTTCTTGAAAATGGCTCTAACGATTTTAATTAAAATGTCATATGTTTGAGATATTTTTATGACAAATGAAATGTATATCTTGAATTTTCTAGCTATAGCCCATGTAGTCATATTTACTCTGGACGAATTTTGCATAACTGGTAAACCGTTGGAGATAGACAAAATCTTGCTGTACAAAAAATGTAGATGTTGCTAAAACACAATTTATGTCTCAATAAATTTTCTTGTAGGGTGAACCATTTCGGAGATATTCCTTGTTATGTGTGTGAGTTTCGGAAAACTTAGAACTTTAGCGAAATGCAACAACATTGTTCATTTTTTTATATGTTAATCACGCTAAGAGATCTCAAAGTTCAAAAAGATTTGACTGTCGCACAAAGCCTGCTGTATTCCAATATCTCCCTTGCACCTACAAGGAAATAAGCAATAAGATAATTTGTACGAATGTTTATCTTAACTAACATGGAGATATAGGAATAAGAGTTTGTTAGAATGGTTAGTACAAGAGCAGAGAAAGTCATGTGAGTGCAACACATCAGATTTTTGAAGTAATAAATCACTATTTGCCTGTTGTAAAATAACTTTCTTTACTATTTATCTACCTATAGTAAGGGAAGTAATGCATCTCGCCCAAAAATTGGATACAAATTTCACCGGAAAAACACGTTTTGAGCTCCCTAAATTTTAGCATCATTAGAAAAAGGCCCCGGTGAGAGAGATAGAGAATGACAGAGAAAGAGAACAGAGAGGGAACAGCGTAACTGAAAAACCAAAAATCGATTCAACACAAAATCTGAGATTTAACTTCAGCGTCTTTCAATGAAACGACACGAATGTGTTCAGGAATATCCCCCCACCCTGAACTACCGTTTACATGGAAAACTGTTCGTAATTTTTATTAGCTTAAAAATGCTCTAACGATTTTGATTAAAAACATACACATATTTAGACATTTGCGTGCTAAATAAAATGTACATCTTGAATTTTTTGGGAATAGTCTCAAGTCCTCTTCATTCTCAATGACTTTTGCATAACTGAAAATGCAAGAAATAGATAAAAATCTTAGTAACAAATGTAGGTCATTTAAAGGACACGATTTATACGAAATTAATTTTTGTGGTGTTAATCATTTCCGAAATATTGAGTATCAAATTATTTTCTGAACTGCAAACCATTATTCGTTTTCTTCCCGTGATCATGCAAACAGAATTAAACTTCAAAGCCATCACATAGCGACAAAATTTTAAAACATATGACTATTGGATTAGTTTACTGCATTCTTCTTATATTTATAAAGGAAACCTATAACTGTGTAATGAATATTTAACTCTGTTAACAAAATGGAGATAGAAGAATAAACTGCAAAGAGTGGAATTTCAAAACCAGTATACAGTCGGGTTTTCTGTCCCAATAACTCTTTTAGCACACGAACTCTGTATAACAGCAATGTCCGACATTTGTGAAAGAGAGAAGGTTCGATTTACCTCCTTCCACTTAATGCGGACTTTTAACACTCAACTGTGTTGCAGTGGTGGTTTGCTTATATGTACGTTGCGTCTGATTTTTGAAAGCACTTTCAAATCTTATGCGATGAACATATTTTTATTAGTGACTTCTTTGGTACTTCTTACTTAAAGAAGTCTATCAATATTTGGTGACAAAGTCGAAGTGCATAGTCTTAGAAGATTCACCAAATGATCGCCGCGTAATCTATCGCGATATAGACTTTCAATATGATTCAATTTGTGAACATTCTGTTCGCAAAATAATGTAGAGCTATAACTCACTCTTATACACACTATTCTTGCAAATGCTTATTTCTCTATCTACTTCATTTTAATCGATATAAGCATTTTCAGAAATTATCTTATTGCTAATTTCCTTAAAGGGAATATCGGAATACACACTAGGCTTTAAGTGACAGTAAAATTTTTAAGAGCTGGTCACTAAGCAATGTCTTTGAAATTCCGTTCTCTTTGCAAGGCCAGGAGATTAAAAAAAAAAAAAAAAAAAAAAAAAAAAAAAAAAAAAAAAAAAAAAAAAAAAAAACAATAACATATTTCTATTTGTGGAAAGTATAAATATTGTCAAATTCAAACAAATAATAAATAATATCTCGGAAATGGTTCACTCAAAAGAAAAAAGTATTTCACATAAATTGCGTGTTTTAACGAGATCTACATTTTGTATTTAGTAAACCGTGTCTTATTGTTTATCATTTATGCAAAAATCATCCAGAGTGAAGGTGTTCTGAGGACATTCCCAGAAAATTCAAGGTATGACTTAGGCTCGCCTGTTTGTGTCCGTCACTGGATACCGACTTTCCGGTTGTGAGTTCTACACGCCACAGGCAAAACTGATTCACCCTCCGACTCACGGAGGGGGTTGGGGAATAGCCGCTAATCACGTAAGCGTCTCCAAAAAGGCAAGATTAGGTAGGTATCTCCGCTGTATTAAAAAAAAAAAAAAAAAAAAAAAAAAAAACTATGCCCCAAGAAAATTAAAATCTCCTTTCTGGTACAACTTCACTCTCAATATGTATTGCTGGTATGGTTAAAAATGTTAGATTTCAATTGCTATGCATCAGTTAACCCTCTCTCTTGAACTAAAAATTAACAATTATCTGCAGGAGAAACTTAAAAGCTACGAATCGTACGGAATTGCACCTTGACTTTGATCTGACCACCGCGAACTACAGTTGACAAGCAGTTGACAGTTGACAGTCGACAGTTATGTTGTGACGTCACAAAACCTGAGGCTGTCCAGTATTTCAAACGAGTTGAAAGTTATAACCTTCACCTGGCAGTGTTTTACTTGATATCAAACGTGTTTTAACGCTGTTTTGGACGCTTTATAAAGTGTGGGTGATTATTTAAACACTGTTTTCCAGAAATGAGCATATGTATGGCAGAATTACATGCCACTTTGTGACAGATTGTACTTAACCTAAACTGACATTGCAGGTTAGAGGACGCTTACATGGCGGTAGTTTATGTGACATTAAGTATATTTAAACGGTTTTGGAGTGGAGTGCAGTTTAAGGGCCCGTCGACAGCTAGGTCACTTGGGTTAACGGTTTTGAACAACATATAAAGTGTGAGTGATTGTTTAAGTATTGTTTTGCAAAAATGAGTGCAGATGTGTGTAGCACTTTTAGTTGTGATGATCGTTTAACCTAAGTTTTGTGTGTGTTTCCGTGTGGCAACAATTACAGTCAAATACATACAGTATTTTCTAAGAGTTCTAAAATTGGTAAGGTTATAGCAAAACAATGCTAGCCAACGTTGTAACTGAAGTGTATATAAACCGAAATGTATTACCCATTTTATTAAAATAGAAAGAAAATAATAGAAAGGAAAATATAAAAAACTTTCTTCCAGAATTATGAGAGTACATGTGGCGTGGAATTCAGGACTCTTCTTAGAGGTGTGTGGCATACATCAGAAAGCATTTTGACGAACAATTACTAAAAAAAACCAACAATTTAGCACTATGCACTTCAGTAAACGGAATTTGGTGACATTTGCATGACTTGCTGCAAAAAGCAAGGTATGTGTCAATTTAATATTAGTATATGCAAGTGTATAGCCTTCGCAAAATTTAATGGCGGCTGGCTCATCACGAAATCCAATCATAGGCTTGCCACGCCTTGCAGTGTTGTGTAGTTGGCCAAACTGTGAAATCAGGCTGCACAGTCGGTGATATATCATTTGCGCCCACAAAATTTATTTGCACAACGGGAAAAATAGTAATAGTCAACCATAAGCCTTTAAATTTTGTGGGCACCATAGATGCACTTAGTAACTTTATCAACTTTGTAGAAAGCTATTAGTACTACTTGGCAAAGCCATGAGGCTGTCGAGCGCTACGATCACTTCTTACCTTGTTTATTACTGCTGCGAAATAATAGTAACTTGGCGCATAGTCAGTGATAAACAGAGGACGGATTTCTGCATATGTGCATGTTTTATTGCTTCAAATACAAACATATGTATGGAAGAGGAAAATGCGTTTCATGTCATTTGGAATCAATTGGCAAAGTTTTATAGTGCATAGAAATGCATATTCACGGGATTAGCGCATATTTCACTAATATGTGCATATGGGTGCATATATTACACTTTTTCTCCATTTAATGTTAAAATATTAGTTTTTAACCCCATAAAATGACAAGTTCCTGCTTTATTGTCACGTTTTTGCAAATGAAGATAATTTTATTTTCATAGAAAGCTAGCATCCCTATGTACTATATAAAATATTCGCCTTTTCGCACAACAGTGACAATGCCGAGCAGGGGTCTGCACTTTCAAATCTCAACAGGTCAATAAAGCAATCTGGCCTGAACCATTTCGAAAGAAATAAACGTACTTACCAACAATGGACAGTTGGTGGTAATTTCCTTGTTTTCGTTTTGAACCGGCGATATTCTTTGAAGTGTGAAAATCAGCATTATTGTACATATTGTTGACCACGGTGGTAAAACAAAGCGCGAAATCGAAGCCAGGAATCAGGGACTTAAGTTTATTCGGGATGTGAACAGCGTATTACAAGGTGAATCTGAAAAAGAATTTAATTCTTATTGTGTGAGTGACATAGCCTCTTTGCGATACTCCCCTGTGACCTCATGTGAAGTGGAGAGGTCATTCTCTTCATTCAGACATTTTAAGTGACAGAAGGAAGGGCCTTCTACCAGAAAACTTGGAAAAATATTTGGTTATTTATTGTAATAAAAATTGATATGTGATTGATCGTTAAATTATTGTAGACGTATACTTCGTATTAATTAGTTAATTACACACAAGATTAATGAAATGGCAATATAAAATATAATTAGTTTCAGTTAGGAGCAAAAGAGTAAAAATATTACAGTTGTTGCTTCATAAAAAATAAAATGTGAGGAAATAGTGTATTTTACTATTAGAAGAAAATACATTTTTGTGCATATATCTTAATTTTAAGAGATATTTTCAACTTTTTTGCTGCATAGTTGCATGCATATATTTGTGGTTTTTAGTGCATATAAATCCGTCCTCTAGTAATAAAACAAACAAATGATCTCTCGCACCTACTGATATATGAGACGCTGTTGTCCTGAACATATGATTGCATCTGAACAGAGTGTACATCCAATGTCTCGCCGTGTACTCGCGTAAACAGCTGGGCAGTTTCATATTCTTTCCGATACGCCTCATGTCTTTCCCAAGTAGTATGTATTTCGTGGACAAAGTTTAGTTGTTTATGATATCCTTTTTTACAAACGTTTTGCAACTTATTCCGTAAAAGTCATTATCCGTAAGCAAAAACAGAGCTGCTTTTGGTGTGAGGTTAGACTTTTAACACAACCGCGATAGTGCGTGTACATGCGTGTGATATATATTTGATTCACTAGCTTCATTTTTATAAATATGTAGTATTTTGAGCCTAGAAATTTGATAAAGTATTATTCTACGGTCCTAAGATTATTTTCTAGTTGTCATCTGTCTACAGAGGTAATCCTACAGCTGTTCATGCGGTTTGCAAATGCAGATGCATAGCTGCAAACATATGACTAACAAACAGCGCAACGCATAGTCGAGGGATGTTTTTATAAGAAGAGGAGAGAAGCACTCGCGGCCGTTGCGAAGTGACGACAAAGCGTAGCTAAGACCTTGCCGTTGACACAAGTGAACCTGAGATAACGCGCTGTTATTTATTCCTCTCGCTTTGACGTTTTACACCCTGCTTCAAAAGTGACTTATCCTTTCTTTCCTGGGGCAATAAATATTGCGCGAAGAAGCATCAGTAATACATTACATTATCGCACCAAACAAAGCAACTATGATCATATTTTAAATAATATCACTAATGAATTGTGTTAATTGGAAACTATTTATATCGTACCGAGAAGCTCCCCCCTAGACAGCGCGATTACGCGTTAAAGGGCAAACATTCTCCGGAGTAAGCGACTACCTGAAACATCAGTGTAACTAAACCCCAGTGAATCCTTTAGGTTGGCAACACCCATCTCAATTGCTCAGTATCCGCAAAATGGCCATGTTTGTTCGTTCGTTAGGTCCCAATGCGAGCAGAGTTCAGGGACGTTGAACACGAGGTACAAATGACTAATAATATACCCACCCCAATAATACTCATTTTCCCTCTATCTTGCGTTATGTAAGAAGAAAAAATGAAACTTTGTAAGCCACCACCATTTGAAAAGTAAACTTCACAACATGTATTACAATAGTGTAAATCACCATCACATGTAATATGGGGAATGAGTAGGTGTACATATATAAGAATGGCTTAACGTTTTTTTCTTTGAGGATTTTGTTTACTGGGGTTGCCTAATAATTTTAGATAACATGGAAAGTTGTTATAAAATAGTATTGCAGAGTAGTAACACATTTTTTGAAATTTATTTGCTGATGTATGCAAATACTGTACTGTGGTCATACACAGCAAGGTTTGTTGTGAAGTTATAATTATCAGTATCTATTCACAGCAAGATATGTATTCTTGAACTTACGCGATAATTTCTCAATAAAAGAAGACTACTCGTACCTAAAAAGGATGGGGTGAATTACAAGTAACATTTTCTGCTCCATGCACGAATAATTTAGTATTTATAATATCCTATTGCACTTCTTTAACCACTACATGGCACAAGTACACTCGCTTAGTCTAAAATAATTAGTTTATTCGAGAGTAACATGAAGCCCTAGTAGGCTTTTTGACAAATTAGGGTAAAGCTTACCTTCATATCGCCCCATTTTCTTGGGCCGTTCACAAATAGTACTAGAAGCTCTTCGTTTCAATACCTTCCAATAATTGAACAGTCCGTTCATGTTGCTATCAACGGTCAACAATCCACTGTTGGAGTGCAAATACTTCACTACAATTGAGCGCATGTAAAGACGGAATATTATTGTTTCCTTAAGAGGAACGAAAAGCGAATAGTTGAAGAGTCACAACAAAGAAAGGGAATTGCTTTAGTAAATGAAGTCGCCGTTTAGAGCCGCCACTATAGCCCAGTGTCGCCAATCCTGAATTTCTATGTACTCTCCTCCTTCTGACCGCATAATTACTGAATATATGCTGAACACCCTGTATTGTATAATGAATAATGTTGTCTGCATGCTTTATAAGTTACTTGAAAAAAATCCATAATTAGTTGAATGCTCCATTTCTGCAACATAGGTAAACTAGCTGTATATATAGTTTATATACGTTTATATACGTTTTACCACTTCCCATTATAAACAGAGTACCATCACTTGGTACCGTTAAACCAATAGCTTGCTGTCGTTATTAACTGCCACAAAAGAATGAGAAACAAAGTGGAAATGCTATTATTTTAACAGTTGCTTTTTAATAGACGGTATTCAAAATCGGAGATAGGCCGCGCTTTTCTGGGCGAATGTCGTACAAATAGCAATAGTCGCATTTGTTTTAAAACACGTCGCAAATTTTCATTTTGAGTAGCCCAAAAGGCTACATATCGTCATTATTTCACCAAACGACAAAATATTGCGCACACACTTTAGATACAGGTACAAATTACAGACTACATACGACCTTCAAAAATCACCCTTACCTTGTTTTAAACCTTGAACCTAGTTGGAGAATGTGCTAATTGGAAGGCCAAACAAGACTGTCGTAAGGACTTTAGAAATTGCGTAAGGAAATGATGTTACCACTTCAGAATCCTGTAACCGAACCATCCTATTTAAGCCTTCTAGATCCCGGATTTTATGGAATTACAGAATTACTCTCTGACCACCTCCGTAGCGCAGTTGGTAGCGCACTTGCCTCTGGCGAGGAGGACCCGGGTTCGATCCCCGGTACCAGCATGGGAATTTTATCCCCTCTGGGAGGTCTGGCACGGGGTGCACTCAGGCTCGTTGGGTTCCTGAGGGACCAATTGAGGCGCTATCCTGATAGAAAGGTCTCTAAAAGGTCAAGTAGTCGCCTTACGGTCGGGGGAGTCGGCGTTCTGATCCCCGCCACCCCTAACCTGCACTCCTCCGTGGCCTTGGCTGCGGCTGGAGGACTGTTGTCTAACACCTTACTAAGGGCCGAGGGTGGACACGCAGCAAAAACACTCAAGCTGAACCAAGTTTGCCGTGACGTGCCTTTACTACTCGAATATAAAAAACGCACCCCTCGCTACGCTTTGAGGCATAGGGACTAATTCACTTGTTATTCGCGTAAGGATAGCACTGTTTGTTAGTCACATGTTGGCAGCTCTGTCGCCGTCAGTCGCATAAACGCGAGATAGCGGATGCAATAAGCACTTCATTTTCTCTGGCGAAGCACGAAATCTTATCGAAAGACACTTCTGCAAATGTTTATCTCGGTTGACATGAAGTGGATAAAAAAATAAGCTTTTGTGGAAATAGTTTGTAGAAGAATGGGTGGAGAAAGTCATGTGAATGTAACACAACAAAGCTTTGTTTTTTTCTTTCTAACAGCGTATCTTAACACAATTTTCTGCCGAGCACTTTAGATGAGGGTTGTCTCCTTAGCGTGGTGGTTGCGCTGCTGCTTACCAAGCGGGGGCACCAGGGTTCGATTCCCGCTACCGGCGTGGGGATTTTCTCAAGCTAGGAGACCTGGTCCCGGGTGCACTCATCCTCGTTAGATCCCTGAGGGGCCAATTGAGGAGCTACTTGATTGAAAAGTGGCGACCCCTGATCGAGAAGACCACAATCGGCCGGTAGGGACCAGGGTGCTGACCACGTTCCACCTCCAATACTGCACCCCATTCATGACACCTGAGGTGTGCAGAGGTGGGGGACGCAGCGGCCCGATTTTAGGCCTTGGTCCGGATAGTGTATAATATACACACACCTTAAAAACACACCACAATCCAGAGGCCCGCCTTTGTAGCGTGGTGGTAGCGTGTCTGCCTCACGTTCAAGAGGTCGCGAGTTCGAATATCGCTAAGGGTGACTTATCCGGTTTTTTTCCCGATGTTTTCACTTATCCTGAGAGGACTAATGTCGCGTAATTTAAAGCTCTAAGGATCTCTGGCTCATTTGAGCAGCATTTCATCCATGTTTTAGAAAATACCATGTAAGATCTAAAGCATATCCGAAGGAAGTTCTCTCGCAAGGATGGAAAAATATCACCTCAGATTCTTTTTTTAAAAAAAAATAAGTTCACTTGATGCGCAAATCCTCGGTTATTGCAAGAAAAAGACACAGCAAAATATTGAATTTCTTAAAATACTCATGTTCCTATACTATTGTCAAGTTTTAACAAGTTATTTGTAAACATTCAAGAATTAGAGTTACTTTTAATCTTATTTAATTGTTATTGTTTAGCATAATAAATGGATACTTCACAATTTTAATTCCTTTAACTCGTTATTTACAAACACACACCAACGTGTCTAACCAAAGTTGCTCTGTTCCAATACTTATGTCTGTAACTTGACGCAAACTTTCCTCTCAGTCGAAGACGTCGCCTTTAAGACCTATAAGATCTCGTGTTTGGTGTCCGGACTAGCTCTAGCAAGAGGTCCTAATCTGCAGGGTGTGCGTGAGTTATGGTAGGAATGGAACCAAACGAAGAATTAACCAACATTTAACTTTATTGGTAAATTTCCAGATCTGTAGAGAACTGCCGACGATATTTAAATAGAATGTAACTTTGTAACTTCAACTAAAACGTTATAACACTTTAACTTTGTCACCCTTTAGCAACCGCGAATTATGTATACCTACTCGCCAGCTTACGTACAACTCAGAAAATTGCACGTGTACTCTCGGCTCGATTCAAGACGAGTGTGTGTTGCGTTGCATTTGTTTTAGCGTGAGCAACACGAAGGAAGCGATTTCCATTGGCTAACTTTAGAGCACGTCATGGTAAGATAGGAATCAGCCCGCGGAATCACTATGGCTTCGTACAAACAACAATTGTAACCTTATCACTCATTTAAATCTGCCTAGGCTTCCATTCTTGAGACTTTAATCTATTCAGCTTTATTTCGTCTTCCCCTTAACTATTGACTAGAATCTCCTTTTGTTTCTTTCTATTATCAAATATATATTGACATTATAATTTCGGTTTCGAACTGTATATTAACTTGAGCATTTTTTCCTGGTTCAGTGTAAGGAACCCATGCTCAAACTTTGTAAAACATTTAAGAATGATCCTGCATACACAATCTTCGTCTTGTATTCTTGCTAAATTAAATGCCAAGCTTTGTGTTCAACTGAATTTTCATTTTTGAGTGATGCCTTTCACAGACAGACGTGCGCGCACTCGTGCATACACACATACCTTTTCCTAAAAATGTCTATTTTGGGCGGTTCAGGGTGTCTCAAAACTTGTATTTCCAATGAAATCTCGGTATAGAATTTTTGGGTGGAATACAATACTTCCCCTGCTTACCCTAGCAGTAGAGAAAGTGAAAAGGTCAGCGTGGAATATATTTTGAATTCAGGGCCAGGCTAGGATGCAAAGAGGAAAGGAATAAATTTAATTTTCGGTCGACGCTGCAAGTAAATAAGAGAGATAAACAAATCTGAAACAGCTGTCACGTTTTATAATAATTTGGACAAACCGCAGTAATTAATCCAGCCTCATTGTTTTATTGCGTTCCGCCTCTGTCGTTATTGCGCCAATCGCTTTGTTGTTTGAAATATGAATCTCATAACCACGATGGAAAAACAAGCGTCACACACATACACACACACACACACACACACACACACACACACACACACACACACACACACACACACACACACACACACACACACACACACACACACACACACACACACACACAGTTCTGACCTCGCCTTTTGTATCGTTCAATTTCACACGAATGAGTTGATTTGCTGAGCCGAGCTGCAAATTTTATTTTCCATTTTTGTTTCCTTTACGACGCTCAATGAGCAACTGTCGCGATTAAAGTAATTAGTATTTAAATTTATGAAGTGTCAACAGAAAAAAATTGTCACTCTGGATTTCATAAAACACACTAGTGTTATCACTTTCTCTGCTAAGTACTTACAGTATGTAGAGGAAGTATTTGCATCTCACCCAAAACTTTGATACCGAGATATCACCGGAAATGTTTTGAGACTTTCTGAATTAAAAAACATATATATATAGTAAGTAGGGAAATTATTGTATTCGACCCAAAAATTCGATGTCGAAATTTAACCGGAAATATATATTTTGAGGTCCACTGAAGGCCCCCCCCCCAAACAAAAATAGAAAAACGCCCACGTGTCTGTGTGTCTGTGAACAACATAACCCGAAACTAGAAGTCTGTTAAAAACGAAAGTTGATATTTAACCCTTTCATGCCTGGTGTGTATTATAAGATACATAGGCTTTGTTTCCTTATTTGTACTAGTTTTAACTTTTTTTTTCTGCTATATTCTTGTTATACTGTCAGCAATTAAAAGTACATATTTGAGACGTTTTGAATTGTAAAAACTTATTTTTTACCATTTATATTGTATTGTTTTTATAAGAAAAGAAGCAAAATCCATGCAACCGCAATCAAATGATACCCCGTCATCATCCACACCCATTACTTTACGTGGGCCCTCCCCATCCTTTACCACAAGCACATTTGACTGCGGTTCCCGAGACTCGAACTCACGACCTCAGGCTTTGAGTGCATGGCCAGTGCACTACGTGTTGCCTTAACGATCATGGCTATTCAAGCCAGCAAGCTGAAGGTGTCCCAGACCGCCTAATCTAAACCGGTTTCGCATTAGAGGAAGAACGGCATAAGTAGCAAAATAATTCAGGCATGAAAGGGTTAAGTTTAATGTCTTTCAAGGATGCGACACGAAGATTTTGAAGAAAATTCCTCTATCCTAAACTACTCTTTATATGGACAATTATTGGAAAAAATAGATTTTCTCAAAAATGGTGTACGTTTTTTTATTAAGATTCCATGTATTTAAGATATTTTTATGGCAAATGAAATATATATTTTGAATTTTCTGGCTATAGCATATGTAGTCCTGTTTACTCTCGACGGCTTTTACCTAACTGGTAAACTGTAAGCGATAAACCAAATCTTACTATAGAAAAAATCTGATGTATTGCACTCACATGACTTTCTCTACTCTTGTACTAACCCTTCTTACACTCTTATTCCTATATCTTCTTCGTGTTAGTTGAGATAAACATTTGCAGAAAGTATCTTATTGTTTGTCCGTACAAAGAGAATATGGGAATGCAGTAGACTTTTAGCAATAGTCAAATCTTTTAAAGCTTTCAAATTCCGTTCTCTTTGCACGGTTAACATATACAAATGAATAACAATGCTCCATTTGACAGAAGTATAAGTTCTCCAAAACTCATGATGAAAATCGCGAAATATTATGAATATATTACGCTTATCTTTCGTTATCAAGATATCGAAGTGGTGTCGCTCTGCATCTATTCGACACTGCCACCTGTTGAATACATTATTGAATACTCATGCAGCCGAAATACTGGAAAACGCACGGAGGCAGGATACAATCTTCTAATTGGCCAAGCAGGGGCAAATCGTCAATGGATGTGAGAGATTGTGTGTGTGTGTGTGTGTGTAACGGAGGGGGACACCTCGACCCACTGCGACCCCGACATGGATCTATTGCGGGCTACCACCCCCCCCCCCCCCAGGGGGAAGGGATAAGGTGAAACGAGACCGGAGGCTTGTCAGAGGCGGAGTCAGTGAAGCCCCCAGTGACGCCTAGAAGTTCCTAATAGTTCCAGATATAGTCACCCGGCGCACAACCGAAGCGTGTCCTACACCCAGGGAGAGGGCGACGAGGCGACCCTTGCGGCCCGGGCAGTAACTTCCAGGTAGGGCCAGGGAAGAGTTCCAATGCGCAAGTAACTATGCCTTCTACCCACTAACGCCGGAATGAACCGCTCTACCAACCAAACCTAAAAAATGCCAGTGAAGGAAATGAGAAATGCTGGGAAAGGAATCCGTGGAGAAGAGATGAATACACTCCAGGATTCACCCAAGTGACATGGGGAAATCATGGAAAAAGCCATACCAAAGTGCGCGGCCACGGGGATCGAAACCGCGACTTTCCGAATGCGGGCCATAGAGTTACCGCCTGAGCCATTCCACTCGGTATGCCAGAGTTGTAATACATACCCTGTAATTTTCCTCAAAGTGATTGCCAAATGGGTGTTCATTATAATTTTGTGGTTCATAATCGTTTTAATGTCATTAAATCAAACTTTCCTAAACATTATGATCTGAATTCGCGCCACTCTGTAATGACTGGGCAGTAGGTTTGGAAACAAAGCTTGGGTCAACGGCATCTGTCGTCAGCTGTCCAACAACGGATGTATTATTGCACACCTCATGTTAAGAATCGCGCTAACATTATTGCGTTTATAGTCATCAATAGGAAGTAATTGGCGATTTGTTTTGTTTCTTGTATGGGTACTCCAACTGTGGACATTTGAGCATGATTTGGACACTAGGTTGATTAATATTAAAGCAAATGTAGCTTAAGATTTGCACGGATTTTGAGACGAAGATACGTGCACGGAGTTACATACTCGCCATTCATCAGAACTACAGTAGTAAACAAAACTTCGTTTCTGTGCCGTTGTTGCAACCAAAATGGAAATAAACTGATGTGTGATCGACAAACTCTATGTAAGCAGCTTCCAAACATAATATTTCTCTAAAAAGTAATATGTAATTAGAGCAGATCCTCCGCTCAGTACTACGACGAACATAAAAAACATGCGTATTAGATGAAACTCCTGACATTAATAGTGAAAAACAACCCTGTACCATTCGTTACATAAATGTTGACGGAAATATTGAACAAAGGTTTATTTGCTCTACAGATGTAAGTTCTGATAGAAAAGTAGATTCTTTTTTTAATCATGTTCTCAATATTATCCAAGATTTGTTTGAGACAATGGCAAAAGATGAAAACTCCGAAGGGCAATTCTGTTTATGTTGGGTCATATTTTAACGAATTCTACTATACTCGTTGGGTTACATACACGAGCCTGATAGTCAGGCTATGCCATTGTCGTCAAGAGTACTGGGATTTTTTGTATAAACTTTGTCTTTAAGAATTCTCCATAGATATTAATTACTTAGATTTATATCTGGAGAGTGAGTCAATTATTCTGTCATCAAAACATTTAATACGAAGCAGCGTTGTTCTTGGATTTCTTTCCAAGAAAGCCTCTGTCTTGTCTGATTTTTACTTTCTCTACTACGTATAGTAAGTAGGGGAAGTATTGTATGTGTTTTGAGGCCCAATCCAACAAAAGGTTTTAGAACAAGGTCCGCGCGTGTGTGTGTGTGTGTGTGTGTGTGTGTGTGTGTGTGTGTGTGTGTGTGTGTGTGTGTGTGTGTGTGTGTGTGTGTGTGTGTGTGTGTGTGTGTGTGTGTGTGTGTGTGTGTGTGTGTGTGTGTGTGTGTGTGTGTGTGTGTGTGTGTGTGTGTGTGTGAACAGCGTGTCTCAAAAACTCAAAAACGACACGTCGGTTAAAAGTCAAAGTTGATATTTGATTTAGATATCTTTCAAGGAAGGGACACGAAGATTTTTAAGAAAATTAAACTACCCTTTGCATGGAACACTTTTCGAAAATTTTTATTTTCTCAAAAAGGGCTCTAACGATTTTGACTGACATGCCTATGTTTAAGATATTTTTATGGCAAATTAAATGTACATTTTGAATTTTCTGGATATAGCCTATTAGTCCTGTTTACTCTTGATGACTTTTGCATAACTGGTAAACCACAAGAGATACATAAAATCTTACTCTGCAAAAAATACAGATCTCATTAAAACAATCCAAATGTGTTTTTTGTGGTGTGAACCATTTCGGAGATATTCCTTGTTACTTGTGTGAGTTTTGCAGTACTTAAACTTTTCTCAAATGGAAGGTCGTTATTCACTTTTTTTTTATGTTTGGCCGTACAAAGAGAAGGGAATTTGAAAACTAAAAGATTTGACTATCGCTTAAAGGCTACTGTATTCCCATATTCCCCTTGCATTTATAAAAAAATCAGCGGTAAGATAATTTCTGCAAACGTTTATCTCGACTAATATGAAGAAGATAAAGGAGTGAGAGTTTGTAAGAGCAGTTAGTACAAGAGTAGAGGAAGTTGTGTGAGTGCAACACATCAGATTTTCCTGGGTTAGAAATTTGGTCTAGCAAACTGTAAATTGTGTATTTGTTAGAAACTACCATATCAGGGAACTTCTGTAAGTTCAAGCTGATAATCCACAAGCGAATCCATTGGAATAAAACTTCACAAACACACGCTGTTCTGTAGTACACACTAGTTTAAAAGTGTGTACCTCCCCGGCATTTGCCAGTTATGCGGACTGAAGAAAACCTGGAAAGCCCCTCAGCCAGTTAGGACGGTTACGACGGGGTTTGAACCCAGACCTCTGCTCATGGGTCCGTGATTAATGACCTAACTGCAGTGATTTGTCAATGCCTTCCGCAGTATGGAAATGAAGCGACACATAACCCAGTTTTTCCTCATCCCGAGTAAGAATCGAAACCAGTTCTTTTGCATGCAGCCAGGGTCGCTGAACTCCCGCCACTGCAGCTTGAAGAAATAAACAGCCAGATAAAATGATAAATGAACTTATAAAGTAAGTTAACAAAAGAGGCAAGAGAAAGAAACAAAAAATAAGAAAACATATGTACAGTGGAGTATAAGAGAAACAGGTATAAATAAAAGGAAAGGCAATTGGGACGAAAGGGAAAGAAAAATAAGTTATGATAGGGCTCGGATTTTTATGACCTAAAAATGTTAGAAATATGCAAGCACTCGTGACCGAAAAGAATTAGAAAAAATTATCGTGATATGACCTAAATTTTGATAAATCTTTTGGTGTGCATTTTCGAAATCTTCAAAAATTTAATGCTGTTTAAATTAATATTATATTAAAAATCTAGTTTAAAAATCTAGCACACTAAATAATAGATAAAATTAATTTTATTGTTGCATTCGGAATTTATTTAATTGCTTAATCCAGAGCTAACCCTCAGCTCTGCACAGAATGAAATTAATGTCACATTTTGAGGGGATATCAGAAAGAAGAATTACAATAGTAAATTATATACATTTTAAGTTTTCAAAAATAAACGATCTTCTATTTGTACGTAACATTGTAACGGGAAAAAGATCTCCTAATATTACGGACAAGAATTTGGAGTTGTGAAAAATCGCCTTTGGTAGGAGTGCTAGCACATATGCGAAACTGGTATACAAGTAAAAGTATCACAAATATACGAAAATTTAAGAGAAAATGTGACTATAATATAAAAACGACAAAAAATTATAAAAAACGTAAACAAAAAAACCAAACATGACTTTATATGACCTATGAAAATTGCATAATTTATATCACCATTGGTAAAATCGTGCTTTGCCTATATTTTCCATGAAAAAAAACAAACAAACAAACAAACAAACAAAATCTATGACTTGTCATAAACATCCGGGCCCTGGTTATCGTAAACATAGGCAAGAATGTGCGAATAAACAGCACTAAAACCAAATATAAAATAGAGAGTGGAGATTAAAGGGAAGAAATAAGAGAAAGCCTGTATCAAAGAAACAGGCAAAGAAGAGGCAGAAGATCAAAGAAACAAACAGAGGAGGAGAAGGAGGAGGAGGAGAGAAGCCCAGGCTGTGAGGCAGGCTTGTGTATAAAATCGATATCAGGTTCTCCGGGCTCCTATCCCCACCACTTAGCTGAAGCTCAAATTCGATAGTATCGAACAGCTGAACTGGTTATTTACATCCAAGCACTGTCTCTTTGATGTCAGTTGCCTTACTTTAATTAATGTTTTAATATGCTTTATTTCTGCACCATCCATTCCAATCTTCAAACTATCGTATCTTGTTTAAAAGTGTTGGTCACAGTTCGTTCTTCACCGCTTTATGTGTAACACCTGTCGCTTTGTCGGCAATTTATGTCCATGCTTCTGGTCGTCCTCCATGGTCTAGTCTCTGGTTCCCAAGGTCGCGGGCTCAAACCCGGCGGAGGGCCATGACTTTTTTTCGGGCCTAAAAATCCTTAGCATGGCTTCCTTTTGAAGGGAAGTAAGGCCGGTGGTTGCGTGTCTAGATTTACAGCAGCAGACGAATTTCAAGCCTGATAAAGAGGCCTTTGAACACAAATTTAAGTCTTTCACACCCAGTATAGAATGGGAACCACAGCAGTTTAAGAGCGTCCACAAATAACACTCAATTTCATTTCATTTCCGTGCTCCTGTATTGCTTCAAGTGTGGAGTGGAGATTTTATATATGTCAAGTACAACCCCGTTTAACTGAAACAACGGATAAAGAAGAATTTGATGAGTTTCACTCACATCACTTTTTCTATTCAATCTCATACGAACTATTCTTACAAACGCTTATTCTTCTATCTACTTCGTATTAATCGACATTGAAATTTGTAGAAATGATATTATTACATATTTCCTTGTATCATACTGGTAATACGGGAATACAGTAGCCTTAGTGAAAGTCAAATCTTTTAAGAGGGGTCGCTATGTGATGGCTTTGAAATTTCGTTCTATTTGCATCTCCAGAATGAAAAAAGAAAAAAAAAACCAATAATGTCTTCCTGTTTTAGAAAAGTATAGGTATTGGAAAATTCGAACCAGTAAAGAAATGATTGGCTCTTCGAAAAAATAAAATAACTTTTTCGACATAAAGTGTGTGCTACAACGAAATCTACATATTATATGCGTTATCTGTCTCTTAGGATCAAAAGTTTGGCAGAATGAAAAGGACTTCAGAGACTATTTCCAGAAAATGCAAGTTATACCTACATTTTATTTGTCACGAAAATATACGGTAGTTTAATTTTCGAAAATATTTCCATCTAAGGTGTAGTTTTTGATGGGAAGATTTCTTTTATCTTCGTGTCGCATCCTTGTAAGATGTTGAACTTAACTATCACGTTTGGTACTAGACCGAATTTTCGTTTTTGAGTTACGCTATTCACACACACGCAAACAGATACATACACAGAGACTTTCTTCTTAAAGCGTTCATTTTTAACTCAGGAGTCTCAAAACATGTATTTCTGATGAAATCTCGACATCGAATTTTTGGTTGGAATATCTCTACTAACTGAAAAGTGACTGAACTAATTTGTCATTTTGTCTACTGGTACCAGAGTGGGATTCGACCAATCGTCGTTTTGTTACAATTGCTAAGGTCGTACCCGCGGATTTTGCCTTTGAAACAATTATTCTTATCGGCAACGATTCTTTTGTTTACCATTATATATACCTATTTGGGTTTTCTGTTTGAACATTAAATTCTCTCTCTCACGCACACACACACACACACACACACACACACACACACACACACACACACATACACACACACATTTTATCTTCTCACTCAAACTTCCAGACTCAAAGGAGGGTGGGAAATAATCATATCTAAAGAAAAATTCCCATCCACCAGCCGGGAATCCAACCCAGGACTTCTGCATTTGAAAGCAAAGTGCTAACCACCAGAGGGCAGTGGTTAGACCGATCGTTGTAAAGTATGCTTAAAAGCGACAGGTCCTGACACGTAAAGGGACTCCTGCGGAACGAAATTCCGGTACACCGGTGGTGCTGATATGATTCTGGCAATTGACAGCGTCGTTAACAAACATTTTTAAAGACCACACAGGCAGTTGCAAGAAATAACTGTTAACTGCTTGCACACGGAGGCACATTTATTTTGGTGTTAGTCTGGTCAGTGTGGTTTTTTGTGCGTAAGATGTTGGCGAAAGTTAGCGAAAAGAAAGATTGAACAGGATTTCGATATGGCTAGCGACAGAGTGATAGCTGACGAAGGATTGGGGATAGGAAAGGCTACAAATCTGTATTAAAAGCTTAATGTGTGATACCGGAATTACTTAAGAATAATACTTCTATAAAGTAATGATAGAGAAATAGAAAAATAATTGCAATAAACAACTTCCATATATTAAAATCTAAGTTAATCTGACTTTGTAATGAGAAAAAGGCATTATCCAATTTTCATTTTATGCATAAGCAATTAGTACAGTGAAGTGGTAAAAGTAATTAGGATTCTGGTGAATTCAGTCTACAAGAAATCCATTATATCAATACCTGGAAATCATTAGATGCAGGACGTGCAGAATCTCATGCAGACAAAAGTTCTGGAAATCAGAAAGGGAACAAGATTCCGAGGATTTAGCAAACCACGAGGCAAATGAGAAACTTTGAATTTAGCAGTATATGTAGCAAGTTGATTGTGAGTGATACTTGTAGGCGGGACTTAAGTTGATAAAAGAGGGTGTATTTCTAAAATTCGCGTTTTTTCCTTCGTGATTTAGAATCTTACAAAAGTGTTTACTGTGATCGATTATCGGTAATTCGTAGCGCCTAAAAGGGGCATTTATCAAGAAATTCTTAACATCAGTGACAGATAGAATGAAGAATAACATTCCCATTACGGCTAACTTAACAACGATGTTAACTGGAACCGGGAACCTCAGATCATATTTTTACGGGTTCACGTTATTGGAAAATCCAACACATCCTGTGTTAGGGAAAACAAACAGTTAATCATCATCTGTGGGAATTGTCTTAAACCGACAACGCAGCATATGCAAGACGGCAGTTAAAAGAGTTTGAAATTCACCAATTAACGATTATAATTAAATAATTTAAATACCCTTGAGGCCATTTGTGTTTTTCATCAACAATATTAAATTTTAACAGTTGTAAATACAAGAATATAACATCCACAGTAATACATATGTTAAAATAAATAAATTTTGAAAGTTGTTAACTCACCGTCAATATTAATGTATATGCCGATGTCAATGTTGCATTTAAATAATTGATTTGTCGTGTTTCTATAAACCAGTAATATAATTTTGTTATGGATTATGTTGTTATATAAATAAAAAAACAACAAATTATATATATATATATATATATCTTGAATTTTTGGGAAATAACCTATAAGTACTCTTCATTTTGAAGGAATTTTGTATTATTTTGTGTAGTGGAAAGATAGACCAAAACAGAGCTACACAAAAGACTTAGATTTTAAAATCCATAGAGGATAAAGCGGACTCGAATATTAATTTTCTCGAACTTTTGACAATTATTGCAAAGCACTGCTTTGGTTCATAACCATTTATTTTACTTACTTTTATTTTCCTGTTGGTTTCTCATTTCTTCCTTCTCTTATCCCTTTCACGTTTAATCACATTTCTTGCTGCCTTTATAGCCTAAAGGCAGTTTATTTGGTCGGCGTGTGCAACAAAGGACCTTTGCAAGAGCTGTAAAGCCGCTTCGCATGGGACGTCAAAGAACACACACACACACATATACCCACCCACATGAACATGCACGCACACAGACACACAACACAATCTTGGCCATTCTGGGATATTTAAGCACTGGTCCAAGAAAGCTTATGAATTCATATGTAACACAAATGTTTCTGCGAACTTTCTATTTGGGATATTATTGTTATTGATGTAAGTAAATAAGAAGTTACTTTGAAGTTTGAATACACTCGTATATACAATGGCTGCAGAAAATTGAATCTGATATATTAACACGACTTCGTTTGACAATGACAAATATACCTACATACATTGTACAATTTAAACAGCGCATTTAATACCGGAATTATCCACTGGTACGATAAAATAATTTTACAAAGAAATGATAAAGGAGATAGATGTATTAAAATCAATGCATTACGTAAGAAGCACGAGTTGCAATTTTATCAGAGAATAAGAAGTTATTAGCCAGGTGATTTAAGGGTTGAGGAAAATCAATGAGTTATATGTCAGTGGGGTGTTCTGCTATCTGGAGGGGTGAGGAGACCAGTATACTACATGGCAGTTCACGATGATCTTATAAAAAACGAATGACTTCCCAATTGATAAAGATATAGGTAAGTATTTGAAGATTCAAACCAATAATAAGGAATATCTTAAAAACGGCTAAATTCATTATAAAAAAAGTTGTCTCCTATTCTCAGAAAATTCAAGATGTACATTTTACTTGTTATGCAAATACCTTACACTTACGGTATTTTAATCGAAATTCGTTTTTGAGAAAATAAAAATGTTTGAAATATGTTTGAGGTGGGAGAATTTTCCTAAAAATCATAGTGTCACATCCTTGGACGTTGTTGAACTGAAATATCATGGTATTTCATCGGAATTTTCATTTTTGAGTTATGTTCACATACATACCCATGCGTGGATCTTTTCCCTGCTTTCCTTGTTTTATTTGGAAAATCCTAGAACGTTTATGTGCAGTGAAATCGGGCATTAACATTTTGGATGGAATAAAACTGTTCAACTAAGTAAATACAGAGAAAATTCTCATTTGATCTGGTAAAGAACAAACAGTATCGCAGTTTATGTTCTGAACTTTTCCACTATTTTTATTTTATTACTTTTGTAATGTTTTGAAAATTGTCTCAACTGTTACGTGTGTGACAATTACAATATTATTTTTCATGCATTTTTTAAGCAGAGCAAAGTTTTTGATATAATATATTACGGTGAAAATGGGGTTTGGTTTGTCGGAAGAGAGAGTTGTCAAAACCAGGAATTATCAACGTTTTTACTAAACTTGCTCATTAATGGCTCAGTTTTTTATCCTTCATAAATTTATTTCTCCATTTTAAATCACATCGGTAACATCGTCAGATATTCTATAAAAATTTGCTGTTCTAAATCTGTTACCATGAGAAACAGTACAGTTCCAAACACGTAACAAGCATAATGGAGAGAGACAAGTTTGTATACTGTTAAACCTTTTGCTGCTGTTGTAATGATTATTAACACTCCAGTTAAGCAGTTTTATTAACAGCTTTCAAACCAAGTGAAATGATTCCACAGTAACGTGTGAGGCTCGATTCGCAAGTCCTTGGTTCGATTACTGAGACCTGCCAATCTGGCAATTGGGTTTTCCTCCTCATCATCACCATCCTGTTCGCAGGCTGAGAGCAGCCCGAGGTGTGTGATTGGCGAGGACAAAGCTGGGGTGGTTTCTCTTCTACCATGAATTTCCTATCATTACGCTTCACCCTTGGATAATGGTAACGCCACTCCCATCATCTAACACATACTTACCCCAACACGTATTCCTGCCCCCTTCCTGCATCCAAAATTAGGTATACAGGAAGAAACCATTGCCCAAAGACACAAAAGCTTGAAAACATTTAGAACAGCTTCTTTACTGCACAGATAAAGCCGCATTAGCGGCTAGGTGCTGTGCAAATAAACATACCGTACAGGAGAACCTGTACGACCTGTTCTCGAATGCTGGAATACGCTTCACCATTGATGTTTCAGGTTAGTGCAGTATTGGTTGGTTTTGGATGTAGCAGTGTCGCTACGCATATGTTTGCTTGTTGGAAAATTCTTAACGGTGCGGTCAGATGGCAGCATTTTCTGAGACGCCTCAGATGGGTAGAGTTCTCTCTGGTTCCACCAAAGGGAAGTCCTTATCTGAGTAGCCCACCGGTGTTACCGGGTTAAGTTGGAATTGTTAGGAATATCTGAGTGTCTACAGACCGCTCTATATCCTCCTGCAGTTTCATTACCTTATCTATTCCTCCTGGGGGTGGTAAGAACAAAAGATCCGCGTCAGGTCGAGGTGTTTTCTCCGCTCCCTGGTTCATAGTCAACAACTTTCAAACTATTACTCATCACAGAGAGGGGAGAGGTATAAATGACTAGAGGGAGGGAGAGAGAGAGAGAGAGAGAGAGGGAGGGAGAGAGAGAGAGGGAAAGAGAGAGATTTGAAGCAAGAGTCAGAAAGAGGAGTACATTTATGAAGTTTTACTGTAATTTCTGCAGAATTGTACTAACTTTAATAATATTCTAAAAAAAAAAAAAAAAAAAAAAAAAATCAAATCTTTGGCATATCTCACAAACCAAGAAAACCAAGAAAAGTCTGAATTTTGAGCTTTTGTATAAACGTAAGACATTTAGATGGCCTATATGAATCTAAGCTTTCTGTCTTAAATAATATCCACTCTAATAGAATAAAGCAGCATCCAGAAAAATATGTATCAAAATGTAATTGAGAAATCGTTTCAAACTAAACTATATGGGCTTCATTACGTGCAACATGCGGTTACTAACTTCATCACTCGCAGTAAATAGCTCATGCGAATGAAAAGAGAAATGAACAATTGCAAACTTTCAGACACGTTCCTTCGGATAAACTACTTGTAGTTAGGTAAATGCAAACATACAAAGGATGTTTCCAAAACGGCTAACTATGAAAAACAAATGACATAAATTGTGCATTTTAATAATATCTGTTTTTGTTTCTCTTGCACTTATACCAGGTGGCCCATCTCATCCGAAATCGGGGAAAGTAGGTAACTCTTCGTGCGTTAAAAGAGTTGCAGAACGCACCGGGGTAAATCATGATAGTGGTGTAAGCGAGCTTCCTTCTGCCTCTTAGCGAAGACGAGAGATGAGAGGTAGTTTCCAGGTTGAACTATTGTGTGTAGTCCATGATAATGGAGTATGAAGAACCGAAAAGGTTCTTATAGTATTTTGCACTTTACTTACAGGAACTTCACTTTCCAGGGATTAAACATATCATCTTCTTTACCTGATTATCCTCCCTTTGGACTTAGACCCCGCAGGACTTGACACCTGAGTATCTGATAAAACGTTTGTGGGATTATCATGATTTCCCTAAGCTTAAAACAAACATTAGAGCGGTTTCTGGGGCCCTTCATACTAACCGCTTCCGTTATAAACTATCATCTGTCAATGGGTCTTAAGGATTCGTTGACTGTATATGTAAGTTCTTCTATATCTTCACTAAAAACATTAAGTCGTCCGCGAAAGCAACATGTATTGTACTTTCTGCAAATTTAAACTTGAGGACTCCATCATATAACACATTGCAGAGGGTTGGTCCAAGAATGGATCCCTAAGAGACAGCTGCGGTTATTTTTAATACTTCTTTATCAACTCTTATTTTCCTTTCTTGAAAGTAGGGTGTTAATACATATTTATTATATACCCCGAAATATTTCTTTGTTTTAGACCATCTTGTATTATACGCCATGTAGCGAAGTTAAAAGCGCTCTTACATCTAATGTAATTAATGCCACCCAGTTCTCATATGAATATATCACTTTCAGACAACACAAAAAAGTGACAAAAAATCAAAGGAAAAAGCATTCCAACTTGCTAGAATCATGCCTAGGACCTCGATCGACTATACGGCAAATGTTATATGGTGTAGTTAACTAAATATGGTTATGTGCTGCACCGATTTGGTACACAGCTTTAAAAAGAAGAAATATATAAAAGCGACGGAGAGAGCGCAAAGAAAAGTATTGCTGAGAATGATCTGTGCCTATAGAACGGTTATCACTACAGTAATAGCAGGAACCATTCCTATTGATCTATTAGTGAAAGAAAAACAGTTGACTTGGACCTCAAATACAAACAGATCCCCTGAAGGCTTAGAGGAGATTAGGGAACACATTATTTATGGATGGTGAGTTAGAATGAAACCACTATAGTTGCTGAATAGACCAAAAGGATAATTCCAGAGATTGGGCCATGGTTACGGTGTAAATATCGACAGGCGGATTACTTCCCATCACAGGTTCTAACTGGTCATGGAAGATTTTAAAATTACGCTTTTAAAATGGGGAAGACCGACAACGTATGTTGTGCATATTGTGAGGCTGAAGACTCAGTTAAGCATACTTTCTTTCATTGCCAGCTATGATAGTGGGGAAGAGGATGATATGAAATGCAGGCGAAATCGATAGGTAATTGGAAAGGGGATGATGGAGCAATTGGTGGAGAACCCGGAGAAACCCGCCCAGACACCGCTTCGTCCACCCGAATATCACATGCGGGTGCCTGGAATCGAACCCGGGAGACCTACGTGGTAGGCGGTCTAACCGCTTGGCCACAACGCCGCCGCAGGGAATAAATTCGCTCCTTATATTATCTAACATTACGGATCACATACAGATTGTGAAGTGCCGTAACAAAATACATGCAAACATAAGGGCACGTAATGTTTCATTGGCACTTGTTCTTTCCTTATTAATGTTATTGTTGTATTTATTATTATTATTATTATTATTATTATTATTATTATTATTATTATTATTATTATTATTATTATTATTATTATTATTATTATTAATTATTTTTGTAGAAATGGGCCTCGCATCCCTACAAAATTCACTTCAACTAGCAAGTTTTTGACAATCATTTTGTCCGCAGGATTGATTAATGCACGAGGGTTCTACAAATATTTGTCGACACCCCTGACTTTCTTGAAAGTGTTCTTCGGAGCGACGTAAGCTATTTCAGTTCATCATTTTGAACACCATATAAAACAGTAACAAAAATATTAACATAATGATAACAATAATGATACTACAACTAATTAAAATTAAACTAATAATTTTGAATGTAATGATTATGGTGTAATATTTGTAATAACAACAAAGTGTAATAATAACTAACAAAATAATAGACCTAATAAAATAATGAGGATAATACTGATAATAACAATAATCATATGGATAATAACAATAATAACAATAATGAAGAATAATAAAACTGTAATTTGGTAACAACAATAATAATAATAATAAAATACAACAATAACATTAAGAAGAAACAAACAAGTGCCAATGAAACATTACTTACGTCATGTTTGCATGTATTTTGTTATGGAACTTTACAATATGTAATCCGTAATGTTAGATAATATACGGCAGTGATTTTATTCCCTGGAAAGTAAAGTCCCTTTAAATGAAGTGCAAAACATTATAAGAACTAGTTCGGTTGTTTATAGAGCAATATCATGAACTACACATGATAGTTCAACCTGAGAACTACCTCTCATGTCTCGTATTCGCTAAGAGGCAGAAGGAAGCTCGCATACGCCACTGCTGTCACTATTACTAGTTTTACCCCGGTGCGTTCTGCAACTCTTTTAGCACACGAAAGGTTATCTATGTACCCCAATTCCGGATGAGCTGGGCTACCTGGTAGTATATAGAGGAAGTATTATATTTCAACCTTAAAGTTCCATATGGATTATTTCGCTGAAAATACATGTTTTGAGGTCATATGAACGGAAAGTGTATCTGTGAACAGCATAACACAAAAACGAAAAATCGGATTGTGACAGTTGGTATTGTGACAGAAACGACAAAAGTCCAGTTCAGTTACTTTTTTTCTCACTTTATTTTCTTCTAGACTTATGCACAACAAAACAGTTCTCTTTTACTGACCTTAACACAGCCCACAGTCTTTTCTGATATTACAACTCACAACTGTTTTCTTCTCGTAACCTTGAATTACTCCTTTGTCTTTATTTCTTCACTTTTTCTGTCTCTCAATTCACATACCTAATTATCTTTTTCTAAAAATACTTTCTTTATCCAAGGGGCCTCAAAACTGAAATTAGCGCTGAAATCTCAGCTTATAATTTTTGGGTGGAACGAAATAATTCTCTAACTAAGTGTGTGTGGTTCCAGAAAGTAAAAATACATAGAAGATTTCGGATATGTATTCTTTTTTATTGGTATGGATTGTTGAATGCTATGTCTAATCACATGGATCTAACAATTCGGTAAGTTCTCAAAGTTTCACATATTGGATAAGAATGAGGACTTTATCATGCGCTTCAAAAGAATTTTCAGGATATGCATTTTGTTTGTCAGTAAAATACTTAAACATCAAGAAGAGTTTTGTGAAAAAGTTAGCTTTGAATCCTTGAATGATGCTGAAATTACTGGAAGTGTATAAAGAGTAGTGTATTTTCTTTGGAAGTGGCATTGAAAGAAACCATTTCCTTAATGTAACTCCAGTGTGGGGCGAATGCGACTGTCACTCTCCTGCCAATCGACTTGAAATGTTCTCAAGGTCACGTGAAGGCGTCGAGCGTCGTCAATGGCAGCCTTGCGTCGGGATGTAAACAAATCAAAATAGTAGCATGTGGGGATACTGGCCCACGTCCAGACTGTCACAGGAGACTGAATCACCAGCAGATTATCAGACAACACGTCAGCGTCGGGAGAAAGTATCACACATAAACTACCACTGCTCACGGACACAAAGATGTATAAAGTGTAGACGAAGTCAATCGTCACTATTCATTACTTAAACATTGCTCAGTAACTGTAATTTATAACTTACAGATATAACCAGGCATAGGAATTCTTAAGCAGTTCGCTTCAAGGCATGTATACTTGGTTCCATATACGCCGTCCCTACGGCTTCAGGTAACATTTTACCAACCTTCTCAGAGGGCCCGTACGTAGCAGGGACGGCTGAGTATCTGAAGGAACGTTGTGCTTTAATTGTTCAATCAAGGACTGGTGTGTTAGAAAACCTGGCACTGAGTTTTTAGGTAAAAGCGACATACTTCTCAGTTTTTGCATTATAGCATATAAATATTTTAAAAATACCTAGGAATCGTTTTGAGGAAAGGGTTTCCTCGATCAGCCATTTTAAAAGCCCATGTGCTACTTTTTAACCACACTAGGCCAGCACACATCCCCTGTGTTGCATGTAGGCACACACGTACACACACACACACACACACACACACACACACCTCTCTCTCTCTCTCTCTCTCTCTCTCTCTCTCTCTCTCTCTCTCTCTCTCATGCACACGCGCACACATGTATTTCAACACAAACAGCTTCATAAAAACAAAATTTTGCCTCTATGCAAGTAATAACATCAGCTTCAATAAAATACTTCATTTACATTTACTTTACTGAAATATTAGAAAGTGTGTTGCTTTTCTGAAAAATATACAAAAGTTTTTAAAAATTCATTTTTTTCACGAACTAAAAACATTTAATTCTATTATCTGAGAAACTCCTCGAGCTAGTACACTGAGATTTTGCACAGCAATTTCTTTATTTATTCATATTATGCACGCCAATTTTCATGTCAATGGCTTTAAAATTAAAAAGGTTAGAATATTCATTCCCAGTGTCCCTTAGCGCGGTGAATGCAAATGTTGTGGAGGTGCATCAGGGAAGAGTTGTGGGTATATGGGTAACCAATTTGCCATTTAAATGCATTGCTCAAAGTTATTTTATTCATATATGACTAATATAACGGGTGATCCAAAAGACTCCGAACCGGCTACGCTATGTTTTATCTGTACGCGTCCTCGGCGCTCGTCGCCGACTGCCGCTGTCATAGAACAGTTCGGATGAAACCATACAACATTTTTAGAAGTACTTTTAAAGTCTTTACTTGACAGTGTTATTAAAGGAGATGGCTACCTTCGTTGTCCATACATTTTTGGCACATCTTTAGGAAATCATCCATCACTCGCCGTAGTTCACGTTCAGAAATGTTGGCAATTTCCTGGTGGATATTTTGTTTTAATTCTTCCAGGGTGTGTGGGTTTGTCTTGTACGCTTTATGCCCTTTATCCCTGAGATAGAAAGAGCAGGGGGCTAGGTCGGGGGACCGAGGGGGCCACAAATCTCTACTAATAATTCTGTCCTGAAACACACTTTCATTTCTTCTCATCGAAAGATTAGCACTGTTGCAGAGTCTTGTTGAACAAAGGTAAAATCACGCCCCCTGTCGGTTAATTCTCTAAAAAAAGGGGACAAATCGTGTGTACGGGCATCAACTGTTGACTCGAAAAAAAATTGGGCCTATAACTGTTCCGCTAATGGCGCACCATACACCAATTTTCTCGTCGTGATCCTAGATGATAACCAGGGCCTGGGAATTACGCGTTTACCGGGTCATTCCTTGTGTTACCCCATCCACCAGCAACCCGCGTGTAGGTTATCCATCAGACTGTGTTCAGGGAAGTAACGCGGTTAAACGTTTACGAAGGGTTCAGTTTACAGCGACTGTGAATCGCACCAAGATTAGTTCAGCGTGAGCTGTGATTTGGTAGTGACAGCTCAGTGGTGATTCAATGGTTATGCTCTGAGTTTATGCAATAGTTGCCGCGTCGTGGCCGAGCGGTTAGACCGCTTGACTCTCACCAAAAAGACCCGGGTTCGATCCCAGGCGTTCGCACGTAGGATGTGTGGTGCACACCGGCGCAGGGGTGGGTTTCCTTCGGATTCGCCGGTTTCCCCCGCCATCATTCCACCAAATGCTCCATCCTCCTTCCCTTTACCTCCATTTCACTTCACTACTCATTTCGTTCATCCTTTCATCCATTTGGTCTCTTTCAGGGTTGAAAGTGTCAGCGAGTGTTCGGGTGCAGCATGGTGGGATGAAATGCTCTGAGTGACTCCGTCCTCTGCCACGGTAACCGAGCTCTGGATAGTGTCCATATCGAGGCCCTTGAGCCTCTGCAGGCGGCGCTCTGCGCGAACCGGTCGGACCGGTGTACTGGCTGCTGTCAGGGAGTTTCTAACTGGGAAAATGTAGGGACCCTGCCCTCTACTGTACCAGACCACCCTCTGTCTCCTCTCGCCTCACCCCTCCCAACCGGGGAAGCCCCTTCGGGGCGTAGGTACGAAATATCTCTGAGGTCGAAGTGCCGAAGTCGGTCCCTCTACCTTCTTGTGCAATAGTGGCTTAAGTGTAACGTTAGCGCTACGCTAACCAACTAGAAGACAAATTAATTGAGATTAGCGTAACTGATGTTTCCATTTGTTACAGTATATTTACAAAGAAAAAAATACAATTCATGTTACCTAAATGACGCAGAATTCAGAGCATAAAACAGATGCATAATCATTTTTAGTTGTTTGCTGTCACATTCGTAATATTACATAAACCGGTTGAGATTTAAAGGGTAATAGGCAAGAAGCTCCATCCTAACCTATCGAGGTTGATGCAATTTATAATAGCAAGGAATATAGGAAGTAGCTGTCGTTGAGAAAATTCACTCAACACTTCATATCATTTGCAGTGCAATAAAATTGTTAGTGATTTAAGTGAACTATTCATGCATCGATTATCTGTTGCATGTGCACCACGTTTTTCATTTTAAGTCTTAAAAGTATTTTCATGGGTACTAAACATTTACAATCCCAAATTTTCGGGGCAGTGCGTGGAGTTAGGAGAAATTATTTTATACTTTTTATCCGTTTTAAAAACGTGGTAGGTATATGAAAATTATTTAAACTTTTTAAAATTTCATTTCATTATATAGTGATGATGCCTCTAATCCGGAATATGTAGTCTCCATCCTCTCAGATGTAATTGCGAGTTCGTTCTGGATTTGTAACTTTAATGTGTTCTTTACACTGAGAATATAGAAAACACAGCTTATTGGGATACCCCAAAATCCAACTGTGACATTTTCCCCCCATTATGGCGCGGTCTGGTTATGTTTTTTTTTTTTTTTTTTTTTTTTTTTTTTAATTAACGTCCTCCAACACTGTGTCATATCGGACGAATGAATGAAATGGGTGAAATGATGCTCAAATGAGCCCGAGGTCCATGGAGCTTTAAGTTACCCGACATTCGTCTTCTCAGGGTAGGGAAAACCTCGGAAGAAAACCTTACCCGGATAACTTACCCTAAGCGAGATTCGAACTCGCGACCTCTTGAACATGAGGCAGACACGCTAGTTATGTTTGGTGCTATTCCATCTGTTAGGTTGCATTAGTACTGCCAACTGTTCGTAACATATAACTGTGGTAAAGCTACGGCCATAGTTGGTGTTATTGCATCCGTTATGTTGCCACAGAAGCCCTTGTTACTGAAAATGTTTAGACGCCGTAGTAATTAATTAATCTATGGGCGCCATTGTACTGCTCGTATTTGCGTGATTTTGTCTTGAATTGCTTTAGGGCAGTATATGCAGTTGTACTTACTGTTGTTACTCTTGTGTTTGCTACACGGCAGTCCATTAAATACATTACCATATTTAGCGTTCTGAAGTGCTTTTATCCAAACGTGTTATTGCAGAACAAAATTTGCCGAAGATGAGTAGGTTCGTGTGTTGTATGGTAGCGATGTTGAAGCTTTGTTATCGTTTGAAAGCATGTTACTTTAACCTTGTGATATTTGAGGTTAGAAATAATGATTTATTATGTACGTTGGCGGTAGTGCTTTTCTGTCGTCTGCAATTTAGTGTGTAACGTCGGCCATATTGAACTCTTGGGAACTGCTGTTAAGCTGTGTACCTTATACTTTCTTACGACCAAGTCTAAGTCTGTTGGAATTATGTGTTCCTTGGACTTACAAATGAATTACTTCCCTCGCTCTTGTAGATAAGTATGGCCTAGCAAGTCGAACTTTGAGACCACCTGGCATAATTTGCTGATAAGCCATCCTGCCTTACCGACGTGGCTCGGAAAATTTGGAGCCGACTGCACCTACAACGTTTACTCAAATATTTCTGTCGATTAACACGAAGTACTGTAACGTTCCGTATCGGTGAACTGTTGACCAGGTAGTTTCCAATTTGTAACGTTCTTTCTTCTTACCGGTAGCTTACCTCACTGAGATCTGAGGGTACCATTTGCTGTTTGGTGTGGGGGGCGTCAATCCTTCCTTGCCGGGCTAACACAGCGGTGAGCATGAACGACTCCTTAATTTGATCAGTAGTCCGGTTAAATGTTCACATCTAGTGAATGGTGCGGGACAACACGTGGTTTGGTTAATTATAGTTCACATTTAATTTGTTTAATTAGTTTATTTTTACTCTCACACGAGAATGTACATTTCGATATGATGGAATGGCGTCCTTTCCTACGTACGGGGTTCGCCCGTCGATGCCACGGACCACGCACTATTCTATGTTCTACAAGTTCTTTATATTGTGACCCGCGTCGTAAAATAATATATCTCTTGTGTGAAGGGTAATTCCTTCCTACTACTACACATGAATATTTGTATATTATGGCGTATATGCCGTAATATTACAGTTTTTACTCGGACTTGGTGTATCAGACGCGACGCCAATCTAGATAACACATGAACAAGACAATTGAATATCTACATCATTGCCCACTGTAACAACAATTCAAAATTTTAGGGGGCTCTTTCTGGCACCACTATAAACACATATTTTAGGAGGCTTCTTCCAAACAATATCGCCTCAGTACATATATAGAAGAACACGCTTTTCTATGAACAGTTTGTTGGAAAGTGGTTAGTGAGAGAATGGTAAGACATCAGCTTTATGGAAATCATGAAGTTAACAATTGACAATAAGCATTATGAAACGGGCTCCAGAAATGTACATCCAGTCTAGAAGAATATACAAAAGGCTGAATATGTAACGCCGGGCAGTGAAGTTTGGTTCCATACAGCATTGCAAGCATGGATGCCATTGAAACAGTAATAAAAAGCTCGCAGTTATCATCTCTCGAGAGAAGGCAGCAATGATGAGGAGGATAATCTGGAGCACACTGCTACCGAGTCCATTAGTGTGTAAATGTAAAAGAGAACGAACGAACGAACGGCAAAAAGATGAAAGCAGAGAATTCGTTTGCATAAAACAAAAATTGGAGTAGGGGCCTAACAAATTGCTCTGACAGAGAGCGGTATATTTCATCCAGACAGGTTTATTGCCTGCTAATATACCTGGGTTCCATCAATGTACAGGCGCGTTCGCTCTTCTCCTCCTACATGCTTACCCCAAGGTCGCAGTGCATTTATGCAAATACAGACCTTAGGATGTATCCTTTAGACGTGTCGAATGGCCGAGAGCTGCGCAGTGGTTTATGGTTGAGTTCACCTTTGTATTTCTAAGACCAGAGGGTTGTCAGGTTAGTACCTCTCCGACTTTCGTGTACTAAAGATTGGGAACAGTACGTGATTAAGCATATTGCACGCTCGCATTATCAGCAGTATCTTGTTTATTTCAAGGAAGGAAATAGACTTCACCCTTATTATAAATTTGCATTACGTCACTCACGCAGATTCTAGCAGTCACTCGTCATGTCTGAAGAATACCTCTGTACTGCGCAGTGGCCTCGCTAATTTACACAAAAATTACATTACCTTCTCTACTCGCTCTTCTACATACTGTTCCTACAAAGGTGTATGTTTTATCCTTATGTTAAAGATACAATTTTCGTTACACATTTCGTTGTAGATAAAGGGAGACACCTCGCGCACTGGACCTCTACAAAAATCTATTGCGGCTAAGACCCCCAGGCGGAAGGATGAGCTGAGGGAACCGCACGATGCCATAGAGTCCCTAACAAGTGCTGAGATCTCTTAACCCTGGCGCCAGGTCCGTCGAACAGCCACCATCCTGTCGTACAAGCGTCCCCACCCACTGGGGAAACAGCGACCACCCAAAGCAAACTAACGCCGAGAACAGCAGTTACAATGCGCAAGCATCCGCGCCGTCTGTCTTGTACCGCTATACACTACGCACCTGAAAGCACACTTGAAAAATGATAAGGAAATGGAATGAAGGGAAATGATGGCAAAGAAATCGTGGTATGAAATTAAGCACCGCAGTCAAACTTGGTAAACCTTAGGGACTGTGCCGCTAGTAGCCTGTGCCGCTAGTCTGGATCAGGCCACCCGGTGTCTCCTCTCACCTCATTCTTCCTCCCGGGGTACCCCTTCAGGGGCATAGATACAATAAGCTTAGCTTCTGTGCCGAACCCCCTCCGTATCTCTCCTATTCTTCCTATTTGACAGATAATTGAAGAAAGTCTACGTTTTATGTGTACATCTCAAACACATGGTATTTTAATTAAAATCATCAGAGCTATTTTCGAGAAAATAAAAAATAATCAAACATTTCAAATGAGAGTTAAACGTGGGGGCGTTTTCTTAAAAAATCTTTGTATCTATCCTTGGAAGATGCTTAAGTTAAACGCCAAGTTTGGTATTTATGCCAGGTTTAATAGTAATTATTTTCTTTAGCACGTACATAATGTATAAACAACGTATTCCACTTCACCTAAACATTCCATACAGACATTTCACTGGAAATGTAGGTTTTGAGATCCTTTGAATCTGAAAAAAAGCAATTCTGAAAATGGTCCTTGAGTGTGTACGTGAACAGAATAATTTAAAAAATTAAAAGTCGATAATACGAAACTTGGTGTTTAACTTTTCAATCTTCCAAGGATGTTTCACGAAGATTTTCAAGAAAGTCCCCGCCAAAACAAAGCTAATATTTACATGGAAAATATTTTGAAGCTTTTGATGTTCTCAAAAATGAGTAAAATACCACATGTTTTAGATCTTTTCGTGACAAGTGACATGAGATTTCTGGAAATACTCTTTAAAATCCACTTTATTCTATATAACTTTTGAATAACCTGTAAACGTAAGAGATGAAGAAAATCTTACTGCACATACCTCATATCATTTTTGGTAAAATTATAGATTTCCAGGATACTCATTATTATTTGAATTTTTCAATACCTATACTCTTCTCAAATATTAAGTTCTTCTCTTTTCCTTCTGGCCATGTGAAAACAACGGAATTTCAAGACCTCCGTGGTCTAGGGGTAACAATGCTAGCCTCTGATTCCCGAACTCGCGGGTTCAAACTCCGTGCAGGGCGATGTTTTTTTTTTTTTTTTTTTTTTTTTCCCTTTCCGGGCTTAAAAGCCTTAACATGGATTCCTTCAGAAGGGAAGTAAAGCCGGCGGTCCCGTGTCATAGATTTACGGCACGTAAAAGAACCTGGGGCCTGATAAAGAGGCTTCTAGGCAAAATAATAAAAGAGCGTCTATTAAAAAACAAAAAGTCAGATAATGACCAAATCTTAAAAGATTTGGTTTTCGCTAAAGCCTATTATATTCCCATACTGTCATTGTACAGTCATGGAAAAAATGATAGAGCGCGTTAGGAGAAGAGAATATTTCTGAGTCCCACGTCGTTTTTAGTGCGGTTTACACAAGTCGATATTTTCAACATGTAGCTGAGTTTATTGACAGTCTCTTTTCCATATGTGGTCTCTGTGTCTGTCGGACACAGCCTATTTCTGTGTCATATGGAAGAGAAATTATCAAGAAACTCAGTGAATGTTGGAAATATACGCTTGTGTAAACCGCGCTGTAACACGAGGTGGGACTTCGATCGTTCTGCACTTGTAATGCGCTCAATGCTTTCTTTCCATGGCAGTACCTACAAGAAAATATGAAATAAAATGATTTCTGAAAAGTGGGTAGAATAAACAATAGTTTTTTGAAGAATGGATAGAGAAAATTATGTGAAAGCAACATTGGAATTTTTAGCTATACTGCTCAGAGATAGCATATATATACCTATTTGGCGATGTTTTAAGAAGTTTTTATTTGAAGAATCTCAAAATTTTGACTCTTGAAATTTCTACACCAAATTTGTTACTGGAATAGTACTGCCCCTAACTGCCAAAGGTACCGTAGGCCTCTGATGAGTAAACGTCCGAAGAGTGTTCTGCTCTCTGGGGAAGGGGGGGGGGGGATCAGTAGCATATAGCAGCCCGCATCATTTCATAAATGGATCTACTACCTTTAGCACGGCCTATGTGCGGTGCGCAGTGTTAAACTGGTTAATTGGTTTTTTATGGTCAAATCTGGTCTTTTGTTTTAATGATCTAAAAAGCACTGGTCAAACCTCAGTTTTTGATAAAGAATGCTTTTGTGCAAGAGCTAGCATCTTCTTAAATTGTTTCTCTCTAGCGTCCCCTGCGATTTCACTATATATTTCTGCGTGTACTCTGTTATGGCGTCTTTCAAAACATAAATTTCTTACGCACGTAATTATTCTATCGTAGATGAAGTATTTGGCTCACGACTTTCAAAACAATAAAAATATTTCCACTCTGATTAAAATGGATTTTCAGCATCCTTTACTTTCTTTGGATCAGTATGCCCCATAATTAGGTATTTGTACGTATATTGTACGTATGTATTTCACAGATAAGCAAGCCTCTGTCAACACAGGCTTCCTCGCTTCTTCGCCCTGTGGCGCGCGAGTTGAGTCGAGTTTAACCGATGCACGATGCTAGGTGCAAGGAAATTCTGTACCGCTGCGATTTTAATCTTTGATAGGTCCTGATTTATAGGTACATTAATTGCTCTCGCGAGAATGTGGCTGTGAGGAATGTTCGACATCAACAACTTCAGCGTTTTCTGAGAAAGATTACGGCTAGTTTCAACATATGAACAAGACTTAGGACTCTTAGAAAACATGCACGCAATGCACAAAGTTCTCATGAGAGGAACACTGTGTTGCAGAGAAAGTAAAGAGGTGTCAACAAATGTATCAACACACAAGTATTGTAATGCAACACCCCATGAAGGTTAGAGGACATGAAAGCGCATGTTATAGACAAGCTACCCTCCATGCAACTGAATACTGCATCCCTTCCAACGTTTCCGGTTTGCTCTCCTCTTTCATCCTCCCTTGCTTTACGACCCATATCCAGTTGCTCTAATTACAGTGCTTCTGAACACTTCCGGACCGGAGCGTTTTGTGCGTTTCCCTATTGGGACTCACCACCTGAACTTTGTCCTCATTATGTAGTAACACTTCAACGTATACTGCTTCAACGTGGGAAAAATTAAACCGATGTTTCGGAAATGATTAATGGCAGAAGAACAGTTTCCCGGTAGCAGTCTTGGGCTTAACTTCCGTCTCAGCTTCAAGAAGAAACTAGCTAAAGTTCGTTTAAAATATGCAACTAGTTCACAAAGTGTCTTTTAGCTCAAGGGGTGAGAAACTTTTAGTTCTACACTCTCGCCAAGTGCAAAATAGTATATTATTCGACGAGAGCTTAATGACAGCAATTAAGATAGCTTCATAATATTCATACGAGCATCTTAATTGCCATTCTACTCAAGTTTCGTACTACTATTTAAGCTCGACTTTGTGTCTAACTTCAAAGCATTTATAAAATGCTTTAGTACTCTACGCTGCATGTTATCACTCGTGTCCGATATTTTTATCAGGTATTTATTTGACTGTGCATCCGAAAATCGATAGTAACGCCTTCAACTTTTATTGCTACGATGCCCTTGACCCTTGACACCCTTTCGGTAGCTTCTAAAATTCGTCCAACTCTTGAAGTTCAGTTTCATCCAAATTGGCAACAGCAGCCATTTTATCGATTATTATTCAGATCATAAATAAAAGAATGACGATTAAGATCAAAGAAAGCAGAAGCCTGCCAACATAAGGAACTGGACAATGCATTGCAATAATTTGATGAATGATGATGTTTAATTTTGAACAGAGAATGCGACCAACATGAGAAATTAATTATGTAAAAAGACAATGAGATGTAGAAGCTAATCAAACCAAGTCGATATATTAAACGCTAGTTGGCATTGTATGGACGATTTTTTAAATTCCAGTGACGAATTAATTAATAAATTTCATTTATTTCGCGCGTCCTTATGAAATTATTGAACTATGATCTAAAGAATCTTTATAATTAAATCCTCTCCCCCTTGCCACTACTAATTGAATTTTGTTCTGTGCTAACTATTCCAAATAGTGCTTGAATAATTCCCGATATTCATGCAAAAGGGATATCAGTTGCTAGCCTTTGACGGTAGAAAAATCCTCGGTCATAATGATCGTATAATTTTTTAGATAATTATAGAAGGTTAAATTTTAAACCTTTGTGCCTTCTTTTTAGTTCCATAGTTATTTAATAATATAAAAACAACACCATTTTCACTTAATGCAGAAACTCTTAACATAATACCATTTAATAATAATAATAATAATAATAATAATAATAATAATAATAATGATGATGATGATGATGATGATGATGATGATGATGATGATAATAATAATAATAATAATAATAATAATAATAATAATAATAATAATAATAATAATAATAATAATAATAATAATAATAATAATAATAATAATAATAATAATAATAATAATAATAATAATAATAATAATAATAATAATAATAATAATAATAATAATAATAATAATAATAATAATAATAATAATAATAATAATAATAATAATAATAATAATAATAATAATAATAATAATAATAATAATAATAATAATAATACAAAGTGGAAGTACGGGGACGCTGTACATTAATTTCATCATGAAGACAAGTTTATAATTTTCTGATAGCAAAAATCTGATGTGTTGCAGTCACATGACATTCCCTACTCTTGTACTAAATATTCTTACAAACTCTTATTGCTCTACCTTCTTCATGTTAGTCGAGATAAATACTTGTAGAAATTATTTTATTGTTAATTTTTTCGTAGGTACAAGCGGAATATGGAAATACAGTAGCCTTTAGTCAAATGTTTTGAAGCTGTTCGCTATATGAAGGCTTTGAAATTCCGTTCTCTTTACACGGCCAAGAGATAAAACCATGAATAACGACCTTCCATTTGAGAAAACTATTGCAGAACTTGCACAAATAACAAGTAATATCTCCAAAATGGCTCACTTTAGAAAAAATGCATTTGGACATAATTTGTGTGTTTTAACATTTCTTTGTATAGTAAGATTTGGTCTACCTCTTATATACGGCATTTTCATCAAAATCGCTAGAGCCATTTTTGAGAAAATCAAAATGTTTGAAAATTTGTTCATGTAAAGGGTAGTTTAGGGTGGAGGAATTTTCTTCAAAATCTTACTCTCGCATCCTTAGATATTAAACTTAAATACCAGATTTGGTTGTTTTTAACCGAATTTTCGTTTTTTTTTTTTTTTTAAGTTATGCTGTTCACATACACAGACACGGGCCTTTTTCTAGAAACGCTTTTTTGGATTCAGGGGGCCTCAAAACATGTATTTCCGGTGAAATCTCGACATCGAATTTTTGGGTGGAATACAATACTTCCTCTACTTACTATACGTGGTAGAGAAAGTAAAAATGAATAACGAAAGCGATGAACCAAATACATTTGACATACCAGATAACATAAACGATGCGACAAATTATACGCAGTGCGAAAATGAAGATCTTTGGCAACTCAAAACAGTTCAACAACGGCATCCTTTAGAGCCTTGTAGCGGAAATATTTATGAAACAAGTGTTAAAAGTGGAGTTTTGTTTTGCCAGTAGGAATGTTTGCGGAAGGAGGCTGAAAGCTGACTGTAGCAATCCCGCAACCAAAATAAAATCACTTTTAACATGTGTCGTCGTACTATACTATTTTTGAACTGCCCTGGTCATTAAATTATAAAGTATCCAGTGTGGGAACACCAATATTCATTCGAACATGAACAATATGATAACTCCCTGCTTACTCATGATGCCATCTCCAATATCTCGCTGTTCGATGAATTCCTGCCGGCTGCTACAGTTGTGATTTAATCGTTTTGTCTCCTCGAGTGGAAGTGAGAGTAGCCAAGACCAGTTAAGTTGGCTGATAAATTTAAGAGGCTAAAAATGAGATATTTAAAGCGAGTTGTCGACTGTTTGAGAATGTACAATTATCTGTTTTCGAATCATAGCATTATAAATTGTAACTATCAAAGTATTATACTTCATAACTTCTTCTCCTGTATCAATACTTCACGGTTTAAAATAGCTGTCTCCATAACAATAGCAATCGTAGGTTCCCATAAGACACTGTAAAAATGAGCAAAAGAGCTAATTACAGGCTTACTTTCTAACTCTTCTATATTAAAAGTAAATTATGATGAGTTAAATAATTTATGTAGCTTGTCCAATAGTTTTATACACGGAGAAATTACATAAAATTGCAGTACATTTTTACTTTCTCTGCTAGTAAGTAGAGGAAGTAATGTATTCCACTCAAAAATTCGATGTCGAGATTTCACCAAAAATATATGTTTTAAGACCCCCTAAAAATAAAGAAATTATTTATAGGGAAAGGTCCGTGCACGCGCGCATGTGTTATTGTGTGTGTGTGTGTGTGTGTGTGTGTGTGTGTGTGTGTGTGTGTGTGTGTGTGTGTGTGTGTGTGTGTGTGTGTGTGGACAGCATAACTAAAAAACAAAAAGTCGGTTAAAGACCAAAGTTGGTATTTACGTTTAATGTCTTTTAAGAAGCGACACGAAGATTTTGAAGAAAATTGCTCCATCCTAAACTACCCTTTACATGGGAAATTTTGATTTTCTTGAAAATGGCTCTAACAAGTTTGATAAAAACTACATATGTTTAAGATATTTTATGATAAACGGGCAACTCGCGTTATACCTTGAGCGACCTTCGTGCTTTTACCTGTTAAACATACAGTTATCAGTCAAGGTCGTGAGCAATCTGCACTCTCTGAGCACTAGTAGCTTAGACCTAATTTAAACACTTGTTACTAAATGCTCTCTAAAACAACTGCTTGTCATACAGATATCGAGACAAAAAAAAAAAAAAAAAAAAAAAAAAAAAAAAAAAAAAAAAAAAGAAAGACTACACTACCTCTATACTGAAGTGATCAGCGTTCTGGTTTTTATTGTTAACTCAAGAGTTCCGGTCCGATTTCCGGCGCGGGATTTAATCTTCAGAATTTTTTCTGTCCTCCTCAGAGTCTGTAACTATTACTGTGGAAGTAAATGTATGTTTGAAGATATAATTGATTAAAAGCCAACGTCAGCAATTGTTTAACAAGTCAAAACCCGCAATAAGGTTACATATAGAAGTTAAAGGGGACTCTACAAACGAAATTATTTCAAAAACTCTGATGTATTACGATTACTGACCAAACGGGATGACTCAGGCGGTAGCATCTGAATTGGTGGGTTCGATTTCGGTGGCCGACTTTACTGACATGGGTTTTTTTCGGGGTTTCCCGGGTCGCTAGGGGAATGTTGGGAAGGATACATCTCCCGAATTTCCTGACCTTCCATTTCACCACACTTTTCATTTTATTTCACCTTTCATCCTGATTGACTCTTTCAGGGTTCCAAGTGTCGGCGGGAGCTTCGGCGTCCATGGCAGCGAGTTTGCTCTTTCTAAATCTTCGTCCTCCAGATCGGGGAAGGCCTCCGGGAGATGTGCCTGAACGGCCCCTGCCCTCTGCTGTCGTTTCTACTTTGGTCCGGGCGCTTATCTCACTCCTGCCTGGCGGGGGCGGGGGGGGGGGGGGCGTCAGGGTTGTAGGCAGAAAAGATTTCATTGGCCGAGGTGCTAAGTTCCACCTCCGAATCTTTTCATAGACATAGGGATGGAAAAGTCATTCAGTGTATAGAGAACTTAAGATTGTATTCAAGAAAAATTTAATTCAAGGAAATATTTCTTTTATCATACAAATATCTTAAAGACATGGTATTTTAATCAAAATATTTAGTCATTTTTGTGAGAATGAATATTTTCTAAAACATTTCCATGTAAAGTTTAGATTGGGATGAGGGATTTTCTAGAAATTCTTCATGTCGTATCCTTAGACGATGAAGTTTGGTATTTAACTGTTTTAGTTTTTGAGCTATGGTGTTCAAACACAGACGCACACGCATTTTTCTTAAAATCTTTTCATATTTTTTAAGGGAGTCTCAAATACAATTTTTTCAATGAAATCTCGATATCGAATTTTTGGATGTAATGCAATACCTTTTCTACCTTCTAAGTATGTGGTTAATAAACTAAAACACAAATAATTTGCGACATATTTCGCTTCTTGTTATGCACCCCATTTGCCTTTGGATGAAAAATTGAGATGTCATATAGCCAGTTTTGTCATTAAGATTTAAGGTTTGACACTCACAACAGATATTTAAATACTCTGCGTATCCACATTGAGTGTGAAAGGCAGCACGTACCTAAAGCGTGCTGTAATGGAGTTTTGAATAACTAGCATAGACAAATATTTCTGATTGTTGTTTAAACCGATGCGAGAAGCCACATATGAGGTAATAATTTCAAAAAGTTATTCCTTTGGGGTCCATATTCATGCACCGCGAGCTTTTAAATTCCCCACGCGCATTCATTGGGAGACAGAAAACCTGTGGTGTTGTTTTGAAAACGCACCTGAAGCCCAGCTCCGGCTCGTACGAATGTGAATCAAAAAGGAGAAATGGATCCATGAATAAAACATGAGTATGGACTGCATACGTGGTCGTGATGATAGAAAACGTCGAAACGGAACAAAAGAGAGCCAAGAAAGCAGATGTTTTAAATCTTGCGTAAGAAGTTAGTTATTCAATATCTGCAGTGACGTAGGTATGTCTTACCTAAAACTTTGACGTGTTCCAGATGTCTTACGCGAAATATTACCTACATTAATTTATACACTAATATTCACTTTCTCTACTGCGTACTTAAAGTAGAGGAAGTGTTGCATTCCGCCAAAAAATAATATCGATGGCGATGGAGGCCTCATGAACCGAAAAATGTCTGTAAAAGGTGCGTGTGTGTGAGAGAGAGAGCGGGAAGGAGGGAGGGGGGGGGGGGGGAGACTGTGAACAACATAGCCCAAAAATGAAAAGCCGCTTAAATACGACACTTGTTGAAGAAAATCTCCCCTGAGCCCAAACTACCTTTTGCAATTTACACCGAAAATGTTACTTTTGATTTAATCAAATATGCCGCTAACGATTTTGATTAACATATATATATTTAAGATATCTTTGTGATAAATACAGATATATGGACAAAATCTTACTACGTATATAAAATGTTTATCTCGTCGAAGCACACGCTTTATGCAAAATTAACTTTTTTTTGTGGCTTTAACCATTTCCAAGATATTCTTTGTTTTCGGTTGAATTTTCAGATATGTTTACCTGTTTCAAGTGCAAATGGTTTTTCCTCCCTCATTGTTTCTCTCTCTCTACTATGTAATCTAGTAAGTAGGGAAAGTATTGTATTACCTACACCCTAAAATTTGATGTCGAGATTTCACCGGAAATCTTAAGGATCCTTGAACACAATAAAAAGCCTTTTGAGTCTTGTGTGTTTTTGTGTGTCGGAATAGCATAACTTAAAAACGAAAAGTCGGTTAAATACGAAATTCGTTGCTTAAGTTCAGCTCATCTAAGGAGTATTTTCAAGAAAATGCCTCCACGCCAGTCAAAAATTTAAATTCTAAAATTTGGAATAATATGATTTAAGGCCACGAATTTGGCAATACGGAACAATATAACCAATTTTCACCACCTCCATAGCGCAGAGGTAGCGTGCCTGCCTCTGGGTACCGGCATGAGATTTTTTCCCGCTGGGAGGTCTGGCACGGGGTGCACTCAGCCTCAATAGGTCCCAGGCGAGCAATTGAGGACCTATTTGATTGACAAGTAGCGGCCCCTGATCTAGAAGACCGCATAACCGGTCGGGAGGGACCGGGGCGCTGACCACGTTCCACCTCCAGTACTGCACCCCATTCATAACGCTTGTGGTGGACAGAGATGGGGGACGCAGCGGTCGGCCGCTCAGCCTTAGCCCGGGGCTGTTGTGCCACGGCGTTTATAATTATTTTCGCCGGGTTTTCTATAATTTAATTGAATTTAATGAGTATGGTCATAATTATTTACAGACTGATGGTCGGGTTAAAAGCGACCTTAATGCTGCAAAAGCAAAACTCGGCTTATACAAATTGGATATGACGTGATAATAGCAATGGGAGAAAGTGCCTTCTTTGTTTATATTTTTTATTATATAATCATGATCATTAGTACCGGAGTTATTGACTGGTACGATTAGCGATTTTGTAAAGAAATGATAAGGAAATAGATTAATAATTGCAATAAATAATTTCCAGGTGTTAAAATCAATGCATAATGTAATAAGAATGAATTACAATTTTGTCAGGCAATAAGAAATCATTAGCAGGGGTCCAACTTTTGTGTAACAGAAATACGTTACTGTGATCCATTATCAACAGCCCGTAGCCTTTAAAGACTGCACGCGGTAGTTGCAAGGGATATCTCCGCTTAGCATTTAAGCGTCTCACGGCAACTTACGCTCTCAAACAGTTGTTCTAAACTGTGAAATGTTGATATGTGAGAAGTTAGCAGATGCAATTCTTCGATAGCTACATATTTAGTGCTAAGATTTAATAACAATTTATCTCCGACATCCTCGATTAGCAACTCTTTTCAAATAACTCATTTGTTAGCCTCTATTAAATTTATAAGGAATCGAACCCGGGAACTCGAGAATGCGAGTTTCACACTTACCGCGGAGCCATCTGGATTACTTATAGAAAAATAAGTAAGATAGGGTAGAGAAATTCATATGAAAATAACACATCAAATGTTCTTTAACCAAAAGCTTCCAAATGGATTTTTGTCCCTAGGAAGGTATGAAAACGGGCACCTGTACTTGAATTTGGTAACATTTGCGCTGCAATGTTGGCAGCATACCGTTTATTTATTATTCGTGCGCTATCGCAGCTCGTAAAACTGTCCACATCCGTCGCGTCGGTGTTGCACGTCGCGAGGTCCCACTAGCTAGATCATTAACGTCAGTCTTTCTTCCTGGGCTGTTCACACAGTGACGCGGCCAACACTCACACCCATTACCAACTCGCACGACTTTCTCTACTCCAACTAATCTCGTATTATTCTTCTATCTATCCTTCATCCCGTTGTCCCTTTCAGGGTCGCAAGTGTCAGCGAAGGCGTTTGGTGCAGCTTGGCAGGGATGTGTTTTGTAAAGGAACTCTTTCCGTCCCTCGATGTCAGTGGGTTTCGGAGGGGGGGGGGCGCATACGTGGGCTTTGGGCCCCGCCGAGGTCCCACTCGGAGGACACGGAAGACCTCGAGTAGTTGTCAAACTTGGTAAACCTTAGGGACCTCTGCCAATACCTGTGTCGCTAGTCTGAATCTGGCCGCCCTGTGCCACCTCTCACCTCATCCTTCCTCCGGAGGGGGGACAGTTCAGTGCCGAACCCCCTCCATATCTCTCCTGTTCCTACAGTAAGCCGAGAGTATTGCATTCCACCCAACACTTGGATAGCGAGGTTTCACAGAAACACCTGTTTTGGGACTCCTTGAATTCCCCCCCCCCCCCCCCCCAAAGGGATTTTTATAAAAAAATGTCAGTGTGTACAGCATGTGTAGAAGGTTGTGGCACTAACACGAAGATTTTTCAACGAAGTAGCCTCTCCCCAGGCTAACCTTTACATGGAAGATTTTTCAAGAAGTTTGTCTCAAAAATAACTGACGATTTTTATTAATTAGAATATGTTTAAGGGTTTTCATGACAATAAAATGTATATCTTGAATTTTCTAGGAATATCCTCAGAAATCCTCTTCATTCTGGATTACTTTTGCATAACCGGTAAACTCTATGAGATAGACAAAACCTTACAACACAAAAAATGTAGATCTCGTTAAAACTCACAATTTATATCAAATGCATTTCTTTTTTTAGAATGAATCATTTCCGAGATATTCCTTGTTATTTCTTTGAATTTTGCAATACTTATACTATGCTCAAAAGGGAAGTCGTTATTAAAGGAGTCACATAGTGATAGCTCTTGAAAGATCTGACTATTGCCTCAAGGCTAACGTATTTCCATACTTCCCTTATACTACAAAAAAATTAGCATAAGTACCTATAATATCATAAGACGCCTGAACTAACCAATGAATTCTCGAGCGGAACGAGATAATTTGTCTGGGAAGGGAAGAGAGTCGAATGATATTTATCTGGACTATTTCACAAATAAAATAGAACCTAAATTACTTCAACGGAAAATCTGTCAATAGAGACGAGTTCATCACCAACATGGGATTTAGAAAAGGCCAGCCTAGGTTAGCAGGCTGAACACGATCGGAAAAGGATATTATCGCAAAGATTTGACTAGAAAATGTTAAATTCTATAAAAACTAACCTAAAATGTATTCATTTCGGTTAGTGTAGTTCGACTTACTCAGTACTGCCAACTGAGGAAAACGAAACCCAAGGAGTATATGTATTTCGATCTTCTCTTGTTATAACAGAAAACCAGTTTATAATCTAAAATCTCGTTTTATTTTTGACATTAACAAATAATCTTTCTTCTGGAAAAATACATTTATTATTAAAGGAACGATTGTTAAAAACACAGTTGTCAAACTGAAATGGACTAATATTTTGATCTTTAATCGATTGTAATGTGTGATAAATTGCTTTTCAGCGATTTATGGAATATTACGACACTGACTAAATAAAGGAATAATCTCGTGATAATTTGTAGAAAACAAAAGAATGACCACGTGATAATTGTTGTATGATAATTTAATGTCTATGTATAAAGTAATCAATAGGACAATTTCTGCAAATGTTTATCTCGATTAACATGAAATAGAAAGAGGAATAAGCGTTTGTAAGAATTGTTTATGGGAAGATAGAGAAGATCATATGACTGCAACTCCTCTGATTTCTTTTTACTAAACTCTATTACAATGCATTTGGAATACAATAATTTTCTTCCTTTCGCTGCTTAAAATAATTTCCACCTATTATCTAATAAAAGCGTTATCCGAAACATCTCTGCTGCATTTATTTTGGTTAAGTGGGGTTCTACTGTATTCATTTATCCATATCTTAGTTGTAAATAGCTACTTTAAACAGAAAATACGTATAAGATGCAAAGTTAGTGCAGTTACACTTTGTGCCGGCCTCTTAAACATTGTATATTTACCTAAACAACTCTATTTCTACATTTACTGGATATACTAGAGCAAGGTGTTGTCATTTCTGTATACACTTTTATGTAATCCAGGTTTCAGTTAGTGAAGGGTCTCCAACACCATGGCAGTAATTGAGAAGTTTGCCTACATTTGCAAATTAACTAGATCCCTGGTGCAGTTTTTCTGGTCTCCAGCAAAGCTGCGTGGTTTTCCTCTGTGCAGCAAACCCGAAATTATTATATAAATATTCATACAGTTTAATGTGTTTAAACCTCCCAACGGGGTAATGAAATACACATGCAAGTGGTGCAGAAATGTTTGCTCTTAGTGGCGCCGCGCGGTGGCGAGGGAGGTACTTGTCGATTCAGTAACTCATCCAGCTATAGCTGCTGACCACTAGCCAGTCTTACCTATTCACATTTTTACAAAAAGAACACAAGCCAGAATAAAAATAGATAAATAAAAAAGAACCCGATGTGTTACATGGCCATGACCTTCATTACTCTGTATAGATTATTAGTGGGTATACAAATTATTCACACGAAACATACCAGTGTGACAAATGACAAGTCCGGTTAATTTTCATGTCACTTTATTTCTTCTTAAAACTGTTAGCGAAGCGCCAACCACAAGTGTTCTGTTGTATCCTAGCACAATTTACATTTATTCGTGACTTTGCAACTCACAGCTACTCTAACTGTCCTTGATACTCTCACAACTACCTGTTGGCGACTCAACTCTGATGATAAAAACTAAATCTCTCGAACAGAGCCGACTCGCTTACATAGCCTAGGCGAATTACCCCCACGTTTCTAGCAATCGTCCTTTCCCGAAGCTTCTATCGTAACAACCCTCTGCACGAAACCTTCTGTGATGTAACCCTTCTCTGATGCACGGTCGCCGTACATTGTTTTCTCTACTATGTACTTAAAGTACAGGAGATATCCTATTCCACCAAAATTTCAATATCAAGATTTCACCGGAAATTCAGCCATGGAAAAAGTGATTGAGCGCATTAGGAGAGCAGAATATTTGTAAGTCCCACGTCGTCCTGCAGCGCGGTTTACACAAGTCGATATTTTAACATGTAGGAGACTTTGTTGACAGTGTCGGAAACAGCCCACTTGTGTGTCTGACAAACGATTACATATAGAACAGAGACTGTCAATAAACACTGCTGCGTGTTGGAAATATCGACTTGCGTAAACCACGTAGTGACCGTAGAACTCTACTTATCTCGCCGACGACTGAGCAGATACTAGGGTCACACCACTGAGGATGTTCGACGCAACTTCGAACGAAACGTCTGGAAAGAAATTTTCCACTAGACCACGGCCCACAAACCCGGATAATCATTTTCTATTTATTGACCCCGGTCGTGAAAGCTTACACAACTTAGTTTTTGAGTTATGCTGTTCAGGGACAAACACACGCGTTTATTTCACAAATAGTGCCCAAATTGATGTATACACACTTTGAAACATTATTTCTCAACAAAGAAATGAGACAGAAATACAATTTTTGTTGTGTATAATCCAGAAGACACTGGAAAAACATAGCAACACGTTCATTGTTCTGCATTTGTTTATTAACAAACATGGTGGCGAGATTATCATTCGATGAACGTAAGTGGTTATTGAAGTGTTATTGGAAAGTGGAAATGAACCACCACCAAGGGTAGCAATAGCAATGTTAATAGTGCTCTCAGTCTTCCAAGAGTAACGGTATGGTGTGTTGTCTTCTAGAGGAGTAGTTGGGGCCCTACTTCTTCGAATAGACTGTCACGGGTCACACTTGTCTGCAAATGTTGGAAACCATTATTCTACGTCTTGATGATCTTCTGAGAATGAAAATGAGATTTACTTCGAACATGACTCCCATGCTGTTGTGACAAATTTTTTGATCGCATATTCAATCAGAGATGGATAGGACGAAGAGGAAGTGTAACAGAGCTCCAATTTTGATCTCCCGACTTCTACATTTGGGGAATTTTAAAGAACGTGGTGTACGCCACAAAACCATAGACATTGGAGGAAATGAGAGATCAGATTGAACACGCAATCACTGATATTCTATTAGCAACAATCCAGACGTACATATATCGTTCTGCTCGATGTTGTTGTTGGGAACGATTCTGTCAGAAACTGCACATCTTGAAACATGTACGGGCTTAAGGAACTTCAAGGAATCGAAGTTGCTGAGAAACACCGTTTCAAAGTGTGTACACTTTAATTTGGGACATTATATACGTTCAAAATTGACCCCATAAGAAATTGTATTAAGGTAATCTTAGGCAATGTTAAAACACTATCTTGAGCTAAGAAGTTTGGTTCCTGGAAATATGGCTTCCAGAGGAAAAAGCTTCGTTTTATGGCACATTCTGGTCGCAGAGCCATTGTTAAGAGACGCGAGGGTGAAATTCTTTTGCAGCATTATGTGATAATCTACAAGCTCAGACGGTATGTTTAGGAAAAGGGAAGTTATTAGAAGGGGATGAAATTTACCCACGAAGAGCCAAGAGCATGTGTATATCATTTTGAAACATTGCGAAACGCTAAAACGCCCACCAACAGGAGTTTACCAAGTTTTGGAAATCGGTTCAGTAAAATAGATACGAAAAAGACGAAATTGAAGAGCTGCTCGGAAGTTACAGTCCGATGAAAATGCTGCCAGTTGGATTAATATTCTCGCGCCAAAATATTTCGCGAAACAGAGGAACGCGTTTAAGTGTAAGCATGCCTAATACTACAAATCGCCGACAAGGATACGTTATTTTTGACGTGTTACAATCAAGGAGATCGATGCTTCCTTTACCGAGGAAAAAGATCCATGATCTCTGAGGTTTCAAGTTACAGCTGGCGAGGACCAAGACTCGACTCAGGAGGCAGCTAGCAGGTGAACCAAAAAGGGAACACCCTGCGTCAACTACCTGTTGAATTGGCTGGAGCAAGTCTTTTAATGAACTTGGATATTTTGTTTGAATCCCTACTGCTGAAGACCACCAGAAAATACAAGCTACAAATGAATGAGAGCTTGTTGTTTGATAATATTGTAAAATTAAAACATTTTCTGGGAGGGAAACCAAAGATGATACTTTGCAGGGTATGGCTTGTAAAAATTAGATATCTTTTTTCAAGATTGTGTTTCTGAACAGCAGTGTTGATCTAATGTGGAAAGATTATTTTCTTTAATGAATGCACAAAGGACTGAAACAAGGAACAGACAACTCCAGATTCAACACAACCTTGCAGTAAATTTTACATCTTTCAGAATCACAGCAAGTTACTTTCTTTGGCCCAAATATCAGAGAATTATGATTGGTACAAAGCTTAGAGTACGATAAAATGCAGCTGTAGAAACACTTTAACATAATATCTAATTTTAATAATGTAAAAATGAGTGTTTATTGATTTTACTACAAATTGAAATAATACAAACTAAAATTCATTTCCTTAACTAGCCATATCTCTTTAATCTACTACTTGAGTAAACATTCGCATTAGTACCACAGCCTACGCAACGCACAGCAAATATAACTTTGCCCACGCTATATACGTACTTTAAAATATCTGAAACTATGAATGAAAATAAAAATGAGCATATTCTGGAACGCAGCTCTGAGCCATAGCAGTGATAATTAATAAATTGTGAAAATAAACTAGCGCTTGATGAAGCAAGCAAAAGGTAAAACAAATGCAAGCGCAGCTGGGTGCGTGTTAGCGTTCAAGACAACACGGTGCTAAGCAGACAGTAGATATCGGAAACAGTCGCTTACTTTGTTTATTCTTGCGGCTGGATTTCTTCTTCCTCAGTCTGAAGACGCGTAAGTTCACAAACTTACCTGCAAAACAGAAACCTGGATCAGCCGTTCTCTGCATTCTGCACACATTACAACAACTCACAGAGAAAAATGTATCATATTACGTCCTGAGAGCGCTAAACTAGATCGAGGATTGGCTGAAAAAAATTCAATTTTTTGGAAGCGTCATGCTTTTGATACCGACATTATTAACTGGTAAGATTAAGGATTACAATAAGTAATATCCATATGTTAAAATCAGTGCATAATATAAGAAACATCAGTTCAAGTTTCGTCAGGGAAAATAATTCATTAGCTAGACAATATAGGAGTTAAGGAAAAGACAAGTACACTAAAGGTCGCTAGGCAGTCAGTAAGGCAATTAGCTCAAGGCTTCTAGAACTCGTTATGTTCAGCTGTCGCAGAGAGCTGGTGCAGAAACACATGTAGACAAAGTTCTGAATGAAATTCTTATAATTTAATAAGTCATAGAATAGTATCGTTTCAGATGGGAGTGATAAACTTAAAATTTGGCAACATATAAGTAAAAACCTTGCTGGAAAGTCATAATGTAAGTGGGATTTAAGTTGACAAAAGAACGTTTATTTCTAAAATACCTGTCTGTCGCGTTTTCGTGCCTTCTAGAAGCGTTTCATCAAAGACCGCGGTCGGGTTATACTGGCTTGGCGGTCGCCACAAGAGCATCCTGACATTCACATTTCAGTAACTCACGGCAACTCAAGCTTCTCATTGCTATTATGGAAACAGTTATTTTAAACCGTAAAGTATTGACAGTTCAGAAGTAAGCACATATAGTGCCCAATAGTAATAGTTTCGCGCGTGGAGATTCAGAAATCTTAATTATACATCCTTAAACATCCGGAAACTCACTTCAAATTGCTCCTTTAATAATCTCCATTAAATGTATCAGTCAACTTAACTGGTGTTGTTTATTCTCACACACACACACACACACACACACACACACACACACACACACACACACACACACACACACACACACTTACGCATACCTAGGGAAAAAGATCCCATAATTCACAATTGCAGCAGCCAGCAGCATATCTATCAAAAGTGTTGCCTCTAATTGCTATAAGTATGTAGTAGAGAAAGTAAAATGTGTTTTAAAATGCAAATATAATGATTTTGCAATCCCCAAGTTTAAGAATTATAAAAAAGAATAACATATAGAAAACCACTAAAACATCGCAGCACGTAAATTGTGACATATTTGTTCTTTCTGCACATTGAAATTATAAATTTCTCTGCGTCATTTTGGCTGCTCAAATTTTTTTCAAGTAGAGACCTTCTGAAGTCGCGATAGTGGTTTATATTTGTGCTAAACGTGAATAAAAACGACTTTCTCTGAGGAGAAGGTAAAAAGAGAGCTTTCTGAAACACCAGATTGTTGCTGAAGATAATGTTAAATATAACTTTCAGAAGTGTTTCATGTAAAAATAGTCTTATGCTTTAGCTAGATTATAATTATCGTTGCCTTTGATAAAAGTGAAGCACGCTATGTGCAGTATATCGCTTGAACAGCATTTACCTAGAAAATTAATTTGTGGTGAAAGGTTAAATTCCGCACAGGTTACTTACTTTTTCTTTCTCTCTTTTACTTTCTTTTATTCTTTTCTTTTTTGAATCTTTCTTTTGCAATTAAGTTTTTGCAGTTTTATGGGGTAACTTGGGATCTGACTCTGGGGGAATTTTAGGGGGTCGTAGTGAAAACTACACAATAAAACGCAGTGTAAAATGTGCTTAAAATTATTTTTCAGTTACTTTTCACTAAAACTAAACGTTGTTTTGAAGAATACATAATAATAATAATAATAATAATAATAATAATAATAATAATAATAATAATAATAATAATAATAATAATGATAATGATGATGATGATGATGATGATGATGATGATGGTGATGGTGATGGTGATGGTGATGGTGATGGTGATGGTGATGGTGATGGTGATGGTGATGGTGATGGTGATGGTGATGGTGATGGTGATGGTGATGGTGATGGTGATGGTGATGGTGATGGTGATGGTGATGGTGATGGTGATGGTGATGGTGATGGTGATGGTGATGGTGATGGTGATGGTGATGGTGATGGTGATGGTGATGGTGATGGTGATGGTGATGGTGATGGTGATGGTGATGGTGATGGTGATGGTGATGGTGATGGTGATGGTGATGGTGATGGTGATGGTGATGGTGATGGTGATGGTGATGGTGATGGTGATGGTGATGGTGATGGTGATGGTGATGGTGATGGTGATGGTGATGGTGATGGTGATGGTGATGGTGATGGTGATGGTGATGGTGATGGTGATGGTGATGGTGGTGATGGTGATGGTGATGGTGATGATGATGATGATGATGATGATGATGATAATAATAATAATAATAATAATAATAATAATAATAATAATAATAATAATAATAATAATAATAATAATAATAATAATAATAATAATAATAATAATAATAATAATAATAATGCAACGCGTTATAGGAAAACTAAATAACAAAAAATGACATTTTACCGTTTAGTGAAGTCTCGTTAACTAGAATTTCTTCTTTAATTTAATATACGAGTGTTTTACCACTGTAGGCACAATACTTATATTTTAAATATATTTTTAAAACTTAGATATGATACATTCACATGGCTTTCTCTACCCCTTCTTATAACAAAGTACTCTTCTACCTAGTTCATATTAATGGAGATAAATATTCGTAGAAATGGTTTTGTTATATATTTTCTTTTAGCTACAATGGGAATCTTTATGCGATAGTCAAATCTTTAAAGAACTGGCTGCTACGTGATGATTTTGAAATTCTATTTTCTTGCATGAACAGCAGAAAAAATCTGATGTGTTGCATTTACATGACTTTCGCTACTCTTATACAAACTGTTTTTAAAAATCTCATGTGTTGCACTCACATGACTTTCTCTGCTCTTGTACTAACATTCTTACAAACTCTTATTCCTATATCTTCTTCGTGTTAGTTGAGATAAACATTTGCATAAATTACCTTATTGCTTTTTCCTTGTAGGTACAAGGGAAATACAGTAAGCTTTGAGCGATAGTAAAATCCTTTAAATATTTGAGATTCCGTTTTCTTTGCACGCCTAAGATATAAAAATGAATAATAATCTTCCATTCGACAAAAGTTAAAAGTACTTCAAAAGCCAAACAAACAGCAACAATTAAGGCTAGAGATTTCTCAAAATCAGCAACAAGTATCTCCGAAATGGTTCACTTACCAAAAAATTTATTTGGACTTAAATTGTGTTTTAGCAAGATCTACATTTCTTGTATAGTAAGGTTTGGTCTGTCTCTTACTGTTTACCAGTCATCCAAAAGTCATCCAGAGTAACTGGAATACATAGGCTATGGCCAGAAAATTCAAAATATACGTTTCATTTACCATAAAAATATCTCAAAAACTTATGGAATTTTAATCAAAATCGTAAGTTATTTTCGAGAAAATCAAAATTTTCGAAAAATTTCCCATATAAAGGGTAGTTTAGGGTGGACGAATTTTCTTCAAACTCTTCGTGTCGTATCCTTAAATACCAACTTTGGTTTTTAACCGACTTTTCGTTTTTGAGTTATGCTGTCCACAGACTTACACACACACAGACGTGGGCCTTTTTCTAAATATGCTTTTTTTTTTTTTTTTTTTTTTTTTTAAATTCAGGGAGCCTCAAAACATATATACCCGGTGAAATTTCGACATCGAATTTTTCGGTAGCATACGCAGTAGAGAAAGTAAAAACGCTTATTGCTCTATCTACTTCATATTAATTGAGATAAACATTTATAGAAATTATCTTATTGCCACTTTTCTGTTAAGTGCAACGGGAACAAGATAACATTGATCGCTAAGTGATGAATTTGGAATTCCGTTTCCTTTGCAGCCCAAGAGATACAAGAAACAAAAACCAAATACTTATTCCTATTTGAGAAAAGCATAAGTAATGGAAAATTCAAACAAATAACGAGGAATATTTTGTAAATAATTCACTCCATAAAAACTGCATTTAACATCAATTGTGTTTTAATCAGATCTATATTTTTTGTGCAGTAAGTTTCTGTCTATAATTTAAGATTTACCAGTTAGTGCAAAGCTATATAAAATGTATTTCGAAGAAATAGGACTTCAAAGGCTATTCCAGGAAATTCAAGATAAGCATTTTATTAGGCACGGAACTTCAAATTTTGTTTTTATTCAGAGGACCATAAAACGTATATTTTCGGTGCCAATAATCATTTATAATTTCTGGATGAAATACGCACTTCCTCTACCTGCTATAGGTAGGTGGCAGAGAAAGTAAAGGTACATTTTCTGTTAATGAAGGACCTTTGTTGAGGTAAGAAATGTTTTCACAGCCCTACGTTACATATTTTAAGTGTACAGGGCTTTGTGAACGAACCCGGGACCTCGCAGGAAGGAAGGAAAGATTAACTTCAGCTACAATTAGCAGGATCTAATTAAGGAAGAGAGCAGCAGGACCGCCAATCAGATAACAGACGTTGTGAACAGAACTGCAATCACTCCATCTGGAGCAAATTCACAAAAGTACCTGAACAACGCAAGCCTACCTTAGTCATCTGCGATAGGCAACACTCACACAACTTCCTCTTCCCATTAAAAATTAAAACCGAAATTATTGACTGCTAAGATTAATGATTTTATCAGCAACATCTTTCAGATGGACATGAATTCAAGATTGCTGAAATACTATAAAGGATTTACAAAGCCTACGAGCTATGAAAGCAACTTTTGGTTGAGATAGCCATTAAATACTCATATACATTATATGGTCACGACTTACCAATAAAGAACACAGAGGACGTAACAAAACGAAATATAATCGAATCTACTTATAACATTATGGTATGCATGTGATACCAAAACATAATAACTTTTATACACTAAGAAATCTTTATTTTCATGCTGTGCAAAGTTAGTCAGTTGTATAGCTACAAAACATGAATATTTAGGCAATTTAGAAAGATATTTAGACGCCATGGCCAAGCGGTTACATCTACCACCTACCACCTGGGATTCGATCCCAGGGACCCGCATGTGGTATTCACAGTGGACCAAGCCTCGGCTGGGCGGGTTTTCTCCGGTTCGCCCCTCTCATTCCACCAAATGCTCCATCATCACCTTTCCATTCATCGATTTCGCTTGCATTTCATATCATCCTCTTCGCCACTCTTATACCTGGTACTTGGCTGACCACCCGCTTCCAGGTCTTCACTCTGTCCGGTCCATAGGTTCCTCTGCTCCCCGCCAGGCGTCTGACCCTAGACACTGGCTTGTAAGTCCTAGGGGATATCATTCCTACAAAGAGGAGGGTAATTAGATAAAGAAGCAAGATGTCTACCATGACTGTAAACAGAAAAATAATCATTTTATCGGAATAGCTCGAGCGGTAGCGTCTGTAACTTGCATTCAGGAGGTCGTTGGTTTAACTCCCGTGTACGGCCAATCTAACCGGGGTTTTTCGTCGTTTCCTTCAGTTGCCGGATTGGACATCCAGTACCATTACCAAAAGTCCCACTCAGAGAACAAAAGAAACAATTATAGGATGGAATTGAGCACCTGAGGCCGTCTATTAACAGATGGTGCAGAAAAGTGTCTAAGGAAATAGACCATCCCTCCAATTCCTTTTTAAGACTGATTTGTGAAATGATATGAAAATAAAGTATACCGGGTAATATAAAGTATACTGTGATTGCAGCACAATTTTTTTCTTTTCTTTTACCCTTCTCTCTCACAAAATTTCGATGTCAAGATTTCACCGGAAATATATGTTTTGAGGCTCACTAAATCCAAGGGAAAAAAGAAAAAAACATTTTTAGAAAAAGGTCCGGGCGCGCATTGTGTCTGTGAACGCGTAACTCAAAAACGAAAAGTCGGTTAGAAACCAAAGTTGGTATTTAAGTTTAATATCTTTCAAAGATGCGACACTAAGATTTTGAAGAAAATTGCTCCACCCTAAACTAACCTTTACATGGAACATTTTTCGAAAATTTTTATTTTCTCGAAAATGGCTCTATTTTGATGATAAGGTCCCGTATGCTAAAGATATTTTAATGGCAAATGAAATGTATATTTTGAATTTTCTGTCTTACTATAGAAAAAATGTATATCTTGTTGAAATACACAATAAACGTCCAAATGAAGTTCTATGCAAATGCATTTTTTGTGCAGTGAGCTATTTCGGAGATATTCCCTGTTATTTGTGGTAGTTTTGGAATGCTTTTATCAAATGGAAGGTCGTTATTCAGTTTTTTATCTATTAGCTGTGCAAAGAGAACGGAATTTCAAATATTTAAAAGATTTGAGTATCGCTCAAAGCCTACTTTATTTCCACATTCTCCTTGCACCTACAAGAAAATTAGCATTAATATAATTTCTGCTAAATGTTCATCTGGACTAACATGAAGGAGATAGAGGACTAAGAGTTTGTAAGAATAGCTAGTACAAGAGTAGAGGAAGTCATATGAGTGCAACACATCAGATTTTTCTTTTTCCTTTTTTCCCCTGATAACTTACAGAAATAAAATGTTTTTGTTTCCTTGAACAATGGAAATACGAATAACCATTGTTCAAAGTTTTCTGGGACAATTTTAATAGAAATTGAGTTTACGCTAGAAATTTCTGTGCCCAGTTGTCCAGAACATTTTCTTAGTTTTGCAATCCGAACCGTTGAAGCACGGTGCTCTGAAATATTCCACCTGCGAAAAGAGTTTATTCCCACGGGTCAGAAGGGAAGGGGTGAAGAGAAATAATTTTAAGGAGGTTGGTAACCATGTTACACCGAAGCTACGGTTGGAAATGGATTTCTAACTTTGTTATTTCTGCTATGCATAATGGAGCTAGGGAAAGTGCTGCAAAAGGGCGTTTCGTGAACATGTTTTACAAAATCTCAACTAATAAGACAGCGATTCGCGTGGAACATTTTATACAGAACTACGAAATTTCCTGTACCGAAGATAACGTCAGTTAGCTAAAAAGCTTCTTAATACTGGCATGAATGAATAAGAGTTGATTCAAATTGGAAGAAATATATATATATGAACATTCACAGGACTTTCTTTATCCTCCATCATTTATAACCAGACTACTGGTAATTGCATCAAAAGCGTCGGTCGTAAAATCAATGTTTGCAAAACTCCTCTTTTAATTACACCTTGCGTTTACAACAATTTGCCACCAATAATTTATAGTCTTTAAGAAGAAACATGTTCTTTATTTCTTAAGTATTATTTAATAAAATTGGAAAATCTAGTGAACAAACATTCTTAAGCCTGAATGTAATTATAACTTTAAACATAGAAGTTTCATTTCCTTAATGTTTAATACATTTTTTCCCTCCATTTTTGTTTGTTTTTTCAAATCAAAGATAAATTGATTGCCCTGTCCTCTATGTTTGAGCCGAATTGAAATAGTTCTATTCTGTTTATGTAGATGGCAGTTGTTTCAGAAGATAGTACATAGAAATCCCATGTCTTGTTATAACATTGTGGCAGCGGTCTCGCCTCAGAAGTGACAGCTACCACACACACTGCCTTTGTAAGTGACGGCCGGAAAATCGGCGGCTCACAACAAACGCCGTTGCACGCATTTTCTAGAAGCTTTGGACGTGCAGGGGTTACGACAGAAACTTCAAGAATGTTCCATTTCCAGAAAAGTAGCCTATAATTCAGAGACTACATAAACATTCGACACAGATCGAGAAATTTATTAGTTTTAGACAGAACAACTGTGATTTGGAAGATCACGAATTGTAAATTGACGCTGTCAATTGCCAGTATCACATCAGCGTCGCCGGTGTGCCGGAATTTCGTCCCACAGAAGTTCTTCTACATGCCAGTAAATCTATGACATGCAGCACATTTAAAAACCATCGGTCTGGGCCGGATTTGAACCCGCTATGGGATCAGTAGGCCAGCGTCTAACCAACTGAGCCATCCAGACCCACCGTAAGAGTTGTGAATTGTGATTCAGTGTTAAGAAGAAATAAGGTGACAAACAGTAACCGGGCTTGTCATTTCCCACAGTAAAAAGTTGTGGTGGAAGGAATGAATTGAATTAGCGATTCAGTTAGCCAGGAATTGGTCTGCCGAGTCGGTTGCTTGACGCAGTAACGTCAGTAGGATGGGCTATAAACGTCATCCAGAACTACTTGTATATATCCTGCTTTTAAAAATGAAAAAAAGCAGAAATAGGTCCATAGCCTCATTGCTTTCATCTGATGGAAGTGATTTCGCGAGTAATGGCGCTTTCGGGATAAGTAAGGGGTGGGGAGATGTGAAGAGAAGCAGAAAATATCACTTCAAACGTAGAGTTTTGTATTTACTGTTCGATACCCATGAGCAGATCACCACAGGGCTAGTTTCATATTCCATCTGTTTTTTATTTAAATATAACCTCCAAAATATTTACCTGCAAACAGCATATGTGTAATAGTCCCACGAACCTTGCCCACATACGACCGCAGCTGTTCTCTATAGTATATTGCAATGGTGTCTGAAAATGCAAAACATCTGCAGAAATTACCTTATTGCTTATTTCGTTGTGGGTGCAAGGGGAATACAGTAGACTTTGAGCGATAGTCAAATCTTTTAAAGCTTTCAAATTCCGGTCTCTTTGCACGGCCAAACATAAAAACAAACAACTGTGTTCCACTCACATGACTTTCTCTACTCTTGTACTAAGCATTCTTACAAACACTTATTCCTATATCTTCAAGTTAATACAGATAAACATTTGCAGAAATTATCGTATTGTTTATTACCTTATAGGTGCAAGGGGAATATAGGAATACAGTAGGCTTTGAGCGACAGTCAAATTTTGTAAAGCTTTCAAATTTTGTTCTCTTTGTACGGTTAACACATAAAAAATGAAAAAAAAAAAAAAAAAAAAAAAATATTTAGACATAAATTGTGTGTTTTAGCAAACTTTACATTTTTTTGGTCTATCTCTTACGGTTTACCAGTTATTCAAAAGTCATCCAGAATAAATAGGAAATCAAGGGCTATAGCTAGAAAATTCAAGATATACATTTAATTTGTCATAAACATATATATATTAAACATATGGCATTTTAATCAAAATCGTTAGAGCTATGTTCAAGAAAATAAAAATTTTCGAAAATTTTTCCATGTAAAGGGTAGTTTAGGGTGGGGCTATTTTCTTCAAAATCTTCGTGTCGCATCCTTGAAAGACATTAAACTTAAATATCAACTTTGGTTTCTAACCCACTTTTCGTTTTTGAGTTATGCTGTCCACACACACACACACACACACACACACACACACACACACACACACACACACACACACACACACACACACACACACGGACCTATTCAGGGGGTCTCAAAACATATATTTTTGGTGAAATCTCGACATCGAATTTTTGTTATTAATTGTTGCTTTCTTTGAATTATTAATGATGTTTTACAGTAGCTCTGTATATGTATGTTTATATTACATAATTTTGTTTTTGTATACTTTGTCCTTGAGGCAGCCTCCTCATGGAGAAGTAGTTAAATAAATAAAGGAAATATTGCATTCCAACCAAAACTTCGATATCGAGATTTCAACGTTTCAACATTTCAATGTTTTGAGACTCCCTGAATAAAAAATAAAGCGTATTTAGACAAAGGTGTGTGTGTGTGTGGGGGGGGGGGGTGCGCGCGTACGTGTGTGTATGTCTGAACAACGTAACTAAAAACGAAAAGTCTTTTCTCAAACGGACAGTCGCTATTCGTGCAAAGAGAAAATTTCAAAGCCATCACATAGCGACCAGGTTTTAAAATATGTGACTGTTATTTAAACCTGCTGTATTCCCATTGTACCCACAAGAAAGTACTGACTTGTTTTCTACACGTGGTTAACATGAAGTAGATAGAATAATAGGCGTTTTAAAGAATGGTTTGTACAAGAGTGAGTAGAGACATTTATGTGAGTGCACATATCAGATTTACAAAGCCGCGAAATACTAAATGTCAGTGGTGCATCCCCTAGCAAACTGTTGAATAAATTACAAGCATATACGTATCCCAGTGAGCGTGGTATTTGTGACCTGATGATAAACCCCTCATTTCCTTCTGTGCTACTGCAGCGAGCAAATTGAGTTGTGGTCTGTTACTATGGTAACTTGCCACAAAACCCCCGGCTCCAGCCGCCTTAGCAACCCATTTTCTTACCTGACATTTCGCAGTACATTTTACTTTCTCCATCACTCGCATATACAGAGGTAAAGGAAGTAGTGCATTTGCCCCAAAAATATGATATCGACATTTCTTTGAAAATACACTCTTTGGAGTCCTCCACCTCATTAAAAAAGGCTCCTGAGCGTACGTGCGTGTCTGTGTCTGCGCCATCAGCATAACCCAAAAACGAAAAGTCCGTTAATACCAATTTTGGTATTTATGTAGGTTCAGCATCTACCAAGAATGCGACACAAAGATATTTAAGAAAATCTCCCCCCCCCCTAAACTACCCTTTACATTACCATTTTTTGAAAATTTTGATGTTTTAAAAAATAGTTTTAACAATTTTTATTAAAACACCATTTGACATGGAAAATGAAATAAGTATCGCGCATTTTCTCGGAATATCCTCTTAAGTCGTCCTTATTCCGAACGATTTTTGCATAACTGGCAAACCGTAAGACAGACAACCCCCCCCCCCCAGCACAACCCTCACGGGCCTTACTAGGTACACAAAAATATATATCTCGTTAAATCCCACAATTTATATCAAATGCATTCCTTCGAAGGGATTAGCCATTTCTGAGATATTAGTTTTTATTAGTTTAAATTTTACAGTCCTTATACTTCTTTCAAATGGGAAGTTCTCGTTTTGCTTTCCTCTCGGCCATAAAAAGAGAACGGAATTTCAAAGTCATCACACAGCGACCAGCTCTTATAATATTTGGCTATTGATTAAGCCTAGTGTATTGTTCCTATTTTCATTGTACCTATAACGAAATATGTAACAAAACCATTTGTTTAAATGTCTGTCTCATGTAACACGAATTTGAATATAGTTTGTTGAAGAGGGGTGAGGGGGTTTCTTTGTAAACGCTCATCAGGAAATGTAAAAATATAGAAGCTTTGAAAACTGATCGTCTTATAAACCACAAAATAAATAAATAAATAAATAAATAAAACCAGTGCAACAGCCCAGGAAGGGTCAAGGCTTGCCGCTCAGCCGCTCAGCCGCTCAGCCGCTGTGTACCCCACCTCTGCCCACTACAGGCGTCATTGGTGGGGTGCAGTAATAGAGGGTGGGACGTGGTCAGCACCCCGAGCCCTCCCGGCCAGTTATGCGGCCTTCGCGAGCTGGGGCCGCTACTTCTCCACCAAGTAGCTTCTCAATTGGTCCCCCCTCAGGATATAACGAGGCTGAGTGCACCCCGTGCCAGACCTCCCAGCGGGGAAAAAGTCCTCATACTGGTACCGGGGATCGAACCCGGGTCCTCCGCGCCAGAGGCAAGCGCGCTACCAACTGCGCTACGGAGGCAATCCTGATCGTCTTATGCTTTTGGAAAATAATTTTCAACGCTTGGTAAAAGTGAAAGAGGAATATAGCGTACCTACTCGTATATCAAATCCAGAAGAGAAAAAATAAATTGCAATTTATCCAATGCATCTGCATTTCAAGAGCGTTATAAATAATTATAAAACAAAATAAAAAATACAAAAAGGCTAATGGTGTACAAGGTGTCTTGTCACTGTATATAAGGCAATAGTAGCTTTTACGTCGCCAACGCCGACAGACAAGAGTTTCATTCAAATATCCACTGAGTGGAACCGGGCGCAATAAGCAGTAAAAAAGGGTAAGGAATTGAGATCCTGACTTAGAAATAAAGGTAAAATAATGTGATACTGGGCTCAAGGTCAAGCTTTCCCACACCACTCATACGAGCGAACATGTGATTAACAACAATCAAGCGGTAACACAAAGGGTTTTCCAGAGTATTCGAGGAGTATGCGACAGCTGGCTTGTTTGTAGGCGTTTAAAAAAGATCTGACTGCGTCATCGCCCCGGTACAAAAGCTTGCGGAGCGCGTGGAATTGCAGGTAGTTTTTGAGTCGGTCAGTGTGTCAGTGAGTGTGAGACAACTGTGAAAGGTGAGTCGCGTCCAAGTGAGTGTTGAGTGATTGTATCGTCGTAGTTAGTGACCCAAAAAGTGAACACAGACAGTGAAAGGACTGAGTCAAGGTTACGCGAAGAAAACAGTTGTGAGTTGTAATATCACGAAAGGCTGTAGACTGTTAACGTCAGTAGAAGAGAACTGTTTTATGCAAATGTTTAGAAGAAAAATTAAAGTAATAGAAAATTAATTGGACTGTTTTTTATCATTTTGTCACAATAAGAAGCGTCTTACTACGTACAATGCCACAAAACATAAACAGTTTCAAAATTGAACTCCAACGAATACAGAAAAGAAACACATAGTTTCAGGGGTAGAGGAAGTCATGTGAATGTAGCCCATTAGATGTTCTTTTCTCATGAGTTGTTCGTGTGTGTGTGTGTGTGTGTGTGTGTGTGTCGCTGTAGCACGGAGCCCAAGACAACAGCGTAACGTCGCGAGGCGCGGCGCGGCGGATGGATGGATCGATTTCCGGGCCGATCTTGTCCGGAGTTGCATTATGGGACCAGCTCTTCTTTAATTAGTGTTGCAGTGCCGACCAGCATCTGCCGTCTCTTCATCATACCAGCCGCCCACAGCATTTAGCAATCTTTCTCACAATCAACTTCTTTAGGTATTCACTCACCTTTATTTCCATGAATTTTTTCTGCTAATTATTATTTTCTCTACTGTCTGCCTATGGAAGAGCAAGTATTTTATTCTATCATAAAGTTGTAGAGATGTCACCACAATTACATATTTTGACGCCCCTCAATCCAAAAAAGCGCTTTTAGGAAAAATGTCCGCATAAGTGTCTGTATGTGTTTGTGAACAGCACAAATAAAAAACGAAAAGTTGGATAAATTCTATAATTTTGAGGCTCCTAACGTGTGCTGGAGATTCATCTCGACACCAGAGTGCGCCAAGCAACAACCGGTCAGGTGACTGCAACGCCACCATCCACCAAAACAGCAGTTACAGTTCGTAAAGTCCCCATACAGCAGCGCCAAACTCGCCCATCACCAATACTTCCGACTTTGAAAGACTAGATTGAATAGAAGTTAAAATGAAGGGACGGAAAATTCGGAGCCTCACCCGGGAAAACCCTCGAAAAGACTCATGATTCAGGAATCGAATCCACGACTTCCCCTTTGCCGCGGAACCATCTCGCTCGGTAAAAGTCAGGGAAGTTGGGTTCAGATTCTTGCTAAGAACCCTGTAGACGGAACAACCAAACGGCAGGGAGAAATCTTTCCAAAGCACACAATATGCCATTCTACCACACCGAACGCCATCGTACAACCCTGAAACAAAAGAAAGTGAAACGGTGGGAACAGGAAATTCATGCTAGAAGCCGACCCGAGGAAACCAGAAAAAACTCAAAGGGGATGGATGCCGGGAGTTCCCAAATGCATAATTATTACCGCTCGGCTGCAGTGGAAGCAGTTTTCAATGCAAACCACCCCTTACAACTTGCTAACTTCAGTCTTAATTTAATTCTTAGAACAGGGTGAATAAGTTGTGGCATACAGAAGCCAGCCGGAGCATATAGCACATTAAAGTTAACAGTATAAATAAATACCTTAGGCAGATCGTGTTCTTCAGATTCTGAACACGCCAACCTGAGTTATTAAAGAACCGTCAGGGAAGATGTAGCTTTCAAAGCTCCTGTGCAGAATGCAGATGAAGAAAATTTCCCTTTGAGGTATTACTGAAATTCTGTTCTTTAATCTTCTATCCTGTTTGTAGAGGGTTGTGATACGACCCTTCTCTTGAATCTAAAGTGGGCTGGCAAGAAACAGGTCTGCAATAGTGAACGTGCCTCCTTCAAGCGGATATTTTTTTGAATAGTATTAAAATCTTATTCTAAACTGCATAATGTTGTTTTCTTCACACAGAGGTCCAGATTCGATTCTAGGTCCCACGTTCCACAGTGTCTGAATGTTTGTTAGTTTTATGGGGAAACGAACTGACATGTGACTTCACTTCCTATGCCGTACATGAACACTGATTATCACTCTTATGGTACTCAATATAATTTTTTAAAAATAACCTAAACATCTGTCCTGTTGCACTAATATGACTTTCTCTATTAAACCAGATATTGCCATGGTAGTTCAGTGGTTAGAGTAACCGGACAAACACCGGCTCAAATCACGACTATGACATTGATTTTTCCTTTCTCTACTGCTGAGTAGAAGTATTGTATTCCACCCAAAAATTAGATGTCGAGATTTCACCGGAAATATATGTTTTGAGGTCCCCTGAATTCAAAAAAGTAAAAAAGGTCCGCGTGTGTGTGTGTGTGTGTGTGTGTGTGTGTGCGTGCGTGTGTGTGTCAGTCTCTGGACAGCATAACTCAAAAACGGTTAAAAACCAAATTTGGTATTTAAGTGTAACATATTTTAAGGATGCGGCACGAAGGTTTTGAAGAAAATTCCTCCACCTTAAAGTGCCCCTTACATGGAAACATTTTCGAAAATTTATATTTTCTTGAAAATGGCTCTAGCGATTTTGATTAAAATGTCATATGTTTGAAATACTTTTATGACAAATGAAATGTATATCTTGAATTTTCTGGCTATGGCCCATGTAGCCCTATGTACTCTGGATGACTTTTTCCTATCCGGTAAACCGTAAGAGATAGACCAAATCTTACTATACAACAAATGTAGATCATGCTAAAGCACACAATTAGTGTCTTAATGTTTTTTTTTTTTTTTTTTTTTTTTTTTTTTTTTTTGGGGGGGGTGGTAGAGTGAACCATTTCGAAGATAATCCTTGTTAGTAGTCTGAGTTTTGGCGAACTTATACTTCCGTCAAATGTAACATCGTTATTCATTGTTATAGGCGAACCGTGCAAAGGATTTGAAAGCTTTAAAAGAATTGACTATCGCTCAAAGCCTACTGTACTCCCATGTTCTCCTTGCGCCTAAAAAAAGATAAACAATAAGATTGTCGTGTTTACCTCAAGTAACACGAGGAAGATATAGAAATAAAAGTTTGTAAGAATGGTTAGCACAAGAATAGAGAAAGTCATATGAGTGCAACACATCAGATTCTTTTTTTCCTAATGACTTGTTAATACAGTTCCATTGGGCGAACGTAACGAGAAGTCGCCTTGGCAACAATGTCAAATGCATTATGCTTGCTTCAGAAGTTAGGTTTAATAATCCATTACTAGAATCTGTATTTATATAGGTACAACATATATGTTCCTTTTTATATATTTGAAAGTTCCCTCGTCACTTATTTATACGTCGTCTCCGATATCTCGTACTTCGATGAATCTACTGTGCCAATGGTTAGTTATGAGATCTTTTTCCTTAGCGTATGCAGTAGTGGGTGTGAGAATAAATGGACTGATACATTCAATGGAGGCTCACAAATAATATATCCGAAGCGAGTTGACCATTGTTTGCTGTTGAAAAATTAAACAGCTTTAAATCTTACCACTAGAAACTATTACTGCTGAAATACGGTATCTTCTACCTTCTAAAGTTTTAAAAATAACTGTTTCCGTAATAATAATGAGAAACACAAACTACCGTGAGTCGTAGAAATGCAAATGGAAGTTTCCCTAGCGGCGACAGCCAAGTTTGTAATGGTATAACCCGAGCGCGGTCTTTAGACACTATGGACTGCCGATACTCAATCATAGTAAAACATTCGGCGAGACTATAACATCCGAAGGAATTCACGCTCTTTTATTAACTTAAGTGCCGCCTAATATCTTTCCCAGCAATGTTCCTACATTACTTTGCTGGAATCGGAGCTTTCCATTAAATTTTACGCTTGGTAACTTGCTAAATATTAGAAGTCTTGTTCCCTTTCTCATTTTCAGAATTTTTGCCTGTGTGACTTAGTAAGGTAAATCTAACTTATGACCATAACTGAACTAATGCCTTGAGCTAATGACTTTCCTGCTAAATGAATTCACTGGAACCCTTATTGCATTAGCCTTATTGTAAGCTATTACCCAGAAAACAAGTAGTTTGATTTTTATTTATAAGTTTATGCATTTTATGTTGCATAGGTTTTACTTTCTATTCTACGTATATTAAGTAGGGGAAGTACTTATTGTATTCAACCCTAAAATTCGATATCGAAATTTACCAGAAACATGTTTTGAGAATCTCTGAAAAAAAAAAAAAAAAAAAAAAAAAAAAAAAGCATTTTTAGAAAAAGGTCCGCACGCCCGTTTGTGTCTGTCTGTGTATCTGTCTTTGAACAGCATCACTCAAAAACAAAAAGTAGGTTAAAAATCGAAGCTGGTATTTAAAAGATATGACATGAAGATTTTGTAGAAAATTCCTTTACTCTAAACTACCCTTGACACGGACAATTTTTATTTTCTCGAAAATGCCTAACGATTTTATTTAAAATGCCGGATGTTTAAAATATTTTTATGGAAAATGAAATGGATATTTTGAATTTTCTGGCTATAGCCTATGTAGTTCTGTTTACTCTTGATAACTTTTGCATTACTAATAAACCGTAAGAGATAGATCAAATGTTACTATAAAAAATGTAGATTTTGTTAAAACACATAAGTTATGTTCAAATGCATTTTTTGAGGAGTGAACCATTTCGGAGATATTTCTTCTTATTTGTCTGAGTTCTGCAATACTTACAACTTTTCTCAAATGGAAGGTAGTTATTCACTTTTTTATCTCTTAACCTTACAAAGAGATTTGACCATCGTTCAAAGCTTACTGAACTCCCATATTCCCTTTGCACCTATAAGACAATAGGAAACAAGACAATTTCTGCAAATATTTCTCTCGACTAACATGAAGAAGATATAGAAATACGAGTTTGTAAGAATAGTTAGCACAAGGGCAGAGAAAGTGATGTGAGTGCAATATATCAGATTTTTTTCATTTAGTGCCTGTTTCACTGTTTGATTATGATGTAAATCCGGGCTTTACTCATTAGCAAGAGATAATGTCCCACTGCTACATCGTCAAGAACTTTTGTAAGTGACTGTACTAGGCAAGTTGCCAAAGAAAGCGTATCTTTAAAATGAAACAGCAAAAATGGAACGTGAAGTGCTCAAAGATGCAGGTAAAAGTATGCGGCGCCGGTTCTTAGGAGTATGGTAAGTAGGTTTTGACATGATCCTAAGCCCCAAGTTTCAGTAACTAACATGAGGATGTTCCTACCTCTGGGAGGAAAGTGCCATGTTAACTATGCCCGTAATTAAGGTGCTGTTTCACAGCACGGGCTAATGGAACCCGCTGCTCAATTATTTAAATCTGTCCCAGCACAAAGTGAACCATTTAAGATAGGTTCGGCTCTCAAAGTGCAAACTTTAACGTCACGCCACCTGGGCGGGCATTTTGGTCTTTATCAAATATTTGCTCTAGTCTTTGGTATCTAACACTTCTTCACACAGGTGTTACATTCACATGCGTTTCTCTACCCATCATCGTTTATTTTTATCTAGCTTCTACAACTATTCTTATAATGTTTATTTTTGTATTTCATTTGACTCAGGTAAAGCCCTTGCAGAAATACGAGTAATGGTTTATGGTGCAGTGGTTTTTGCTCGAGTTCACTTGTGCAGGTTATTATCTCTCCGACTTCCGTGTAGTAAACATCGCGGGAATGCATGTTTAAGTGCAGTGCTTGGTTGCATTATAACAGTCTTATTTATGAAACCGAGACGTTTACCCCCACCATGAATCTAAATAACGTCACTTGCGCCGATCCTAGCAAGGTCATTTGTCAGTCTAAAAAATACATCAGTAAACAATTCTAGGTAAGGACGCAGCGATATCTGAAGCTGAACCCATTGTTCTGGTTGCGCGAAATGTATGCGCAATATAAGCACGAGTCCAGTTTCAGATATTGCTGTGTACCTAAAACTATTTATTGACGTACAGATTCATTGCATTCCTACCAGGGACCATGAGATAGTGGACAGATTGTATGCTGACCTTAAAATTCCATGGCCTCTCCAGAACATCGACGCTAGCAACTGAACAGCGACACAACTTTAAAACGACAAGGTATTAAAAAATGGGAAGAAAAAAAAAAAAAAAAAAAAAACTCGGGAATGGTTAATGCTATAAAATAAATATAAATATTCAATTTTAATTCCTTGACTAAATGTAACTATTGCTTCTTCACAAAATGCATTGATTTTAAAATACGAAAATTATTTATCCTGAATAAAGCGAGAGAATTTATTCGGCTACGTCAGACTTTCAAATATTTAACTGGACTATTTCATAAATAAAAATGAATTTAAATGCTATATGCAAAGATTTGATCAGAAAATGTCAAATTCTATACAAAATAATCTAAAATATATTCGATTAGTGTAGTTCGACTTACTCAGAAGTGCCAACCGAGGGAAATAAAACCCAAGAATCCATCTTCTCTTGCTGTTATAACAGAAAACCAGTTTATCTCTAATAAATCTCATTTTATTTTTATCATAGACAAATAACATTTCTTCTGAAAAAAAAATACATTAATTATTAAAAGAAAAATTGTTAAAACAGTTGTCAAATTGCAACTAAGCATTATTTTGATTATTAATCGATTGTAATGTATAATAAATTGTTTTTCAGCCATTTCTGGGAAACAGTTGGCGACATTGACTAAACCTAGTGACAATTTGTACAAAACAAAAGAATGACCAGGTAATAATTCGTATATGATAATTTAACCTCTCTATGTATGAAATAGCCTAGTTATTTATATATCTATCATTTATTTATAAAATTGAACTTTCCCTTCAGTAATTCCGCATCTAATTATACAAAATTCATTTAAAATTAAGAGAACTTCGCTGGCTATTTTCAGAAAGTTCAATATACGTGTTTTATTATACAATGTTTAATTAAGCGTACATAACTACAGTAAATATTATTGTAGCAAGTTTGAGGGAATAACGAATGTATGTAAAGATAATTAGAGTACTTTTTAGAAAATATTGGTATTGTACCCTTGAAATGTGTTCAACTTAAAACCAAATTTAGGTTAATCCGACATATCGTTTTTGAGTTATACTATTCACTCACACACGTGCACTGGATTCAAGCACCTTGAAACTTGTAATTCTAGTGAAATTTCCACATAATTTTTTATGGAGTATAATACTTCCTCTACCAGCATTTCTAAGGGGCAGAGAAGAAACGGGCGTGCATAATCTGTCAAACATGACCGAAATTAGGTGCATGTCGAGTCAGTCCCAGTGAAAGGAAGCGTGTCAAAACATCGGCAGAGCTTGGCCGGGCCCCAAGAGCAGCGGCTGTGGAAACAGAAGACAATCTCTATTGTTTTTAGTCCTTTGTTTCCGTGTGCCATTCACAAAATTTTTCTGAGTGCTTTTCTCCAGTATGAATAGCTTGTAGTGCGCCGTTGAGAGCCGTTAACTTTAGGTGCGAAGGCGATACGAATCTAAACGTTTTGCCGAAATATCCTCGTTTATTTTTCTCCCAGAAAAAATCGGTCTGATATTCTGCGCCGCCGGCAGCGTGCGCGTTCTTTTCACAGAGTGCTACAGATTGTCTTATAAAAATACACAAGCGTTCAATAAACCGTTACTTGCACAACTGTTAAAGACATTGCTGGAAATCATAACTTCCCAATCTTTGAAGGTACCGTTTGGAATTTGTTACATTCTCTTCAACACTTACTCCATCTTTCTTCTAAGAAAAGCTAGATTAAGTATTGTCTTCCACTCAAAACATTCTGTATAATGCTTTCATAGAAAATACACATTTTGAGGGTCCCTGAACGACAATGCGTTTTTAAAAATGCCATTTTCACACTCAAATTATTGTTACAAACTTATATTTGTATATATGTGTCTACAACATGTTAATCGAGATAAATGTTTGCAGAAATACCTTTATTTCACCTTTCGTTGAACGCAGAAGAGGCATAGAGGAGGTTGTTAAAAAGCGGGTAGCTCTTGCATTTGAAATAGTATGCTTTTTACATATCACGTAAAACATACTGCACTTAAAAAATGTGTGATAAACACATGAAAACTGAATAACAGCATGTCTCTCAAAATGGTTAATGCTACAAAAAATGCATTGGGCCTTCTGAACGAAATTCTGAATCCGAGATTTCACGGAAAATACACGCTGTCAGGCTCCCTGAATAAAGAGAATTAGAAAAATATCTGTGTATCTGTGTGCATTGCTGCGAACACATAATTCAAAAACAAAAATTCATTTAAATACTAAATTTGGTTTTTAAGTACAGCATCTTCCGAAGAGACGAAACGAAGATTTTAAAAAACAAAGCCTTATTTACAAAATGCACCAATGTATAAAGGGTAAGACTTAAACTAACTTAAAAAATCTATGCTGTGCTATTAATTAGGACAGAAAAGGAAAACTAATGCACACTCAATTATTTACTCTACTCTTGTACAAACTATTCTTAAAAACGCTTAGTGTTTATCTACTTCACGTTAATGGAGGTAAACGTTTGTAAAAATGCTTTTATTACATATTTCCTTATAGGTACTATGACAATAACAGAATACAATAGGCTTAAGTGATAGTCAAATCTTTTAAGAGGTAGTCGCTATGTGATGGCTTTTAAATTTCGTTGTCTTTGCTGAGCAGGAACATAGAAAATCGAATGACTTACTGTGCAAGAAAAGTATAAGAATTTAAAAGTTCAAAGCAATAACGAAAATGGTTATTCGGTCCTACCCCCCCCCCCCCTTAAAAATATAAATTGAGTGCTTTAACGAGATTCACAGATTTTATGTAGTAAGATTTTGTCTATCTGTTACAGTTTACCAGTTATGCAAGAGTCATCAAGAATGAAGAGGACTTCAGAGACTGTTCACAGACAATTAAAGGTATACATTTCATTAGTTCTAAAAATATCTTAAAACATGGCATTTTAATAAAAATTGTTAGAGCCATTTTTTATAATATACAAATTTAAAAACATTTTAGTTTAATGTGGTATCCTTAGAAAGTTTGTTATTTAAGGGACTTTTCGTTCTTGAGTTTTGCTGTTCACACACACACACACACACACACACACACACACACACACACACACACACACATACACACACACACACACACACACACACACACACACACACACACACACACACACACACACTTCACAGGATCTCCTTTTACTCAGGAGGCTTCAAAACATGTATTTCTGGTGAAGTCTTGATATCGAGTTTTTGGTTTGAATGCAATACGTTCTCTAGCTACTGTGTATATAATAGAAAAGGTAAACGAAGGAATAAATTTTACTTTTGTCACTTTTTTTCCCCCAAAAGTTTTTGTCAGCACCCCAATTTTGGGAAACTGCTGAAAACAAACGTACCCCAAAGTAATGCTATGATTTTATAATCTTTTTAATCACTTTTGCGCTTTAACTGATAATAGAATAGAATTAAATTAAAAACGCCTTAAAGAAATAAAACAAATGAACGACTGTTTGTTTGCATCTTATATTATCTACCACTTTTAATAATGCAGATGATATACCGTGCCTTATCTGAAAAATCCGTCTCTTCGGTCGCATTGAGAACGTTGTTGGAAATTCTAATAAAAAGTTAGAAGGGGAAAGAGGTTAATTAAAATGTAAGGCAGACGCGACATCTGTTTTTTTTTTTTTTTCTTTCTTTCTCTTTCACCACTTAATTTCCAGAAAGGCGTAATGGATTCTGCTTCTGCACTTCTGTAACAGGAATGTAAAATAAAAGAAGACCGCCAATTAATGTCGATATCTGTGGTATACGCTTGTAAGCACTTTGGGGGCGTTGGGGTTAAAAGTTCGTTAGTACTGTTTATCTATCATCATTCAGGTCTTGTTCCTGTAACTAGAGCTTACCTGTTGTAGGCAGAAGAAACATGTATTCCACACACAAATTTCAAATAGAGAGTTCATAGAAATTCTCAAAGTGTCTGCATAAACATAATGTATTGTGCGAAGAGAACATGATTGCCTATACCTATACCAAGTTTTATACGAGTATTTATGATTGGTAGAAAACAGTATTGTCTTTTTTTTTTTTTTTTTCGAGTGGAGGAAAAATCCATTTACGAACTTCCAGTGTGTTGTGAGTGTCGGCTTCGCCACTATGGCACTGCACGACGGCGTGGACGCATAGGGCAGCAAGCTTGTCCGGTATCCCCAGCAGGTTACGCAGAAGTGGCGTCGTCGTTTAAGGTCGTGCTGCTGGCAGGTTGTTCGGTGCACCTCGTCGGCGAAATACACCTATCCGCGGTGTGCCTGTAAAGGCAGCATCGGCGGCAGGGCGGCGTCCAGGATGTCCGGCTGGGATCTATTCTCAAGAGTTGGCCTAGGGGGTCCAACCCGGAGGTAAGATTGTCCCTAAAGACAAGCCGCAGAAAATACCTCTACACCCTCTTTCCAGCGGATACAAATATGGAGAGCTCTGCCCAGGGATGAGTGCGAAAACGGACTGAGAAGAAGGTTCGATAGCTCAGTGAAGGCAACTTCTCTAGGGGAGAAAACCTCAATTAAAAATCCTGCAAGTCTGAAGGCAGTAAGGTGGCAACCCCACTATCAGAGTGTGCTTGCATGGGGCTTGCAACCCTATCAAACAAGATTTCCTTACTAAAAACCTTCAAGTAGATGAGCCGGATGGACAACAACTAAGCGGAACAGGCAGCATGGCCTAATCCACGGAGCGAAGAAGAAGTATATTATGGGTGAGTGTATGTTTTCTACTCCATAGCATGTAAAACCCATGAAAAACCCATGGTTCAGGAAAGTCGCCCACGGGAATTGAACCCACGACTTCCGTAATACGGGCCACAGACGTTATCGCCAAATAATAACTTCCGAGTTGAAAAAAAATTCAAGTATTTGCCTACACAAAAATGCACTTAGCATAAATTGTGTGCCTTAACAAGATCTACATTTTTTATGCAACGATTTTGTCCATTTGTCACAGTTTACGAGTTATGCAAAAGTGATTCATAATGAAGAGGAGTAGAGAAGCTGCTCTACTTTAGGTAAGGAGCAAGAGTTAGGCTCCTGGAAGTTGAACTGGTGTAAGCTGGAGGTGAAAAGATAGCAGGCAGCTTCCTCGTGGCATCTTTACGGAGGGAATGGGGTTCAACTGAGCGTGAAATTGCCTGTACCTTGCCTGGAGTGCTCCTGTCTTTCTGTCTGTACGCATAAACTGCAGGTAATATCCCCATCATCGCCTTCTTCACTTCATTCCCTCAGCCTTTGTTAACAGCTGCAGTATTTCTAGGGTTTATTTCCAAAAGCCACAAAATCGTTGAGAATGACGTTAATTATGTTGTGTTATATTCATATAATTTCTCTACTCACTCTACAAATACTAATTCTATGTATTTCTTGTTAATCGAGATACCCATTTATAAAAATTATTATTTACAAATTTATTTCTAGCTATAATAGTAATATTGAAGTACAGTAGGCTTAAGTAATAGTCAAATCTTATCACACGATTAAATTTTGGCCTAACAGATTGTTGAATGGAGGTTTGTGACATCTCTGAGTCTGTTGAGAACTGGAATTTCAATTCCTCAACCCTGTGTTGTGGAGTGTGTCGTATATGATAATAAAATTAATAGTAATGTTAGAAAATGTGATAGCACGAGTAGTGTGAGTTTTTACCCTGCAAATGTTAATGTACAGCGCTATGATAATGATTATATCAAAGTAGATAAAAGTAATATTACTATATGTTTTAATAAAATATATAAACATACTAATATAACGTCCTTGCCATATTCATTCTTTTTATAAAATGGCTTCTGATATTAAAATGAGATACATGGCGTGATGGATAATTACGAATTAAAGAAAATGGTTTTTATTATATGCATAATATAAAAGTAATCTTGTCCCCATCCTTGATGAAACGGGCGCGCAGTAATTCTGAACGTCTGTCCAATACTGTCCCCTGTAGCAACTGCACCTTGTAGCTTACTGGCATGGAGGGAGGTTCACAACTGGGTAGGGGAGGTGGCTTCTAGGAGATACTAATGACACGGCTGTCTTTACTGTGTCTGTTATCTGAATAGGAGTACCCCCTTTTTCATACTCTTCCATAAGATTTCTTTGTTTACTTTATCACAGGCCTCAAAACTTTTTTCTCTTCTTTATTTGGTTTAAAGCAAATACGTCTGTACAGGATCTCCCCTTTGAAAACCCATTCTGATCTTCTGCTAATAGGTTTTCAACTATTTTTTTGTATTTTTGTTATTATCCTCGCATAGATTTTATATCCACTATTTAGAAGACTAATACCTCATAATTCTTCCCCTACTTCACTATACGTATTAAAGAAACCAATAAGCTGTTCTAAGATTAATTTGCGGGGGAAATTAGTGCGCAGATAAAGTTAAGTGACTGTAACACATAACAAGAGATGCATTGAAACAGGAAGAATAAGGATAAAGAAACGTGTGGGTCCACAATCAGGGAATATTGCAGCAAGTGCATGCATCAAGGCGACGATTCTTTCTCGACAGTGCACAACTTTTAATTGGACGGTGTTCCTTATTAGTGCTTGGTGACTCGACAAACTAGTAGCACTTCACAAAACCCACGTGAATGCCAACATTTTCCTCTTCTTACGTTTAAAACGCACTGTGGATTTATAATAGGCGTTCTAAACACCCTTATTTACGGATTTCTCTTGAGACAAACGACAAGCTTTTTAATTGTTTTATAAGGGTTTCTGTATTAAATAGTTTCATTAATTTTGCTACATATTTTCCATGTACGAAAAAATACAGGAAGGGCTATAAAATTCATAAAAGGAGATAAATATCTTGGGCCTACAAAAGGGGAAGAGACTGAATGGGACCTCTAAAAGTTCGGCTTAAGAGGCACAGGTCAAGCGCATTATTTAAAGCTTACGGTGGTTCAAATGCATGGTTGGGCATAAATGAAAGATTGGAGATCCCAACATACTACAAAAGAAACGATAATTTACTTAAAATTAAGGTAGAATTCACAGAACTCTCCATTGTTAATACCACCATTCTGGAGTAGAATGAATTGTCTGTAGCAGCCTTTCAGGGCTGTGCTTTGTCGTGAAGAAATTTACAACAAATTTAAATAGAGTAAATGTTGGATAATTTATCATAAAGGCTACCTAAGTATATGTTTGGCATTTTATAAATGCATTAGGAATACTGGTGATAAAGTTATTGGTTATACTGACAGGATAGGTAATTAATGTATAAATTAGTAATTAATGACTTCAAAAACTAGCTGTTGTATTAAAAACCATAACCTGCTAGCTACAGTTATCTGATTCGTAGAGGACTATTGACGGGTAAGATTTGATATTTTATAAAGAAATGATAGGTAGATAAATAAATAATTGTAACAAATAATTTGCGTATGTTAAAATAAATTCATAATGTAGAAGAATGAGGTAATTTTTTGTCGAGAGAGTCATCATCATCAGCAATGCAATTCAGGAGTTCAGGAACAGGCAATTGTTTAGGCTAATGTAGCTAGATAATTAGGATTCTGGAGAATTCAATTGACAAGAATACTATTAGCTTAAAGGTCAGGTACATGGAAATTAGTTATGTTTAAAAATATATACCCGTGGAAGCTGCCGTCGTCAAAATTCTAAAAATTATTTACGCAAAAGAAATTATTAGGATTGAACAATTCCCAATTCGCAGTCTTACAGAAATGTTTAGTGTGATCGATTATTGGCAGTCATAGCGTTTAAAGACCGCACTCGGGTTATATAGATTTGGCGGTTCGCCTTAGTATATTTCTGCGACTGACGGCAACGTACGCTTCGCATTATAATTATTGAGTCTGGATACGTCAGAAGTAGCAGTAGTTACGATTTCGAGTGAGGAGACGGTATCAAAGGCGACATACACATCTTTTTGTCATCACTGTTCTACGGTGACGATTTAATCTTGATTCCAACTTTTCCCAGCCAGCTCAGCTCCAGCTATGATTGTATTACACTTAACTTGCTCTAGGCCTTCATCTTTTCCTATTCAATCCTTGGGGATTCCATTCAAATGTCAGTTTTGTAACGTTTTCATTTTCTCTTCTTAATAATGATCGATCCACATCCATTTTCTACCTTGATTTCTTTCCCAATTTCTTACTGTCCTGATATTATTCGCAGCATAGCACTCAAAATGGTTCTTAGCCACGATATCCACGTGATATTTCTTAGAGAACTATTTATGAAACCTTTTAATTTATTTTCAATTAATTTTATTGATTTCAAGGGTTTTCAACCTCACATTTGATTTGCTTAATCTTACTCTGAGTTGAGTTTTAAGCCGGTCTGAGTGCACCATTAGTTAGACGCTTCCCTACTAATCCAAAGGTCGTGGGTTAAAATGATCCCATCCAGAATGACGGTTTTTAAGTGTGCTTAAAACTGAGAGCCTCATGTCAGCAGGTTAACTGGCATGTAAAATAATTCTTGTGGGACAAACCGGCGGCATTGATATCATCCTGCCAATTGACGTCCATGCATTTTTTTTTTCTAAAATTTTCATTTTCTCTAAAACGACTCAAACATGAATTAAAATTTAGTTGCAGTCGTGAAAGATATTTTCATGATGAAGTGTGTATCGTGCATTTTCTCGGAATAATGCCCTCTGCAGTGCTCTTCATTCTAATGACCTTTGCATTACTCGTAAATAGTAAGAGATATTTTACTACCCAAAAAGTGTAGATCTCTGGATGACTTTTGAATAACTCGTAAACCGTAAGAGATAGACAAATTCTTAATATACAAAAATGTAGATCTCACTAAAACACACAATTTATGTCTGAATAAAAGTTTTTGTAGAGTGAACCATTTTGGAGATATTCCTTGTTATTTGTGTCATATTCGGAAAACTTAAAACTTGCCATAACGTTTTTATTTTATTTCTGGTACTTGACTTAAAGTATTACTAATTAACAGGAATAAATTCGACAGTTGCACAACGAATTCGTATTACATATGTTTTTTTTTTTTTTTTTTTTTTTTTTGCGGGGGGGGGGGGTTGGCCGTCAAGAACCATTTAGCCATCCAAATGATTATTTCTATTAAGTTCATATGCACTTATTCACTAGCTCATATTTCCAGACTTACGTGCATACACACAAACACCCATTACCCGAGGCGGGATTCGAACCCGCGACCCTCTACGTTGCGTAACACCAAAACACACGCTCTAGCGATCACGGCTACGAGAGAAGGCAACGTTTTCTTTAACATAGAATGATGTGAACTGAATGACCATATATTAGCATATATATTAGAACAATATCTTTGTGAACTCCCTTCACGTTCAATGGTTTCCTCCACTTAAAAAAATTATTTCTACTCCTTATCATGCAGAAAACCGGACCTTTTAGAGACGAATGAATTCATTGCACTCTGAGCATCCATTAGAGCACCTGCAGTAATAAACAGTTCTCCCTTTTTCGTGCACATTTCCATTGAGTTATACTAGCTCCCATAAATTTCAGTCTATTTATACCCACTATCTCCATGACAACCACTATATTCCCATCCACCAATGATAAAATCTACATATTCAATTATAATAATTGAATTTACGTTTCAGTTCCCGATAAAGTATATGCCAAAAGAGATTAATAGCTATTTATGTATCAAATCTGCTAAAGCTTTTGCGTACGTGTGCACACAATAGTATTTTTTACTAAAAGCTCTCTAATTAAGTGGTATTAAATGAAATAAATAAATCCAATAACGTGCTGTATGAATATAAAAGGCACAGCCAGTCATTTGTTAACGCATTCTCACATCCGCCTGAAAACTTCGCTATGATTCGTACCTTAGGAAGCGTTGACTGTAATAATACGAGATGCGGATGTAAACGACAATGCTCATTGTGAGCGCTCGTTTCTAAATAACAAGCTTGTGACTTAAAATGTGGATGAAAATCCCAGGCAAATTCAAAGCGAGCCACATCGGAGCTGCTGCCAGGAAAATCTTGGTAGTATTAGAAGGAAAATAGTGGTGGATTTTCATTTCCAGGGAACAGTTTCAAATTAGCTGAGAGTTGTACTTTTACTTCCATGTTATAAAATAAACCTTTCATTTTTGTGAAGGATTCCAGATGAACAAGAAAGCGTTAACTTACATTTGTTTTTAAATATGAAATGTTTTGTGGGGACAAAAAAAAAAAAAAAAAAAAAAAAAAAAAAAAAAAAAAAAAAAAAAAAACCACTGATAGAGCTTATAGAGCTTATGATTAACATAAAAACAATGTTGGTTTATACTCCCACGCCCAGCGCAGCGCACAACAAAAGACAGTCGGGGCCGGGCTGCCCTACCCTACTGGTGGTGCATGTATCAAAGGCGCTCAAGGTCAGGCTGTCTCGCACGATTGTTATGGACACGTGCCAACAGTTAGAGCGGCAACACAAAGGGTTTTCCAAATTATTCGAGAAGTGTCCGGCAGTCGGCGTATTCCTAAAAGTTGGAGAAAGGTTCATGTTGCGTCATCCTCTCTATATAAGGAGACGAGGCAGCGAGCACAGAGGTTAGTTACAGACATAAGTCGTCGAGAATCAGGTAGATCTTAATATGAGTGCATGTGTGTCAGCTGCGTGTGTTCTCGCGACGTGAAGGGAGATAGCGAAACAGCTATGAATGTTGAGTAATTGTATCGTCAGAGTTAGTGTTAGAGAGAGAGGGGGGGGGGGTGAGAAAGTAAAGAAAGACCGAAAGGAATGAGCCAAGGGTACGAGAAGAAACAATAAAAGAGAACTGTGTTAGAAGAAAATACTTTCTTTCTTTCCCTGATTACCCTCCCCTTAGGTAAGACTTACACCCCTTAGGACTTACAAGCCAGTGCCTAGGGTCAGACGCCTGTCGGGGACCAGACAGAGTGAAGACCTGGAAGCAGGTGGTCAACCAAGCACCAGGTATGATAGTAAGGAAGAGGATGATATGAAATGCAGACGAAATGGATGATTGGAAGGGTGATAATGAAGCAATTGGTGTAATGAGCGGCGGAGGAAACCGGAGAACCCGGAGAAAACCCACCCAGACGTCGCGTCGTCCACCACGAATACCACATGCGGGTCCCACCTAGGTGGTAGACGAGCGGTCTAACCACTTAGCCACTGCGCCGCCATTATACTTTGAGACTCAGTGAGCGATGAGGAATAATCCTGGCTGGAGAAAAATTCCTAACCTCCTGCTGGGAATCGAACCCGGGACCCCTTGTGCAGCAGGACAGGTGCTATATCAACTGCACTACGGGGCCAGCCGAAGAAGATACAATGGGAGAAAAATAACTGCACTGGACTTTAGTCGTCTTTGTCACACTGGTGTCAGGAGTGGGATTTGTCGAATAGTCTTTTATCACAGTATTTCTTGTTTTATGATCAAGTGCTCTGTTTAAAACCCTGTTAAAGTTTGTATGACTGGTCAATGCTATCCAGATTTTCATTATTATGTTCCTAAAGTACCATTCTTCGATTTCCTTCAAAAAGCAGTTGCTTTAGATAGTTTTTAGTATAAGGTCTGATGTCTTACATTCACTTGGATTTCTCTGCCCGTTCTTCAACTACTCTTACAATAGCTTATTCTTCTATCTAGTTCGTGTTAATCGAGAGAAACATTTTATTGAAGGGGGCTTCAACACGTGTATTTCCAGTGAACCCTCCAGTGGTGTTTTTGTATGGAATGCAATACCTTCTCTACCTATATGTAGATACGCGATAGAGGAAGTAAATGTAGGTATATTTAAAATATCCTCGGTAAGCGTCGGGGATTACATTTTTTATTCAATGTTGAAATACTACTTTAATCTCTTACACTACACATTACTATTAATCCAATTAGAAGCAGTATATAACTAGAGCATCAGAAGGGCTGTTAATGTGTTTATATATCAGCGAGGATCCCTGGGTGGTTTAACGTTTATTATTCATGCCCGTTCGCTTCATATCAATGGGGTAACATTTTAATCTACCTTATTAAAGGACATTTTACATTTATTGCTCTCAATTAACACTGCTTTATTTTCTCTGCTAATGACCTATAGTAAGTAGATGAAGTATTGTATTCCATCCAAATATTCACCGGAAGTAGATGTTTTCACATTCCCTAAATCCCCCGTCCAGCAAAAAAGATACTTGGATAAACAGCATAACTGAAAAAACAAAAGCTCAATGGAATACCAAACTTAACATTTAAGTTTATACTCATTTTTAGGTTAAGAATAAAGCGCCGCCTTTGATCTTTTCCACTCCGTTCTGCTGAGACGAAAATAGTCTCTGTTTATTATACGTCAAAAGGTTGGTGCTGCACATTAAATAGTTACGGTTATGTTGTACTTCTTTTTTATTTTGTTGTTTAACGACGCTGTCAATTGCCAGGATCACATCAGCGTCGCCGGTGTGCCGGAATTTCGTCCCGCAGGAGTTCTTTTACATGCCAGTAAATCTACTGACATGGAGCTGTCGTTTTTAAACACACTTGAAAAACATCGGTCTGGGTGGAGTTTGAACCCGCGACCTTTGGATCAATAGGCCAGCGTCTAACCAACTGAACCACCTAAACCGAATTATACTCTACAAGCTTACATTGTTTTCTTGTTCTTTTTTGCTGTTATCTGAAACTTAACTAATAATAGCATGTGAAACAATTTTTAGATGTTAGTGCGATGTCAAATTAGAACGTATTTTTGTTACTGCACGGACATGATTTGCGACCCAGCTGATGTTGACGTACTGGAAATAAATACTGAAGAGCGGGGAATTAGCGAGTACACCGCGGAGTGATACTTTACTTTATTCTTAACCTGAAAATGAGTGTAGAATCTTTCAAACATGCAACACGAAGATTTTCAAGAAAATTCTCCACAACAAATTACTCTTTATATGATTTTACTAAAAATTTCACTACCAATTTTGATTGAAATACCAAGACATTTTCATCAGAAATAAAATGTTTATCATGAATTTTCCAAGAATAGCCTCTGAAGCCGTCTTTCACTTTAAATTACGTTTGTATACCTGATAAACTGTAAAAGATGACAAGATCTTATTAGACAAAAAATCTAGGTCTCATTAAAGTACACAATTATGACGAAATAGATTTTTTGTGGTGCTAAACATTTCCGTGATATAGTTTGTTAGTGGTTTGAAGTTTAAAATATGTATACCTCTTTCCAAGTGTTAGGTCCCTATTCTTTTCACACAGCGGTCGTTGTTTTTTAATCTGACTGTCGCTCTAGCTTACTGATTCTTATACCCACTGCGAAACGTGTCAATGTTGTGATTCAAACCAATTACAAGGAATATTTCAGAAACGGTTAACTCCACAAAACCTGCATTTGACATAAAATCGTGTGTTATTCCTAGACAATTCAATGAAGGAAGGAAGGCCTATAGAAATTTTTTTTCCCTCATTCTGGCGAAGGCCATAGATTTTACAATGGCCGAAAGCTCAATGTTTTTAAACCTCACACGGCTGATCACCCGTGAAACTGTAATAAATAACGTGCGCAGTGAAAGCTTTAAATCTTACACCACACACAAACTTTTTCTAAAAAGTTTTCTTTTGGGGGGAGGGAAGGGTTGATGGAATTTCAATACATGTATTTCTGGTGAAATCTCGGTATTGAATTTTGGGGTGGAATACATTTCCTCTATTTACTGTAAATATTTAATGGAGAATGTAAACACACTATCACTGATAATAATTTTCAGAATGTAGTGCAACTGGGTATTTAATTAAAAAATAAGTTAACAAAAGTAGATTTAAGAGACTTTAAAACATACATTAACAATGAACTAGTGATTTTATGGTATTTCGATAGCTCGCAGCATGTTCTGTATCTTAATTAAGCATTATTGTAGCAGTGGAAGTGACGTATTAAAAGCACCAGCCGCCACTGTTAAGCATCAAGCACGACCCCATCTTACACACCTCAACGAATTCAAGCAGTAGAGGTAGAGAACGGAACGGAAATGGAGGGTTGGTCGGTCGGTCGGTCCAGGGGGGTTGCTTGCTGCAAGGAGTACTAAGGGAAAAGTCCATTATTACTCACTTCTAATGTTTAGAGCGGGGTGGAACGAGAATAAAAATATCGATGCGGAATCGATAGACAGAGGCACGCATTTGTCAGTCTGCAATATTGCCGCTAGAGGCGCTGTGGAAGTATATCTAGCTTAATAACGAAACTGCTGACTTCTGCTTGCCTTGAATGCAATAATGTACGTTATTTTGAAAAATAAAAAATAATATCTAATAATAATAATAATAATAATAATAATAATAATAATAATAATAATAATAATAATAATAATAATAATAATAATAATAATAATAATAATAATAATAATAATAATAATAATAATAATAATAATAATAATAATAATAATAATAATAATTTGTTGTGAACCTATTTGGTGCAGATTGACTATTTCCTATTACAAATTAGCATCTACTACACACGTATAATAATACACATTTATCACATTGTATTTCTTTCTCAACTACGCAGAATAATCAAGGGCAGTATTGTGTTCTATCCAAAAATTCAATACCCTGTTTTCACCGATATACGTGTTCCGACACACACGTGTGTATGTGTGTGTGCGTGTGTGTGTGGTTAAAAAACCAAAGTTGGTATTTAAATTCAGCATCCCTGCCGTAGCGCTGTGGGTAGTGCGTGGCAACTGGTTCCCTGCCACGGAATGTTCCCAGGTTCGATCCCATCCATAGGCCTAAGGCTTTTAGAACCAGGTATTCTGATATCATTCAATTCACTGGAGTCCTACTAGGAAAGAGGTGTGGCACAAAATACCTTTGGTCGATGTGCGAGGGCCGTTGAGTACTCTCCAATCACCACCACCACCACGACCACCACCGCCAACACCACCACCACCACCTTTACATTGAAAATTTAGACTTTCTCAAAAATGGGCCTAACAATGCTAATTACCATGTGGTTAAGATATTTTCATGACCTGAAATATACATCATGAGTTTTGTGGGAACAGTCTGTGAAGTGAGACTATTCCGAAAGACTTTTGCCTAGCTAGTAACCGTAAGATATTATTGCACAAAATATTTAGATCCCGTTAAAAGATGATCTGTGTTAAAGATATTTTTGTAGCATTTAAATTACCAATTAACGAAGCTATAACTCGACAGACGGATGCTTATTAATAGGCACGCCGAATTTTAAATGTTGAGTCCTTCAAAACTTTTTTTAGCATTTTACCAGATTCAAAAATGTTTTACACCATGATATTCTGTGGTGCTTTGTTTCAATATGTTTGTACTGCCTCTCAAATGTACATCAAAGAAAATTACTGCAAGGTTTTTTAATAATGCTCCAGTTTTCAGAAATAAATTATTACACTTGAATAGAAAAGCATTTTGGATATTCCAAAAAGTAATAATTTTTGTACGCTAATTAGGGGAAATTAAAAAATAATAAAAATAGAAAGGAAATAGAGAAGACTTGAACAGTTACAGGCCAATAAGTTTACTGTCAAACCTGTATAAGTTCTTCACGAAAATACTAGCAAACCGACTCAACAAGAAAATGGACCGCCAGAACAGGCACATTTCAGATCTCAATGCAATACAATAGATCACCTGCAAACCGTAAATCAGATAATACAGAAAACAAATGAATTCAATCTAAAACTTCATTTGGCATTCATCGATTTCAGGAAAGCGTTCCACTCAGTCGAACAGAGCAGTTTAATAGATGAATTATTGTACACGGCAGTAATACATCCAAAATATATACGATTGTTGGGAAAGATCTACACTAACTGCACCTCAAAAATTAGAATAGATGTAGGGGTAGACACTTCAGAATAACCAAACTGGTCAAGCAAGGAGACCGAATTTCTCCAAAACACTTCAGCTGTATCCTGGAGATAGTATTCAGAAGAATAAGATGGAATAAAATTTGCAAACACAGCGGCAAAATTTCAAGATGCTGAAACACGTGAACGAGAACAAATATGTAAGTGCGTTTGTAAATGAATCCCACAAAAACCAAAATTATGACTAAGTACATAGAAAGCCATGTCCATGTAACTGGCAGTTTGAGTTGCGAGATTTGTCTTGATAATGCTCATGTTGCATCTTTGGAAGATGGTCTTAAATACTAAGTTTGTTATTTAACCAACTATTCGTTTTTGACTTATGCTGTTTTCACTTAACTTTCTTTTTTTCTGTACGTTCAGGGAGTCTCAAAATGTGTATTACCGATGAAGTCTCGACATCGAATTTTTGGGTTGTACATAATATGCACTTCCTATACTTGCCGCAAGTAGAGAGAAAGTGATACATTTTTATAAAACTAATTTGTAGAAAGCATATAGTAGCAATATACGACAGTAGGAAGAGAATTAATAATGTGAATGAACACAGATTTTTCTGCATTACATCTGGCCTGTTTAAAGGAAAGAACATAAAATTCGGAGATGTCAGCTGTGGTTGTCAGTTTGTTTATTACTTTATTGGTTACAGTGAGCGCTGCTCCCTTCTCTCTTGTGACGTCAATGTGTTGCCGGTCGGTTCACACAAGTTTTAATTTCTCTGGAACAAGTGATATGCGCTATTTTTTTGACAGCATTTGCATCTCTCCCGCCACTTGGAACTGGGGCATTGAACCGCAAGCCGGGGCTTAAAGCGGAAGTGTCGCTCCACATCCGGTCTACCACCTCTTCGCACATTCCTAGAAAATCAGTCTCAGTGACTGCTGCATTTGAGTAGTACGTCTGTATACGGACAGAGTGGCAGGCATCCCGCTCCCTTTCCTCTGATTGGTGCTATATGTACAAGTCCTGTGCAATACAAGGTCAGGCAACAAGACACTCTCTCATGATAGATGCACGTGAGAGACAAGTTTAGATCAAACGATTCTCCTACTAATTTAATTTGTTGACATCAACTTACACCTATTCCAAATGCATTTGCTCTGTGAGGTCATATATTTTGACTAATGAGATTATGAAAATTTTAACTTCACAATTCTCTTCGAAAATATTAAGATAAATGTCCGTGTAAAATAAGGAATTACTTTATATAGATGTATTACATTCACATGCTGTTCCCTCTCCGCTATCGTATTGTGGCAAATTACAAACTCGGTTATTTTTGTTACTTTATTTCTCTTCTAAAACTCAATCACAAAAACAGTTTTCTTTTTTATCGTTGACACATTTACAACTCGACGTAACCTTGCAACTCATAGTTCTGTCCTCTCATAACCTGGACATAAATACTGCACACAGCTTTAATATTCTCTGTGTTTAATAAACAGCTGCTTCCGACAATACACTCAGTAAAACTGCTTCACGCAGCAAACAACTTCTACGTGACGATTAAATGTCTAAAACTGTCTCTGACGACACACAATCAAATTCAGTCAACACTGGCTGCACACGACACACACTTAAAAGCTAATTAACTAGCTAAATAACCTTCATACTCTCGCGGTTTATAGTCCAGGCAAATTGCCGGAGAATTCTCTGGAAAATACACATCTTCTCAAGAATCTTCTCGTAAACAAGCCGGCAGTCGAAAGTTTCTCGAACAATTTGGAATCACTTTGTTCTGTCGCGCTCACAGTTGTCCAGTGCCATGATGCATTTTTCTTGCGCCCTTTGTAAGCAAATTTTTACTCCGACGATTTCTAAAATTAATTGAAATTTCAAGATCAAACTATTTCCTTGCGAATATCTTCCCAGTACACACCCGTGAAGTATGCTTTTGTACGCATAAAGTGGTATTCCTTACTTCCCTAACCATGCTTTCTCTTTTTCCCCTCAAAAGAAGTGTACTTGACCTAACAGTGATTATGGCGGCATCCGCGCTTCCTTAGGCGTGAGCTAAATGTGCTCGAGCGCTTAAGGAAGTTGTACAGCATTGGTCTAAGGTTATCGGAGGTCGGTGCCGGGCAGTTCACTATATAAGCGAACACCCTCGCAAATGGATGAATGAATGGGTGTATGAGTGAGTGAGCAAGTCAGCCAACGAAAATGACGTTCTGTGAGCGAGTTTGTGACGATTTTGGTGACGTGCAGTGAGTGCTGTTAGGTATGGCAAGAGATTCGAGACGTCCTATGTTCAAATTCTCAGATAGTAAACGTACAGAAGAAGAGGCTGCGTCGGTTGCATTTCATTACGCCGTTACGTGGTAGTCAAGATAGAGAAATGAATGTATAAACAAAGTAAAACTCATCGAGATACGGTGAAAACTAGAAATCACAGTTTCAAAAAGTAGACGAGGTCAGAATATTCCTTTTTCTTATTAAACTCTGGAATTCTAAGGCAGAAGCTTCAACAGCAAATTATCTGCTGATTCCTGTGTGTTAAGAGGAATAAAATTTTCGTCACACTACGAGCTTTCTTTCTTTACCTGATTATCCTCCTCTTATGTAGGACTTAGACGCCCTAGGAGTTACAAGCCAGAGTGCTACTTAAATGGCAGTTTAAAAGACCCGTGTGTTACAGTAACTGTAAAACGGCGACACAGGGAGCTTTGTTTATTTCCACGGTAAGGAGCTCTAACAACACACTTTTTACTAAATCGATTCTTACTAACTCCAATGCTAATTATCAGAAGACCTTCGCATTGCATCTCTTACACTTTAAAAATGACCAACTACGAACCAATGACATACCTTTGAGATAGGAAAAAGAATACGAATTTGCATAAAAATTCGCTGCGTGTTCAAAACTGTATCGCTTTCTGTACTTGTTTCATTAATAAATATCTCGGTGAAATCTTGACATCTAATTTTTGGGTGGAATTACTTAATCTACTTACTGTACGTCGTAGGCAAAGTATCAACTGACTTGCGACAAGCAAGCTGTTTATTTTATTTATTAATTTTTTTTTTTCTTACTGTGCATCCAACAAGGTCCAGAATGCTTAATTTGAATTTATTTCTGGTGAAAATATATCGTGAATACCGTGAACAGGAGTCAGCTTTTCCATGCGCTGCTACCCACATAGATTTATTGTGCCTGACATCCCCAGAAGGAGGTGCAACTACACAGGAGGCTACAGGCCTCAGGCAGACAGGTCGAAGAGACGCGCGGAAGTGCCTAAGAGTTCCAGGCTCAAAGTTCCGTCCAATTACTGGAGTTGCCAAGAGTGGGGATGAACAACCAGTTCACGAGGAGCCCTCTAGTGGGCACTGGGAGCACTATTTCCTTCGTTTAAGGATCCGCGCCATCTGTCCAGCACCGCCATACGCCACGAAATGTAGAACCACACTTGAAAGATGAGAAGCAGGTGAAATGAAAGCCGTCCTCCGTGGTCTAAGCGTAAAGTGCTACACCCTGGTCCCGAGGTCGCGGGTTCAAACTCAGAGCAGGGTGAAGGATTTTTTTTTTTCGGGAGTAAACATCCTTAAAGTGGCTCCTTTTGGAAGGGGAATAAAGTGGTAGTTCCGTGTCGTAGATGTATGACACGTAAAAGAATCTCAAGCCCGATAAAGAGGCCTCTTAGCAAAATGCTCTTTCGCGCCCAATATAGATTGGGACGCTGAGAACCATAGCAGTTAAAGACTATCCATAAATAAAAACTCAATTTTAATACCTAAATTTTTTGTATAGTTAACCACTTCGAGGGTATTCGTTGTTACTGGTTTGCATTTTCAGATATTTATACTTTTCTCATTTTCTTTATCTCATGGCTATGCAAAGAGAATGGAATTTCAAACCCATCACAAAACGACCAGCTCTTAAAAGATTTGACTATCACTTAGCCTGCTGTATTCCCGAACTCTCAGTGTACCTACAAGTAAATATGTAATAAAACCATTTGTACATGTGTCCATGTCGATTAGCATGTAATAGGTTGAAGAACAAACGTTTGTAAGAATATTTTGTGTAACAGTGACCAGCGAAAGTCATCTGAGTGGAACACATCAACATTTTAATTACTTTCCACGTGAGCTCATTTTCAGTAGTAATATCAGCTTGTTGGGTCGATTGCGGAATTCTCTTTCATAGATGAACGACTGACTGTGTAGTTGCGGGCATGAGCCTGGAGTAGTCGTAAAGATTAACTCGGAATGTGCAGTTTACGATCCTTGGCCGTACGTTACGCAGTCTGGCAATAATATCTGCAGGAACAAAGGTCTACAAACCTCTCACACTGTGACTTTCAGATACCCATAAAGACCACCTGGGATGGGAGTCATTAAACAAATGTTCTCATGACTTTCTCTTCACATTAACAAAGCACAACATTCCACCTGACAAATTAACACACTTTTACTCTCTTTACTGTGTATTGTATTCCACCCAAAAATTCGATGTCATGATTTCACCGGAAACACATGTTTTGAGATCACCTCAACCAAAAAGGGTTTAGAAATATGTCCGAGCGCGCGTCTCTGAACAGTATAATTCAAAAAAGAAATTTTGGATAAATACAAAATGTCCTACTTAAGCTCACTAGATATATATTCCAAGACTGCGACATAGAAGTTTTAAAAACATCACGAACTACCTTTTACATGGCAGATTTTCTGCAAAATTACTAACGATTTTTATTAAAGTACCACGTGTCTAAGATATTTATGTGCCAAATAAAACGTATAGGTATCTGGAATTCTCAGGGAATAGCATCTGAAGTGTTCATTCTCAAGGAATTTTGTATAACTGCTAAACCATAAGAGAGAGACAAAAACATGCAAGGAAAATGCAGATCGTTTAAAACACACAATGGAGGTATTGTATTTCACCCCAAACTTCGATATCAAGATTTCACCGGTTCTATTTTAAAACAATGTGTGGCTAAAAAGTTCTTCCATCCAACTTTTAGTTGTTTTATAATCAAACATTACATGCTCCAGGGCTTTCTCCGCTCCTATAATGAACATTCCCCCTATAGAAAACCTTCTCTGACATTTTTATCTTCCACACTCCAACTCTTGCCCACGCTATGATCTCTATTTCCTCCTAGTTAAGTTTATTAATCTCTCTCTCTCTCTCTCTCTCTCTCTCTCTCTCTCTCTCTCTCTCTCTCTCTCTCTCTCTCTCTCTCTCTAGGATGTTTCAACCTAACATATTTATAAGCAGTTAGGCATCCTTATATTAGTTAGAAAATGCACATTCTTAGCAGTAGCGTCATATATATATGTTTTCTTCTATACTGTAAAATGAACATAGGACACCTCAGAGGCAATTTTCCATACAAGTTTACCAACCTACTCCACAAGAATTATAATACTGAATTTTAATATTCATTAAAATAGAATATATCTGTCTCGAATTTTCTGGAAATAGCTTTTGAAGTTCTCTTTAATCTAAACCACGTTTGATAATTGCTAAGTCATAAAAGATTAATGTACTATCTTCCGTTGAATCAGACAGTTCTTATCAAATAAAATTGTTGTGGCCTTTTTCTGAGATTCCTTTGTTATTGACTTGAATTTTTAGTTACTTTATACTTTTCTGTAGACCAGTTTTCTCAATCTTTACAATCACCCCCTCAGATTATATATACTGATGGATCACTATCTGACCATGGGGCGGGAGCTGCATATTTTAATCAAACCACGGATACCAGCGACTCATTCACTCTTCCACGTTATTTTTCTAATTATTCAACAGAAATATACGCAATATACCAAGCTCTATATTCTTTACGTCATATACATAATTCCACAATCCTACTCTGTATCGATTCCTACAGTGCTATACAAACTCTTAATAGATTCCAAATAAAACCTTCTCTTGATTGGTGGGAAATATTATGTTTCCACGAACTAGATTCTTTAGATCAACGACATAACATGACACATATGATATGGATACCTGGCCATTCCAACATAACAGGTAATGAGTACGTAGATAAACTGGCCAAAGCAGCTGCCAATAATTCTCCCCCAAATCCATCACCAGGAATACACATCCAGGACGTTCGACAACATATTACTCATCATATCGATACTTATTTCCATCTACCTAGATCATCTAAAACACCATGGTTTTCAGTGGGAATTGTAGATAAAGAGGCTATATCTCTGGCAACGAAATTGAAATTAGGCGTAGCACCCACCCCGGCTTATTTATTTAAGATCGGAAAACGCGATACAGATTGCTGTGAGTGTGGTCAGTTTGGCGATGCAGATCATATATTCTTTCAATGCCCTAAAAATTACCAACATTCGACATCTCTATATTCACACATATGTGCACGTATTGGACACGGTCCCTGGAATATTTCATCACTTCTAAATTGGAAAATACGTTATATAGCACCGCTTCTTCTTCGTTTTCTCAAAAAATGTAAAATGAAACTATAATACTAACAGCATAATAAGAACATATGTATATTCAAATTACATCTTATGTTACATCTACATCTCTACTTCATCAAGGACACCAGACGCGGAAATCCAGAATACACTGGATACAGCGTCATTAAATAAACCAACAACAACAACAACAACAACATACTTTTCTGTACTTCAAATTGTTATTTTTCGTTTCTTCGCTTTCATGTAAACAGAACAGATATTCAAAGCCCTTAAATAACGAAAACATTTGACCATCGCTTTAGCATATTGTTCTTTTGATTCGCTTATTTTGCCGAACTCGTCAATGTTACTATCGTATAACAAATACGGCTTTTCATTTGGATCATCACTGGTTTCATTTGTTTTTCCCCTAACAAGAGCTTGTTTTGAAGTAAATATGGCTAGATTTGAAACGAGAGCAATAATTGCAAATTTGATGCCTCCAAACACCAAGAAGAATGAAGCAATGTTTTTGAATGAGTTTACGAATGGTATGAATTTATAAAAGCAACAATTATATACAGTGCACTGTAAACATCAGTGTTCGGCTGAGAAAATATACTGAAATGCGTAGAGAAACAAAATTTGCCAATATGAGTTAATTGTGCTACGTTTGTTGAGTTTTACTGATTTTATAAATGAGACAAAGTGAAAGTTATCAAGCTCGTCTCTGTAGCCCATTGATGGGTAGCGCTTAGGCATCTACGATCTCTGGTGTTACAGTAAGTTTTGCAATGATGTATGTATCTAAAAATGTATCCTTGTAAAATGACGTAGAGTAGAATTTCGCTCGCCGTTAGCTTTTTATGTAATTTCGCCTTCCAGTTCGCATTGCTTGTCATGAAATAATTATTTTGATAAATACACTGATTTACGTTCATTTATATTATCGAAAACTGTTCGCATCTGTGATATTACTGTTGACAATTAATCGCAGTCGACTTTCAGCAATTATACGGTCTCATTGATGACTCATTCACCTATCAGAATTGAATTTAATCGATGGTTTTAAAGCATGGCCCTGTTTTAATGTCCTTTAACCTAGTAGGTTACTACGGACGGTGAATGAATGGGTGAAATAATACACATATGAGTCCGGGGCTCATAGAACCTTAGTCACCCGACATTTGTCTTCTTAGGACAAGGAAAAACCCCCTAAAACCTATCTGGATAATTAACCCTAGCCGAGATTCGAACTCGGGACCTCTTGTATGTGAGGCAGACACGCTACTCGTACAATAAAAAGCCAGAATCTGATATTTTCTTCTGTTTCCTACATTCATGTTTTTATACCCATAATCTCCGCTTTTATTCGAGTTCAATACGCGGTTCCGAATAAAACACACAGAGATAAAAGTGAAATAGCATAAGTAATTATCTAAGAAATAATGATTAGTGTCACTTGTGGGGCCTGCAAACCATCCACCCACCTTTTTAGGGCATTTTCTTGCACGAGAAAATAATAACGTAAGGACAACATACATGGCCATCTTTACACTACGGAGCATGCAAATTCGGAACTGCCAACCTAAATGAAAAGCGAAATCCGCTGGATTAGCGCTGCTTTGAGTTTTTGTTGTTCTTCTTGTTCGCTTCCCTCCCATACGCAAATGCAAGTGCTGAGGCAGTGAATTTGTTAATGGTACATTGCACTACAGAAAAGACTTATAGATATATGTATACGTATATTAAATTGAATGTCTGCTACCAAGCAGAAGACTCGGGTTTGATTCTCCATACCGTGGTGAGGGTTTTTCCACGCTGGGAGACCCGGAGGGCTGTTGCGCCGGTTTAGTAGATGATATATACAACCTAATCTAACCTCCCGTCAATCAGAAACCTAGGCTTACCTAAATACTGAATTGTAAAGATATCAAGAATGTACGCTCGTTTCGCTAGCGTGCTTTGGTATAACCAGCGTTTGCAAATAGACCTGAACTTGTATGAGTATATAACTAACTCCAACCTAACCTCGCGTGAATCAGAAACCTAAGCTTATATAAACAGTAAATCATAAGGATATTAAGAACGTACGCTCATTTCGCTAGCGTGCTTGGCGGTGTTTGTTAATCTTATGTTGGCCAAATTTTGTTTGTGCTTTTGCAAAACGCGCCAGTGGCATATGTAGGGAAACTCGGATATGTCGGGTCAGTTCGGAAAACTTTTTGAACTCTGGTTGTGGGTAAAATGCATTCTTACAATAAAAAAATTAAATTGCAAGATTTAAATTAAGTGGTAAATAAAAAGGAGTAAATTGTAACTTGAGTTTAAACTCAGCGTTAATAAATGCACTATGAACTGTTATAATCTCAAATGTTCATTCGTTTTTAATGATTTAGTTAGATATATTTCGTGTTCCTTCTTGGAACAAATAATAATTGATTCTGATAGTAATAAAAGCTGATAAAATCAGTATATGCTTCAGAAAGAAAATGCCACTCAATGTCGTCATTAGATAATTATTTAACCTGAATGAAACTGCAGGAACACTTTCCGCTTTACTGTTGAAAGTTGAGCATCGTCCATTTCATTCAGCAGGGTATGAGGAAGGTGTATACAGGTGGCTCTGACTATATCGCAGGGGGCCATAGATTACATCTAGGTCGATACTTCCCACATTATTAAACGCGAAATAAAGCGAATTAGAGACATACAGAGGGACACAAACGTTATTTACCGTGGAGAGCGTGTCACAAAGGTCTGTGATAACTCCCGCAGGTGATGGAGTCTATCCAACACAAAGTTTATAGTGTAATACACAGAGCTTCTCTTACAACCCCTCTGGCATGTTAAAACAGGTGTTGCGGTTCAAAGACGAGAAAAAACAACCAAATAACTGATGCAAAATATACTTTTATGTAGATGGCAACGTAAAGAAAACATTTCCCCAAGATATGGACTGTCTAACCTCATGTTTCGTGTTTTTACGTTTATAACCCACTCTTTACAGTTAAAATTTCATTTTAAAATATCAGAGACTGCAAAAATGTTTATCGAAATCCAATTACAAACCAAATATGTAAAATGAGAAATGTTTATTCAGGTTAACTGCGTTTAAAATGTTTTAAGAATGTTACAGCAGACAGAAAAACGGCAAGAAGGTTGTTATAACACAGAAATAATTATACGGATGATTAGAGTACCTAGAAATTATAGTGTGAAACTGCGTTACTAAGGTGGTGCCTCTCCGTGGATTGGTGAATGGGTTTTGTAAATACGGTTCTTGGTGCCGAGGCGGCGTTGGGAACGTCTGTTCTAGGGGGAGGGGTACCGGTCGAAATGAACCTCGCGTCGAGATGAACCTGAGGGCCCGGTGTCTGACTTAAATATCCGAAACAGCGTGATAAGTACGAATACCCTTCGGGATTCAACCAGTCAATCTATTTATAAATCAGTCTACGCAATGATTAACAAGAGGATAAGAGGAAATCAAACGCGACATTTTTTCATATAAAAGGGTAGTTTGCTGTGAGGAGGTTTTCTTGAAAATCTTGGTGTCTCATCCTTTGAAGGTGCTGAACTAAAATACCGAGGTTGATATTTCTCTGACATTTCCTTGTCGGGCTGTCCTCTTCACACAGACGCGGACGGGCGCCGACCTTTTTGTAAACATTGGGTCGAATGCATAAAGGCGTAGTAAATACCTTTTACTACGAGTTTTGAAGAAAATACGACAGGTTAAGGATACAAATGCTTTCCGACTAAGTGAAAGTAGATCCGTGCGTTGATTTTACTTTTAGCCTTAGTATAAACTTAGACTTCTATGCATAAAACGTAGGAAAAACTTGATTTCTATTCTAGCTAATCTTAAGAAAAATCTTAGCACGCATTTCTCTAAGCTTCGCTTGCTTAGTTAAAGGATTTTTGGCAATAAATCTTAATAAGAACGGCTACATTTTTACGAATTGGAGGCAGAAATATATATAAGTTGTAAGTTGTAGTGCCCGCAGTTGTTTTTCTAGATTAACCAACGGCTAAAGTAAAAGGCTAAACACGAGGCTCCTTTTTTTCCTATTTACAAGAGTTTCCTGTGTCGAAGCTGTCTGCTTCAGAAAGAAAATGTCGAATGGTTAGGTCAATATTACTTTCTCTACTACGTACTTACAGTAAGTAGAAGAAGTATTGTAGTCCACCCAAAATTCGATATCAAGATTTCACCAGAAATAAAATTAAAAAGAAACTTTCAAAATGACCTTTGTACATTTGTATTGTGGTTGGGGATATACTAAAAACAATTCTGTTATTTTCAAGCAGCTGGGAGCAGGAAGTTTCCAGGAAAAACACAGAATAATAACATTATTGCAGCAAACACCTAAGGAGTCGCTATAACCGAAGAACACAGTGAAAAGTGCTACAATAGTGGTGCGATGTATACAGTCCTTGCTTTGGCTTGTATTTTGTCGATATTGGATAGCTCCTCTTTTGTTTCTCTGTTTACCCTCCTCTTATGGAGGACCTACAAGTGAGCGCCTGGGGTCAGATACATGTCGAAGAGCAAACTCCGGATCAGAGAGTGCAGCCGGGATGGGTGATCAGCCCCAAGCCTGGTATAAGAGCGAAGGAGATGCTAGGAATTTAAGGTGAAGTGGATGAAAGAAAAAGTAATGATGGGGGGCGGGGACCTAAGAACTTCAGCTGATACCGCTTTGTGCAACACAAATCCCCACACACGGTCACCTAGGATCGAACCCGGCCCGTCTAGGTGGGAGGCGAACGTCTAGCCATATGGCTACGGCACCGCCCTGATAATGGATATCTCAATGGATAGAAAGGGAGACTATGCGATTTAAACTCCAATTTTACTCTTAGCTACAAAAAAAAGAACATCACGCGAAATTTTCGAAAATCCGCCCAAACACTTCCTTTGCACTAAAACAGAGCCTAGGCTAGATGGCAGCAGACGAAACTTTCCGACAGCATTAGGAAATTCAATGAATCCCAAAACATGTATCTATGAGGTATTTTGAAGAACTGGGAACATTTTTGAACACTTGGTAGGTACTCTTAAAAACCAATATCCGGAAGCATTTTACGACACCCCTTTTACGAACGTTACTGAGGGCATGGAGAGTTTAGAAATACGTTCGCCGAGTTTGTGAAATTGGAATCAGAGGTCTCTCTGTTTTCGTCACCCTTCACATTTGATGTTGATGAAGCATCAGAGCAGTTGCAAGTGAAGCTGTTAGACTTGCAGTGTGACGATGTAATGAAAGGAGCCTTCAGTCCTATAGACCCTTTCAGTTTATATAACTGTTGCCAAAAGAAAAATTCAGTACTGAAGAAACAAGCCCGACCTTTGGTCTCCATGTCTGTTATTGCATCAACATATAGTATATGAGAACAAACATTTTTTGACCTACTTTTCGTTTTTGAGTTATGCTGTCCACAGACACACAGACTGACATACAGACTGATACAGACACACACATGCACGCACGCGCGCGCGCACACACACGCACTCCTTTTTCTAAAAATACTTTTTTTTTTAATTCAAGGGGTCTCAAAACATATTTCCGGTGAAATCTCAACATCAAATTTTTGGGTGGAATTCCTTCTTATCAGTAGAGAAAGTAAAAATCATAATTTGGAACTCAAACTTGTTGTCTTAACAGACCTTCTACCTTAGTGAAGTAAAGAGAGCTTCAATTAAATTGTTATTTAAGGAAAAGGAATGCATGAAGCTATTAAAGTGTGCCACTGCATAGTACACCAGGTTTGCTAAAATAGTAAACATGAAAATTGTGATGGATGTGGTGACAGACACTAAAAATAAAATAAAATCAAAATTGTATAGGTACTCAGCGGTCTCCGTCTAGGTGATATGTGAATGGCGACCACAAGGTACCCAAGCTGAGCAGAACATTACTTCCACTTACTGGTGTTTTGCTCCTCACTGTAACTTTTCTATCTGACCTTACCTTGGTCATATCTTGTTCTCTTCCGACCCCGATGCTATTAGGGTTCCTGAGGGCTAGGGAGTCTTTATTTTTCCAACCTCTCCATTTCTCTATAAAATCTTAACCCCTAACATGCTGACCTGTCATGGCATGTAATACGTCCTCTGATTGGTAATCAGAGGATGTGGTCAGTGAATTTATTTTGATAATCCTCGCGGTCAGGTCGGTGAGATCCGTAAACCAACGACAGGTGTGGTCCTCCAGACATTCTGGGGGTTGTGAGAGAGCGATGTGACCGCCAAAACATAAAAATATGGTGCTCTGTAAAAAGCGGTTACTATTACTGCTAAGTCACTTCAATATTGGAGAGCAAGAGGATTAATGACTTCATTGTCAGAAATCCAGCATTAGCTAACAACATTTTCAAAAATGAACCTGCATAACTCAGCGCTAAGATCCAGTTTAAGTGATGACCTCTCCAAATGTACTACTTCTAAGCACATCCGAGTAGAAACCAGATGTCGAGAAGTTACAGTCCCCAACTTCTCATAGATGTGTTGAGTGCACTTTGGGGCAGTATTTCTCAGGAAGCCCTCTACAACAATTTATTCCTTTATAAGTTCTCTGTCTCTAGAATATATAATATAGGAAGCACAGGAAGCCTCTTGTAATGATTTGTTATATGGCTGGCCTATATAATGTCTATTCTGTGGCTATGTTGACTTTCCTTTGTTTTCTTGCAATTAATTAATGGAGGAAAGAAGTGTTTGAAATTTACTTTTGTCTTTAAAAACTAATAAGTATATTTAAAAGTGTGGTTATTGATGAATTAAGTGATATTCGTGAAGTTTGAACTGCATTATGAACGCTATACATAGTATTTGAACATTAATCGGAAGGATTGATCAGATGTAAATTGATTTGTATAATAACGACGAATCCGACATGATTTAGCGGATTATTTAACGACGTGAAAAGTGTGAAGACCACTGTTTGAGAAGTGTTTATTAATATCAATAAAGAGTAATCAAAGCAACTTCTAACATATATAAGTAGTTCATCGGTACCGCGGCCGGGATAGATAGACACACTCACCTATTGCAGCTAGGCCAGGGAACACAATAGAGTGATAGTAAGAAATATTAATTGCTACAACTTTTGACTTAAAATGCAAGTCTCTTCAAAACTGAGTCATATACAGCGTAAAATATAAATGTGATGCTGTGATTGTGACTTACACTATCGCTAGGCCTACCAGATACGGAATATAAGGAGTTTCAGGTGCGCGCCCTGGTAGAATTTAATTTAATTGTTCCTTTATTCTCATATTTAGCTTCACTTAGCTTAGCTATACACGGTTCTATTAGCATTATCTTACTAGATAGGTTAAAGATAGATAAAATACCAATGAATACACTAGGTATACATTATAATTTGTACTACGCTACATGGAAAGATAATAAATTGCGATATTCAGGTATACAACTTGTAATTTGAAATGTACGTGAAGTGGAATGTGGGGAAAAAACCCGGCAAACTATTAAGAGAAACAAAGAATTGTCCGGTTTCCTTAATAAAATTCACGAATTGGGAAAGTATAAGAACTGTATCAATCACTATATTCAATACGTTTTTATTTTCTTTAACCTTTTCATTATGAAAACGGTGAACAATTTTTTTTCCGTTGAGTGTCGAAAGTTTTTAAAGCTGTAAAAGATTTCATATACATTGTTCATCTCTATATTAATCCGAAGCTGGGATTAAACACACTAAATTTAAGAAGCTCGTCGCATTCCAGTGCATTTTCTCAGTTGCAAAGAACATGCATGGCCAGTAATGAAGTTTATTTAATTCGCATGAACCAGTCAGCCACACATACTTATCATAATCATTTGTATTAAAATTTATTTTGTAAGTATTTTTATTTCCTTTGCTTCTGCACATACTGTTAGTGAAGAAGAGCTGGAGTAGCCTTCCCTGTTTTACTATTATTAATTTATCCTTGTATTTCAACTGCGAGTATGGTCGTTTCACAATTCTTTCATCCATTTCGAAGCATTAGCACAAGCAACTGTCTTTGTATACTGTGCACTATGAGATAAATATAATAATACAGCTGTTGAGGACCGTAACGATCGCACAATTAAAAACACATCCCTTCTTGCTTTTAACTTCACGTGCTATTTCTATGCAGCCAGTCGTGTTCACACGGCACATTTCGGAGATGCTCGTCTGAGTATAGCGACACGGGATTCCGAAGTCTTGGGGTGCTTATTTCTGCATCATCTCTCTCTACCCGTGGCGTAGTGAAGACTGCGGAAGCAATCATCCGAAGCCCTACTCTCCCCTCTGTTCAGTGGGAGAGAACGAGACATTCCATCCGACGCGCTAATTCTCCATGAGGGAAATTGGTTGGTATTACAATTATTATTAATATTACTTATTAATTTCTAGTTTACTTTAGATGTGGGCTTCGGTAATAGCTTTGATAGCCCACAATATACGCCGCTGATGAATCTATGCCAATGACGTCTGAATATAGATGCGAAGCAAAGTATACTTGACGTTTGATCTAGGGAGTATAGGCAGGGCTTCCTTACCTTATAACTATGTACATGTGAACAAGTTTGGGCAGCTCTGCTCTGCTCTGAATCGAAACTTGGATGGAATGTAATAGTAATAGGTACTTCCTCTATTTATATGGGTAAGTGGCAGAGAAAGGAATAATAAGATTTAATGGATTCTCACGGAAACAGTAAACATTCAGTCCGATTGTGTGCTCTAATGCCGGCATGTCGATGTAAACAGGAAGGCGATAACACACTGAAAACGACCGTGTATATGTCACACTTATCGATTACTGCCTGTCGTACAAGTCCACGCTAGTAAAACAGACATTATGTATAAGCGTGCGGAATTCTCACTCTGCTCTAATCTAAAGGAAACGCCGTCTTGTTTTTCTTTAACCCTCTGGGTCTTGTCCGACTCTGAAACTGAAACCCATAAACCTTCCCCACGTCCAACAAATCGTAATGATTTTGCAATGACGTGAAACTTACAATGTTCAGTGCAGTGGATGCGTAAAAACACGTAAAATAAATGTCAATTCAATTTTCTAGCAACCCTTAAAGGGTAGTACTGCTTCTTTCTGTTACAGTTGCTGAAATTCTTCGGGTACCTCAATAAACACTATGTAGACTTTTCCACTCCATTCTAAGCACACAGGCTTCTTGTACTTGGATGCTGGACATATAAGACAAGTTTTCCGGATTTCAAGCTTCTGCTACAGCTGTATTTTTCAGTTTTGAAGTTGAGAACCCGTGATATTTCGGTTCGAATCTCTAAGAATCCTCTCATTCGGCATTCTCCTGCTTGTATGTGGATTAATTGACTGGTCTGCTAAGCTTTTAAAGAAATCCGGTTTTGGAATATGGCAGCTTTCAGGGTAGGAATTGTGCAGTCTGTCTTCAGGATTGTCAAATCTCAAGCACACAAATCTCTTGGCACAGATGATGAGCCGATATATTTCTCCTCCTGTACCATCTATTGCAGACATGGATGAAAATCTTCGTCATTTGATTTGAAATCAGCAGTATATAAAAGCAATCCAAGGAATTCTATCCCAATTTGGTCAACATCCTGAATTTCCGAACGATCCATTCGTTGGTATTTTTGCCACACAGAGTCTAGCTTCACATTTGTGCAGTTTATGATTATTTGTGTCATCTCAGAAGAAAAAATAAAATTCCATACACTCTTGCAATCCATGTCGTTTCCAAGTCGTGTAAGGGGATGCAAAGCAGGCAATGGATTATTTTGTGGGTCGGACTACGAACATTTCTCACAGGTCCTTTTGCTGCCCATTTATAACGATCTCTGTCGTAGAAATATCTTTGACTGGCTTCAGCATCTTCTTCATCATCTTCAGCATTTTCATCTTCATCACCATCACAAGCGTCCTCTGTTAGTTCACCAGAATCACTGTCTGCGATTTTCTCTATTTGTGTTTGTATCGTGCTCACTTGAAATAACATAGTCACTATCAACATTACTTTCCTCGACACTTATATCTTCATTCAACCATTGAACCTCTTTGCCAAGTCAGGAGCGTTAGACATCTCGTGACGGGGCAGTCCAGCACGATGCTACATTTTAACCAATACTGCTCTTAACAGAAATATCACGCAACTGGTGACGTGACGTCCATCAGACGTCTCTAAAGCATGAAACTCGCCTGGACCGTAAACAACAAAGTTTACAGCGCAAATATTTAATGTGGAGTAAACAGTAAGCAAAGTTAAGAAAGTACTATAAATATCAGGGTTCATATTTCATTAGGCAATGGTACTTATCGTTTCTTAGTTTGCAGATTCTCGTCACGTCATCAGAGGTTAAAGTAAAGAACCCCATTCTAGGTTATGCATAAATTTCTAGACTATGTTTTAAGCTTCATGACCTAAATGTAATCAAAACCTGTCACAAAAAATATTTAATGTATATCCTGCAACCGTTTAACAGGTGTAAAATAAATAATTTACGATGGAGAGAGAGTTGATTTTACAATTCACATCATCCATTACTGAATGTTCGCGCCCATTTACTACTGAGTGGTGCAGACAAATATTATCTACATCTGCATGCTAAGCATTTTGTTGTAGCCCAGGGAAGGGTAATTTATGATTGTAATGAGGGATAAATACAAAGATACCCTCTGACCTGTCATAGCACCGTATATCAAATAGCCAAGTACATTCAGTCTGTAACCTTACGTTAGGATGAAGTCTTACATTACTACCATAAAAATTACAATGTGATGAAATAAAAATTAATGATTTGTCATGTCCATGATAAAAATCTGCAGTAATTTGTATCAGCCCCTCCCAAAAGAAAAATGTTACAAAAAACCATCCATTAGCATAAACTTGTAAAAAGTTTCCAATCATGTAAATTTTGCTCACAAACTACACAAGTTGGCAAGTAAGATTAAGAATTCCCATAGTGCACACGCCTTCCCTCCAAAAAGCTTAAAAAAGCAACAATTGCCATAAAGTCATAGAGTTTCCACTCTTGTAAATTTTACGGACAAACCATAAAAGTTGGCAAGTATGATTAAGAATTCCCATGGGGCATACTAAAATTTATTTAGTACTCATTCTCCAAATTATTAGAGAAATCTATAAGTTAAAACCCACTACGCTACTAAAAGTTATAACAAATATCTTAGAGACTATAAGCTTTAATTATCCTAACACTTGCTGAAATTTCTCCAATTAAAAGCTAACTACATAGCTTCACAGTATTTTAACTGTATCATCAGTGCCACTCATGTTTATACTGGTCGCCATCGTAACAAACACTAATTCACTTAATATTTCTGTGTTACCAACCTATGAAAACAAAACAAACTTGTTAGCAGAATCAATCGGCGGTATTTCAAAATTCATTACGTGATCCTTATTTTTCAAAATGAATATGTTTTCCCAAACCATTAAATCTGTAGGTCCATTTAATTATTTTAATAATTTAACCTCTGGATCTATTTCATGATGAAATGACCGAAAATGATCTGCCACAGTTGATTTATCCATCTGTTTATACTTAACTTTTCTAAAATGTTCCTTTATTCTGGTTTCCTAATGAAGTTTGGCTTTACCAATATAAACCCTGACACAATCCAAACAGCTAAACTGATAAATGTCAGATGCTTTTATAATTTGGAGTTGTATCCTTTTTAGAAAATTTAAACAAATTTTTTGTAATATATTTATTTCGAGGAACTAAAGTTATACCATCTCCTTTAAAAAATTCTGTAAATGTTTTAATACCTTCAGTTTTTCATAATCAACTGCTACGTGTATACAACTTTCAATTCCCTCATTCTTTTATCTCTAACTTATCCGCAGAAGTGGGCTCGTTAAACATTTTATTGTGTGTAAAAGAGGATTACAGAAGGCTGAATCGATGGTCAAATATTTACAAAAACGTTGAAATTCCGTACTCTCAGCATGACATGTCGAGAAACAAAGGAATGGGCAATTAGCATTAAAAAAAAAAAAAAAAAAAAAAAAAAATGGGAATTCAAAAACCAAGAGCAGCGAACAGCTCGAATTCTTTGATGCGACAAAAATTTGATATAAATTGTGTTTTAACCAGATTTGCATTTTTTCATGCAGCAAGCTTTTGTATATCTATTATAGTTTCCAGGTATACAAAATTATATAAAATATATTCAGAAAGAAGAGAATATATGCGTTTGATTGTTGTGCAGATATCTTGGACATATAGTATTTTAATCAAAAGCATCATATACGTTTTTCAGAACATAAAAAGCAAGTGATATTCTTCCATGTAAAGGGTGGCATAGGGGCTTTGTTGACTACCTGGAAGAAATATAATTACTTTTTTATTTTAACGCATCCTCTTTGTAGTAACAACTATGACGATGACGAAAAGCCAAAGGCATCTTAGTAAATACCATTTACTATATCTCCAAATGTTCGTATTCTAATATCTGTGCATTGCAAAATGTTTTGGTACTTTATTCGTTTAGGAATTAAGGTTAGAAGCTGTTTGATAGTGTGACAAAATGACAATTTGAGAAATCTCACTCCTCACACCAATGTGATTAAGATGACATCAATTTTTCTGTCACTTTATTTGTTCTAAAACTGAAGCACAAAATACAGTGCTGTTTTATCGTTACCGCAGTATACAGTTCTTCGTGACCTTGCAACTCACAGCTGTTCACTCCTCTCGTAACCTTGACACACATTTTTCTGCCTTTTGGTTCTCTCTAACAAACTGCTGGCTTCGATTATCACACTCACAAAAACTGCTTCTGATAATAACTTCGACGCGACGTATCATGTCCCAACCGTCTCTGTCGACACATGCCGTTCTTTCACGACGATGATTGTACACCACACGCTCTGCTAACAGCTGTCTCATTAAACACTCACAACTGCATCACGAAAACTACTCTCTTTGTCCCACAAAAACTGCCCCTCTCGCCGTCCGGAAAGCCTTTGTAGGCGAAAATGAAGTAGCATAAATTTTTCTGGAAATTCGCCCTTTCTCGAAGCTTCCGGAACGTTCATGAAACTTTGTGTTCTGCCACGCTCATTGTTGGGTGTTTCCTCGCCGCGAGTGGTGTGAGGTAGCTTGACCGTGACTCTTTTTGACGCATGCGGCTGCCAAGTGGTGTGAGGTGCATTCACTTGAGTCGTGCAGCAGCGCCTGGCATCACAATAGCTTATGTTCATCAGATATAACAAGGCTTTTCATTGGGAAAGGATTATCAGAATTAGTCCACCTGCACACATTTTCACTTGTTTATAATTCAATGTCTATTGACGTCAAAAGCTTTAATATTTAGCACAGCTTGATTTCTGTAGCACACACCTAATTTCTGACGAAACAGCGGTTTGATGCCATTGTTAATGTATATATAGCGATAAACAAGCAGTGGAGCTGAATTTCAATTTTCTAAATATATATTTGTGACTTTTAATTATAATTGGAGACATTTTGTTTTAACTCTTTTTAAATAATTTACAGCGATACGCTGCAACTTTGACTTACACTGGCGTAAAACTACAAAATAAGAGGTGGATGACATATTTGCAGTTTTGTTCAGAAAGCTAGAAGGAACTTGACTGTGTGTGCCGCCCTCTAGTGCGGAAGCAAGTATTTAAACACGTCGAGAACCGCCGAGAGACTGTTGTTAAACAATAGAGTGATAGTGTAATGTCAATAAAAGTCTGTCACCAAGAAGATTTCCCGGGCTTTAAGGTGCTGCATTTTGTACTTTGTGAAGCTGGTGGTGGTGTTGGCAAAATGCTCTTATGTTGAAGTGCTGCAGCAGCTCTCGAGTTCCCCGCTCCTACCTTGCTGCAGTCAGTGGCGGGGAGACAAGCACTGGCGTACAATATTATCTCTAGAAACAGGAGAAATATGTACAACGTAGCCAAGAATGGAGTAGTTCCAAAATTGAGGCATAGGATGGGCTACAGTTTCAAAATAACACCCCAACTTTGCACTATAGCGACCATTCAGGCATTTTTATCGCCGGTTCGCACTTGGCTGGCAGATTTTAGTGGACTTTGACCTCCCTTGTAACTTGGAAGCAGGGACATTTCCAAGGTCTCACATCATACACATACTTGTAACTGTTGTGCTGTAACACAACACAAAAGTTGCATCAACTTTGCAACTGGTAAACCTAAGAAAAATCTTCACAAAAATTGAGAACCCATTAAAGGTAATAATTTTCGAGAAATTCCTAGTTACTGAGAGGTAGAATCGGAACTAAAAAATTCAATGCCACAACTGGGATTTGAACCACACACTCCGCTTACGAGGCGGGTGCTCTAACCATTAAGCTACTGTGACAACCTACCAGAATGATATTGAAATCTCCAACTGATTCGTATTTCTCCCGGTAAACCACAAAGGCAGTCTCACATCAGAGACAGTTACCCCAATGGTGACTTACTATCGTCAGTACTTTATGTCCCGGGATTAAATAACTTTTAGATGGTTATTGTTTATTTATGCCAACAAACTTACTGTTGGTGTTGTTAAACACACAAACCGTGTGTAGGCAATGTTTTTAGAGGTAGAATTGGAACTGAAAGTTTGAAAAATAATTTCTTACGTAATTATTGTACCGTAAATGAGGCATTTCACTCTATAGTCACCACTTTAAAAAATAAGAAAGTTGCATCTCTGATTTAAGTGGACTTTGGGCATTCTTTGCTTAATCTGGAGCAGGTCGCTCCATTATTAGGCAGTTAAATTACATTTCTCTATTTCGCTGATAAGCAAGCAACACACGCTTCTTCGCTTCTTTGTTCTACAGCGCGCGAGTTCAGCCGAGCTTAACCGAGTCGCCACGATGCACGGTGCAAGGGACCACTTGCATTGCACCCAGTGCGATTTAAAGTTTTGCGAGGCCCTGGCTTAAAGCACACTGTATTCTCCTACTCCCATTGTATCTACCAGGAAATATGTAATAAAGCCATTTCTACTAACGTTTGTCTGCACTAATAAGTCACTCTAGAAAATTATGAGGACAAAGAAGAATGATGGTAGGCGATCCTTAAAAGAATAGTGCACCTTCAATAAGGGGATTCATTGATTTATTCATCATTATGTTCTATTCTCTCTTCTGCTTCTCTCCTAGTCTCTCCTCTTCTTCCCTTTTCTTTTCTATTAGGTCGTTACCCTTGTCTACTGTGCCTCGCTTCTTGTATTATTTTATATGCCCCCTCATAATTTCTCGTCCCTTTCTCTATCGTTGTTTTCTGTCCCGGCCTTTCTCTCCGTTGGTGCCCTTCTCCCGCAGTATTTGGGCGGTTTATTTGTGATGAACCGTACGTAGTGCTGAGCCGCTCACATGCTGACCAGAACGGGAATTGATCACACAGAGCGCTGCTTAGGGAGATTATCGCATGGTGGCTCTGGCGTCAAACTGATAAAGTGACTATATTCACCTGACAGCTAAGCGCTTCGTATTGTTGAAGCTGACTCAATGGGAGCTGCAGATTCAATAAACTGTCGATACAAAGGTCAACCAATGCAGTTTTTGCCTTATTTTTCTCACACTAAAGCGTGATGTCAGTTGCGTAACAAAACTGAACCTCTGTTTCCTGAACCACAGAGCCTCGTTTGTTTAAAGCAACATCTAGGTTAAGTGCTTTTTTACCTTCTCTACTACATACGTGTAGTAAGTAGGGAAAGTATTGTATTCCACCCAAAATTTGATATCGACATTTCACCGGAAATGTTTTCAAGAATCCCAAAAATGCAGTTTTAAAAAAAAGGTCCGCGTGTGTGCGTGAACAGCATAACTCAAAAGCGAAAAGTCGGTTTAAATCCAGTTGCTATCTCTCACAGATGCGACACGAAGATTTTGAAGAAAATCCTCCACCTTAAAATACCCTTTACACGGAAAGTTCTTGGAAATTTTTGATTTTCTCAAAAAAAAAAAAAAAATCTGTAACTATTTTGATTGAAATGCCATGTTTCAGATATTTTATGACAAATTAAACGTATATTTTGAACTTTCTGGCTATAGTCTATATAGTCATGTTTATTCCTGATGACTTTCGCATAACTGGTACACCGTAAGGAATAGACCAAATCTTACTGTACAAAAAATATCTCGTTAAAACACAAAAGTTATGTCCGAATGCATTTTTTGTGGGGCGAACCACTTTGAAGATATTCCTTGTTATTTGTGTCAATTTTACAATACTTAAACTTTTCTCGAATGGAAGCTCGTTATTCACTTTTTTATCTGTTTGGTGATGGAAAGAGAACAGAATTTCAAAGCTTTAAAGATTGAATTCCTATATTCCCGTTGCGTCTATAAGAACATCAGCAATTATGTTATACCATTTTGTCGCTAAACTACTCATGACGCAAATAAGTCATCTTTTAATCCTCCACTTCTCTGTGCTAATTACATAAACAAACGATATAGATGTAGTTATATATTGAAAATCAAATATTCGATCAATTTTATGTTTTATTTATGAAACCATGTACCATAGAGGAAACTGGTAGAGGGAGTTTTGTTTCAGCTTAACGTCAAGAAGTCGCCGGTAAAGCCCGCGCACTCATATCCCTAACGCTTGGTTTTTCTATACTTTTCTGTGCACTAAGAATTTTAAAAAATCGGATGTGTTGAAGTCATTCTTATACAAGTTAATCTTATTCTTCTATCTCCTTCATGTTAATCGAGATAAACATATCTGTAGAAATTGTTTTACTATGTATTTTCTTTGAGGTACAATAAGAATTAGAGAATACAGTAGACATAAGCGATAGTCGCATATTTTAAGACTATACTGGTATTGCGTGCGTCACACATGGTGCCGAATCCCATCTCGTACTTCAATATATGCTGCCACGTGCTCCAGTAATGGACTATGAAATACTTTTCTTAAGGTATACCTGGAGGGAGTGAGGATAAACAACACCATCTAAGCTGACTGATAAATTTAATGGAGGCTAATGGGTTCTTTGAAGCGAGTTGTCCACTCTTTGAGGTTAAAGATCTAACCGTTTCTGAATCTTATTACTCAAAAGTGTAACTACTGAATTATATATAGTTAACTTCTGACGTATCCAGGTTTAGGCTCTTGCAATAATAATGACACGAAATGGAGTTACTGTTAGTAACAGAAATGCTAAGATAAAGTTTCCGCTTAGCCTATACAAGGTGGTTCACCTGTGCCTTATTATTTTTGGAATAGGCAACACTTCATAATCTGAAAGCAACAAGTTCGGAATTACCGTGCTTGTCGACCATTTGGTAGCCATGCAAATCTAGTCTGTTCTTCATGGGAAAATAGACCTTAGCAGCACAGGTTACGTCCATTCCAAAAGCATATCTATTTTCCTATAAAGAGCAGATCTGCATGGCTACCATATAGTCGACAAGCACAGTAAATTCGACCTTGTTGCTTTCAGAATATGAAGTGTTGTTTACCTCAAAAAATAATAAGGCAAGGTAGAACCACTGGTATTACTCAAGTGCGGTCTTTAAACCCTAAGGCTGCCGATAATCGATCACAGTAAATGCTTCTGAAAGGCTGTTATATTAACTTAAGTCCCTCCTACTTACGTGAATCAACCCTAAAGCTGCTAATTCGTATCTCAATCATAATTTCATCCTGTGATTTTTCTCAATCCTATGAATTTCATTTCTATTCTAATTTCCAGAATTATATCTACGTGCTGCACAGAATTCGAGGAACACCTTGAACTAATGGTATTCTGGTCGACTAAGTTTCATCATAACCTAATTACCTAGCTACACTAGCCTAATTAATTGCATCGCTAATGAGTCCCATCTCTAACGAAACTTACATTTTCTAGCTAATGACTGTAACTCAGCTTATTACACAATTATTGATTTCAACATAGAGAATGTATTTATTGCAATTATTTTCCTATCTACATAGTATTTCTTCATAACATTATTAATAATACCAGTCAGTAATACTGATTTCAAAATTACCCATTATATTGGTTTATTGTCATCTTAATCAATAATAAAGGAATAAACGCGTTTGCCCGAATGAAATCCTAACTTTAAATTTATCTGATCATAATTTACAAGAATGCTTCCAAATTTGCACACAATTACTGCAGGAGTTTTGCACAAAGTTTAATTGTTCTATTTTTCCCTTTTCCAGACTTGACAATTTACCTTTTACTAGAACTAAACTACCTATTTCAGGTTCCTCCTTATGCCTTCTTTCTTTGCTTATGAACCGTTGTTTTTCTTCCTTTGTCTTAATTCTTTTGAAACCTATCCTAGCTGTATCTTTCTCACTTTACAAATAAATGCTTAGACACTTATTTAAATAGCGGTTTTGATTCTCTTCCTAATATAAGTTTTATGGATGCAAATCATGTTATGACATTTATTATTTATTATTTTCTCTGTTAGAAGACATATAATCCAATGTTTGTGAATGTTACGTCTTTGTTGCATCCATTCCTGCTACACTATGATTTACAATTATATTTTCCCTTGTATGATTTTGGCTATCTGCTAAAACTTGTTTTGTTATTTCTGTTGGAACTTACGTTCCTCGCTATAATCACAGAAGGAGTTACTTAGAAACATTTTAATTTCAACAGTTGGCAACTCGTTTCAAATAGTTCATTTATTAGCCTCCATTAAATTTACCAGCCAACTTAGCTGGTGTTGTCTATTCTCTCACCCGCCCATGCACACCTGAGAAAGAAATCCTGTAGTTCATCACTACAGCAGCTGGCAGCAGAAGAGACGTCAAAGACGGAGATACTGGAGTTGGCATCAACAGTAGCTACATAAAGTAGCGAACGCATCTAAAGTACCACTCTTGTTCTTCTTTGCGAATTTGTTTTGCTTTGTTTGGATATTTTCTGTCGCGTTATTTACCTTCTGTTGTTTTTTCCCCCATTCTCAGGAAAGGAAAAGAAAGACTGGCACGAGTTGAAAGCGAAGCGCGTTGTTGTAAACCAGGGCAGGTGCTGGGATTCCCACATAACAGCGCAGAGCGCGTGTTATTCCTGCTTCACACATGTAATCTGGTGCAATGCAAACAGCAGGATTTGATGAGATGTATCTGAGTGAGGGAGTGAGTCTCTGCGGAAAATTATCTTCAGCTCAATATTATTACGATACCTTAGAGCAAGAATTTTGCTCTCTGTATCGACAGCTAGATAACGCTAGTGAAGGTGTCTTGTATATTATCCTGACACCTCATGTAGAAGAGAAAGTCTTTTATCTTCTTCAAGGCGGTAGGCATCAGCACTTGAAAATCAAAATCATCGGCTGATTTTTTAAGAAAAAAAAAAACCAAAAGTCACGAATATTTTTGCGTGAAAGGATGGGGGAATTTTCTTGAAAATCTTCGTGTTACATCCTTGGAAGATCCTGAACTGCGATATTTAACTGACATTTTGAGTTATACTGCTCACACACACACACACACACACACACACACACACACACACACACACACACACACACACACACACACGTATGCATGTATTTCGGTGATCTCGATATCGAATTTTTAGAAGGAATGCAGTAGGCATTTCCCCTAGTTACTGTGCGCAGTAGAGGAAGTACTACTGGATTGCATTCCTGTCACCCCTCTTCCCCGTGCCTGCTATCGATACACAAAATGTAGATTTCGTTAAAGCACAATTTATTTTATGTGCATTAATCATTTCGAAGTTACACATTGGGATTGGTTGAACTTTGAAATACTTCACACTTTTTTAAGGCTAACACACCATTCTTTTGTTTCTCGCGATATCATGTGAAGAGTGACATCTGAAAAGCAATAAATAGCGCCCTACTTTATAAAGATTTCACGATCGCTCAGCTATCCCTTTTGTGCTTACAATAATGTAACCATGTTTGCAAATGTTTATTTCGATTAACATGAAGTGGATAGACGAAGCCAGAAACACTTTATACAATAACTATATGAAAATAAATAAAAATGGTTAGAGTAAGTTGTGTGATTGTTACGCATAAACTTTTTTATTACTTTTGTTTTTGTTCTGCTTTACACTCGCTGTTGAGGAGGTGATGGTAATAAACGGAATGGCAGTGCATAATGGATATTCCAGCCTTATGGAACAAAACTAAAAACAGAGATGATGACAACAGTTTACTCCCCCCCCCCCCCCCCCCCTCTCCCACATTAGAGACGAATCCGTTCAAATTAAAAACTACATGGACCCATAGCTGTCTGAAACATTTCCATCGGGCGTTGCGTGGGTGCTTCAACACTAGTCTGAAATGTTTTGTTTACAGCTCGGCTCATTAGGTCCAAAAATACTAAAAATAGGTAGGCAAGTAAGCACCACAACAGTTCTAAATAGGCAGTAACGAAAGCACTGACGTAGACACCATACGTGATTAATTCACCATTTAAAAGCATATATGTCTAAACTTTCATGAACATCGAGGAAAAAATACATTTTTTTATTTTAGTTCAATAAAATATTTTTTACGCATTTGGGGCTTAAAATACCATTTAATTTATGTTATATATTACTAAAGCAATAAAATGGATTTACAAAGCCCTTGCGTATTTATTTTACCATGGTAGACATCAGTGGCGGCTGATACCTGACACTTATTACTATTATCTTTCCTGTTGCGCAAATAAATTTTATGGAAGCAAATGCTATTTATATCACTGAATTTACAGCGTAATTTCGCATGTTTAACTATACAACACCGCAAGGCGTGGGAAGACTCTTATTGGATTTTGTGTTGACCATCTCCTCTTGCCACCAACCATAAACTGTTGTGTGAGCCATAATAATGTGACATCCGGCTGCGCCACCTTACTGGTGCGGCGCGTAACAAGGCTCTGAAGGTCAAGCTTACCACACCACTCACGTGACTAACAGCAATCAAGCAGCATCACAAAGGTTTTTTTCAGAACATTCGAGGACTGTTCGGCAGCCGGCTTGTTTGTAGGCGTTCGAGAAAGATCTCGCTATGCCATCGCCGATATAAAAAGCTTGCACATTGTGTGGAGCGAGGCAGTTTTTGAGTCGGTCAGTGTGTCAGTGACTGCGAGACAGCTGTGAAACATTTGCCGCGTCGAAGTGAAGTCTGGAGTGATTGTATTATTGGAGTTAGTGTATGAAAGACAGTGAAGGGACTGAGTCAAGGTCACGGGAAAAAACAGTTGTCAGTTGTAATATCACGAAAGACTGTAGACTGTCGTTTAGAAGAAAAATCGAATGACAGAAAAGTAACTGGACTGATTTTGTCATTTTGTTACAATATATCCAGTATTTTTAAACTTTATTTCAGATTTGCTATGTTTAAGCCTGTATTTTTTTATTAATCTTTTGCTTGGTGAAGAGGGGCGTCCCCACCCCTCTGGATCCGCCCTTGAGTTTTACGGTAAAAAGATAAGCATCCTTAAACTCACTTTTCTTGGAACCCGAAGATATAAGAAGCGCAAATATCAAGGACATGGTTCGTTTTATCGAGACCATTGAATTTGATTGAAAGTCCAGGTTAAGAGAGGCATAAAAGACCAAGGGCCTACCTACTGGCTTCAAAAGAGACCACTCATATCATCAACATTTATGCCACTGTATTCGGAAAGAAGTGCATATCTGCTATCTTGTCCTTCGCATGGGAAAGTGTATGTACGGATTATGCCAATAGGAGCGTTATTTTCTATGCTTTCAGGGGGCTCTTAAGGCGAATGAAGTCAAATCAAAACGTCTCTGTGAGTGCCAAGAGCCCTTCATCAAAATGGCTGAGCATAACACGGTCTTTTTTGGGGGAGGGGGCGGGATTTAGAAAGTCTCGAAACGTGTATTTCCGGTGTATTCTTTTAATCAGGTTTCTGGGTGTAATGTAAGACTTCCTTTGCTTACTGTAAATAGCAGTAGAGAACTAAAAAATAAATAGCTGCCACATCAATGGACTTGAGTCCATTTTCGGAATATTCTATGGACTTTTTCAAGGGATTACTGCTGAGGAGTACTGGGAATCAATGGCAAAACACAGACACAGATGAGCTTGGGGGGGGGGGGGGGTTGCTGCGACCACTGATGTTCCAAAACAACCTTTTATAGCTCATATTTAAATTCCTCTGGTATGGGGCAAGTCTCACATCATGAATTTGGACTCGGCGCGATGTGACTGTGGTACCTTGCACTACAACGAAATATGTAATACAACCATTTCTACAAACGCTTATTTCCAAATCGATAGAGGAAAAAGGTTTTATAAGAATAGTGTTTAGAACGGTGGGTTAGAGAAAATTATGTGAAGGAGTACAGACCCTGAGGGACTACTGAAATCGGGACAGAGCATCGCAAGTAGGCCAGAGCAGCCCTTTTTTTGCTTCTAACGTAAGCTTTGGGAGGATCACCAGATCCGAGCGACAATGTGCGCAAGCATGGACGGGGTCCCTAACGATTAAACAAAGAACGCACCCGGACGCTGGCCAGCTCTGTCCACAATTCAAGAGCCCCCCCCCCTCCTCGATGACCCCTAAGGCTCAGGGATGTCCCTGAAAGGCAGTACAAACATGTCAGGGAGGAACCTTTCCAAAGCGCCAGTTCACCGTCCAGCCCCAACTCATCGTACAACTCTGAAACACATGAGACCTCCAAAATGCGAGCCTCACGCGTTACCAAGGACCCTCTCGCTCCGTATGTTGTTAGTTTCTACTGGTTTTCATTAGAAACCCACCTTCATACTTCCAGATTCTGTGGAGGTCAGGAAATGATTCTAATTGACGGAAGTTCCCCAGTTCCCCTACCCCAGCCAGGAGTCAAACCAGGAACCTCTGGGTTGAGAAGCCAGAACGCTGACCACTCCACTGCAGATGCAATCTGTGTAATTTGGATAATTGCAAACGCAGGCGTCAAATGAGTGATTCAGAACTATGTGGTAAATAGCACGTGTACGTGTACGAATCCTGGGCTAGTTGTGTTTGTCTGCAGTCCCCAGACATTGATTTTCTCTCACATGTTCGCCTTTGACCCGCCGCTGCCGCCGCCGCCGCCGGCATCCAGTTCTTGCACTGCCAGTGAAGCTAATGAGATGCGATATTCGCTGGGAACAATACGTCATACTGGCTTCCTGCCCCGGTGTCTGGATAAACTGCCTTTGTAGGTGTCACACTCCTCCACCCAACAATGCAATATACCTATCCACACATCTCACCTAAATTTCACGTTTTAGAGCCCACCTAAATACGTGTTATATTCACGTGACTTACTCTACTCGCTGTTCCACAAACTATTCTTGAAACGTGTATTATGTTATCTATTTCCCGTTAATCAAGATAAACACTTGTAATTATGGTGTTATCTGAAATGTCGTGTATTGTCCATGGCTTAGCGATTATGCACTACAACATTTGGAGTTAGGTTCCACTTGTGCAATAGCCTTGTGTTTCTTTAAAGACATTTAATAATATATTAGTATGCTTAAACAACGAGTTACTCAAAACTCTTAGGACCTATCACGAACAAAAATAAATAAAAACACAGGGAAGACATTGCAAAAGCACTGTTAAACAATCACAGACACTACAGGAAGAAAAGTGAGCAGAGAAATGCATGTGAATGCGATACGTTGGAGTTCTATTTCACTCATATCGAAAATTGTATGAATTTTTGTAGAAGAGGGAATAGAGAAAGAAATGTAATTGTGTTTCGTTTAAAAAAAAAAAGTATGTACAGAACGTTGCGTGAATATAATACGTTGTACTTTATTTCAAACATATAGAAAATTGTACGAGTTGTTTGAGCTATTGGGCCAGCCAATATTCTTTCCACTCATCTTGGAATGGAAAGGTTGCTTTGCGTTTTTGTTGTTTCGAAAGGGCCATGTCGTATCGATGAGGAATGCACCTCTGTTTGTTTACGTTTGAACGTGTGTTGATTGAAGGAGGGCTACTATCGCTTTGACCCTGACGGTAGTATTACGTCATATCATTAGTAATTAGTAATTACTAGTAAAATCGTTAGAGCCAATTTTAAGAAAATAAAACATTTCGAAAAGTTTTCTACCTAAAGGGTAGTTTGGAATGATGGGATTTTCTTGAGAAACTGTGTCGCATCCTTGGAACATTGAACTTTAAATATAAAAGTTGGTATCTAACAAAGTTTTCGTTGCGCGCGCGCACACACACACACACACACACACACACACACACACACACACACACACACACACACACACACACACACACACACCATTTTCTAAAAATAGTTGTTGAAAGGTCTCAAAATTGTATTTCCAATGAACTCTCGGTCTCGAGCTTTTGAGTGGAATACAATATTTCTTCTTACTATCGAAAATATGTGGTAGATAAGGAAAAAATGAGTCAACAATAAAGATGCTGAAAGTAGTGGTATATTTTCTTTTATATTAATAACAATGACATTAGCTATTGTGGGAACTTTGTTGCTACAAAGGACCTATGCAAGATATAATTAACATATAGATACCAGACAGAAATAATTTTTCTTTTCCCAAGTTCTCCTTGCGTTTTGATTACATTATCCTGTGCATATGGCTGTCTCTTGTTAGGGAAAGTTATAAAATTAGAAAGTAATATGTTTTATTCTATAAGATTAAACTAACTGCTGGTATTATTACTTCAAATATGGTAGTGGAAGAACGCTGGAATGGCAAGGCTTGAAAATAGGGTTCTTATTGCCAGTTCAAAGTTCATCGCTAGGGCGCCAGCCACAGAATGGATCCTAACATAAACAATACATGCAGGGTCGCCAACTCGTACGATAATTATGGGGGCATGCGATAATTATAATGCTTGTACAATGGTTGCCAACCCGTACGATAATTTGAATGTATGATAGTTCGATACCGGCGAAATTTAATTTTCACTGGTTTGTCACACCAGCGAAATGAAACAAATTACAAATAGTGGCACTACTTTTGTCCTTATGGCCTCTCTCCACCCCTATAAGGTAACCATTTCATATCCTACTAATCCTTCTACCCTTTATCCTCTTATTGCCAGTGTGCCCAGATCTGGTAATCTCAATAAAGAAAGCACTGTTCAGAAAATTGATCAATGAAGAAAACTCGGAATAAGTGATATTCCGTGTGAAATAAAGAACATGCCTGAGCCTGACAGTTTCTGGAGTGCTGTTCAAAACACGTGTCACCTTGGTGGAAATACTGATTTAAAAGAACTAGCGACCTTTGCATTATCAGTAATTTCGTTCGTATAATCGATGTTTCGTTGCCCCCACAGAAGCGCTTCTTGCGAAAGCTTTTTCTAAGCTGGGTTTAGTAAAAACCACAGTTAGAAACAGATTGGCACTAGATACGGTAAATTAACTTATTTTGTCGTCTCAGCTTATGACAGAATGTGGTATATCCGAAAATCTGCAAGTCACCGAGAATATGTTAGGGTTTATTCCAACAACAAATTTGTATAATGCTGGAACAGTTGAGGAAGATGAACTTTCAGATGAATAGCGCGAGAAACATAAGTACTAAAGTTGTAATACTGATTGAGGTCATCATTGTTGTAAGTGAATATAATAAACATCTTTACCATTATATTTTCATAAGTGTTATATTGATATTTTTATTTTTGTAGCATTTGATTTATGATGTACGATAATTTTGAATTCAAATCTATAATTTTGAGTGGCTGGTACGATAATTTTACTTTTAAATGTTGGCAACCCTGAATGCATGTAATATCACTCCGCGCTTGACGTTTCGTGAACGTGTGGTGCAGCTTCTTCTTTTCCTCTCTACAGCTGCTCAACTATTTATTTTCGGGATTCCAAGAAACTGCCATTGTTACCTTCCAATGTTGTGTTAACCACGTTCTGTCTTTCACTGCACCAGCACTGGGCGTTAAAGAAACAGAAACCCTAAATCTGCTAATTCGAGAATCGTAAAAATATATTTAGGTTATTTGCTTATAGAACTTCACATTTTCTGGTCAAATCTTTGCGATATGACATTTAAATTAATATTTTATTTATGAAATAGCCCAGATAAATATAATTTTATGGTCTGAGCTTCCCAGGTAAATTCTCGCTTCGCTCGAGAATTTATCGGTTAGCAATTCGCGCCGTAGCCTATCTTTCCTGTTAGCCACGCGTCTTATGTTATTACTTGTGACTTATCAGAAACTTTAAATTATACATTTTTAAGTACGTAATTATTTTTAATCAAAAAAGTTTTTGTTTTAACAAAACCAATAAACGATTTCCTGGGCGGTTAGAAAGTTTTTATTCGTTAGTATTTTGTTTTCAACTTATGCTATTTACATACACCCACACGTCATCAGAACTGTTTACGATGAAATCTCCATCTGGAATGTTTGTGCAGAATAGAATACTTGCTCGTCTACTCTAGCTCAGTGGCACAGCAAATTAAAAAAAGGGCTGAATGGAGGTTTAAAAAGTCACGTGACCACAACTGGAAATGTCCCCTCTTACAACAATTGAAGTAGCAGGTTCACATACAGGCTTTTAAAACACAGAAAGAAATCATGTTGCATATTTCATTGAGCAATTAAAGAGATGCAATTGGGTTACCATGGAAACATAACATGTAATAATAACGTTTGTAGGTAATGCAATTGCTGGATATGTAGGGTATCCACGGCAACCAATTGAGTGCGACATTTTATTTGCACAGTGTGGCCCCAGCTGCAGCGGATACTGTTGTTACGTCATAATGCAGTTTAATGCAGTAGGAGAACAACAGCGCCTCTGGCGCATGCCAAGTAATTATACCTATATACATGCTACAAGCTGATACATAGTGTGCATCGGTCCAGACTCTGATATACCACATTATTTATACTATCTCTCCACCTACTCATTGTTCCCACGGTTAATAGCAACGAAAAATCCCTCTCTCTCTCTATAGTGTTTGTGGTCGATGATGCCTTTCAAGTGTAGCTGACCACAGCGTTCTATCGACCAGGGATGGCCCAGCTCTGCAAAATTTAGAAAAGGCTTAAATAATGTGCCGCTTAAAAGATGCTCTTTGCTTACCATACATATTTATGAAGATCGTTCTAACTTCACATCCACTCTAATTCAACAAAGAAGTGAAAAGATACGTGGATTGCTTAATTTTCTAAATTTTGCGAGAAGTATAGCCTGACATTTGGGAGCTGAGTCTAAGGGACAAACCTTGAACAGAAGCACACTTAATTTCGGGTGTTGCAAATCGAAGTGAAACCCATTAGTAGACGCAAATAGTATTTTTGTGCTTTTGTTTATGTCATGTTGGCAGAATCTAGCATGTGCGTTTGAGCTCAAGTCCGACATGCACACATTAGCCTATGAATAAGTGTAAAACCTAGGTGATCGGCGAAAGGAGAGGAGTAGAGAAACATTTCACCTGAGTGAATGGGAGTCGTCCAGCAGTTGTATTGGTTTGATGTCTAATACATTAATCTAAATTGCTTTTGAATATATAAATGGTATTAAATAAAGGAGTAGTTTGTATTCCACAGCAAGGTATTCCATGACAGCAGTCAATAGATGTGGCTGTTACACGTGACAATTGGGAACAGTGTTTAGTGATGGGAGGATAGTTACCGCTCTTACGTAATTACAGAACTCTGCTTATGCACATTCAAGCGGTAATGATGCTCCACTAGTTGCATAAATAGTGTGGTTTCTGACGAGAAAACATCTGCGGGGTGTTCTATCTATATTAAATATACCGGTGAACGTTAATATCCCTGTATCGTTATCTGAAGAGCGTAGATTTTTAAAAGTTGAAAGACTAGCAGCAATGTTTCTCAGATAACGCTGGAGTTGTTCATATCAACACATTCTATCCTATACTTGGAATACAAACGCTGTAGAAAAAGTGAAAATAACAATATGTTTTGTTTGCAGTTTCTACGTATAGATATATGATTATAGGCTGGGTCGGACACAACTGCAATAACGGAAGTTGTTACCTTTGGATGATTGGCGCTGATTAGGGTCAGCAATCAATACAGACGCAGAACCGCGAGATGTCGTTGTCTAGGGAACTGTATCCGACGTCATCTGCTAAATCCCAGCTCGGTGTGATATCGAAATAACTAACATGCGTCGTTTAATCAAATATCGAATTGTTGGACAAGCAACGGACGTGATAAAAGTTCGCACCTTGTGGTTCGGCAGTCCCTTAACATCACTCCAGTGCATTCTCTTAAAGGTCTATTGTAATTGATGTCATTGCTTTGCTCGCCCACTATAGAGTATCTGTCCACATCCGGTCTGTCTAAGCGAAATCTTCTATGTCATTTCAGAAGCATAAGACTACTGCCTGATGTTGGAAAATCTGTCACTGTAATACAAGACTGCATGTTATTCCGTTCATACACCGCGTACTTGATATTCACCAATAACGTTTAGTAATGTCTTGGATACCGACCAATCACGGTGTTTGTCTACACTAATATTGTATGGAGAGAAAATCTGTGTATGTAGGTGATCGTAAATATCCTGTAGGCTCTCGGGTCGCCCTTTGGGTACTATCATCTCATACCTTCCGGTCACGGTTTCACCCAGAGCAGTAGGTTTCTCTGCAACACGTATTTTCTTCGTAGTGAACCACACGGAAGCACATGAGCAGTTTGCATACCCTGTCTTTAATTTCCTGGCGTATTCCTCTCTTACACGTTCACACACATCACAGTTCAAAATGCTGCTTGTTGTATTCTGATACAAGTTAAAAATATGAAATCAACCTTCATTCTCAAACCAAATACTTAAAAACTTAGCTTTAAACGGCATTAACATTAACAAGTGAGATGCATTTCTCTGCGTCACATCCACTGCGCGCGCACACCGTTTGACGTGACTGGCGTGACCCAACAGCCGCTCTGTTTGGATGTATGGCGGGATACGCACGTCAGGCTTACAGAGATAATAAATGAAACAATTCTGATTGATCACTAACTGATCTCGGAGTTCAAAGATATGACACTTATCCAACATTTTGTCTTTTCAGGGTAAGGAAGAAATCTGCCAAGAAGGTACCTTCTCCAGGCAATACAACGAAAACAAGATTCAAAAGGTAAGCTCATCATAAATTTAAATAACTCAGTTTTTACTTACAGTACTTAAACAGTACAGTACAGTACAGTAAATAAAGGAAGTATTATTCAATAAAAAAATCGGATACCGAGGTTTCAGTAGAATACACCTTTCGAAACCCCTGAATCTAAACAAAGACATTTTGAGAAAAAGGTCCATTGTGTACGTACGTGTGTGTGTGTGTGTGTGTGTGTGTGTGTGTGTGTGTGTGTGTGTGTGTGTGTCTGTGTGTGTGTAAACGCTGTAAGGCAAAAAGAACATCTCCATCATCAAACTACACTTTGCTTGGAATTTTTTTCGATTTTTTTATTTTCTCAAAAACAGCTCTGACGACTTTAATTGAAATACCATATCTTCAAGATATTTATATGAAAAATAAAATGTATATCTACAATATCTGGGCATAGCTTATGAAGCTTTTTTCATTAGAAAGCAATTTTATATAAAAGTTTAGCGTGCACGAAAACGGATTATACAAAAATATAGATATCTTTAAAACAATTTATTTAAAATAAACTTTTTTCTGCCATAAGCTATTTCTAAGATATTCGTTATTAATGCTTCAAATTGTTCATTATTTGGAATTTCTTTAGGAATTCAATTGTTTCTCACGATTGCATGGAAGGAGTATGGAATTCTAAGACCAGAATAAGCGTCTAGTGCTTTAACATTTGACTATCGGTATTCCATTTGTTTCTATAACGAAATGTAATGTAGCTATTTCTGTAAATATTTCCATTTAAAATGAATTAAATGGAAAAATACCGTTCATAATAATAGTTTGTACCTATATCCACTAATAAACGACACAGGGTACGGCAAGTTCTGCAACCTACTTTAAAAAAAAGTACTCTAAAATATACCGAAATCACCGATCACCGGTTCCTGAATAAAAGAACAATTATTTTTAGAAAAGTATGTGTATGTGTCCGTATGTCGGTCAGCAGCGTAACTCAAAAACGAAAAGTCGATCAAATATCAAGCTTCGTATTGAAGTTCAGCGTCCCCTAAGATTTTCAACAAGTCTACCCTCTAAATAAATAAATAAAAAAAAAAAATAATAAAAATAAAAACTGTCGTATTTTCGAACTATTTTGGTTAAAATGGCATATATTTAAGATAATTATTGACTAATATATGAAATGCATATCTGCATTGTATTTTCTCAGAATAGCCTCTGAAATCCTCGTCATTCTGAACGACTTTTGAATAACTTAGTAAACCGTAAGAGATAATCAAAATCTAGCTATACAAAATATACGAGTAGATCTCGTTAAAGCACACAATTTGTCAAATCATTTTTGTGGGGTTAACCATTTCCGAGATCTTTCTTGTTATTGATTTTATTTTGCCATACTTATGCTTTTCTGGAGCAGGAAGCTTTTTTTTTTTCTTCTTCTTCTTCTTTCCCTTCTAGTCATGCAAAGAGAACTGAATTTCGAAGCCATTTCGAAGGGATCAGCTCTTAAGAGATTTAAGTATCACATAAGATTCCGTATCTCCATTGGACCTTTAAAAAAATATGTAATAAAACAATTTTTACAAGGGTTTATCTCAATTAATATGAAGTAAATAGAAGAATAAGTATTTGTAAGCATAGTTTGTATAAGCGTGGGTGAAGAAAGTCATATGAGTGTGACACATGAGACTTTTTACATGATTCTCAAGAATACGGTTGAAATGAAACATTTATGCGATCTATCGAACAGAATGAATGAATGAAATCAGGGCGTGGGACTGCAGGCCGCCGACGCCCAACATGAAGGTACAGGCAGTTCTGGAAAAAAACGTTCCGCCATGTCCATCGGGACGCAGGTCCTCTGAACGAGAATCACTGCAGTTATTACGTACTCTTCCCAACTGCGCATTAGGTACCTGACTGTTACCATGGTAACAGACCCCCAAACGTCGCGAGAGTGGACCGTGCCAGTTTGGTATGTCTGAGGAAGAAGTTATTCGGGATGTCATTAGAATTGGCAAGATCTAACTAGATATGAGCCAAATGGCGTTCTCTCCACTATTTCTACTTATTAAATCAGATAACAAGCACAACTTGTGCGTATTTATATGTCCGTACCATCAAGTGATTTAGCAACGCTGTCGGTTTCTGTAAACTCTAGTATTTTATATTTGGTCAAATTCAATGTGGATACACCCATTCTAAGTGTCAATACCCGTACAATAGTTCCATAAACCAGGGACTTTAAATGTCCGTATACGAAGAAATCCATTGGATTCAAATCACCAGATCGAGTAGGTCATGCAAGGAATCGCTTTCGACGAATCCATTTATGGAGACATTTATTATTCAAGAAATTACGTACCATCCGACTCAAACGAGCTGGCGCAACATTGTGTATGAACAACATTCGTTGGATAATATCCTCCGTAGTCTAGGGTAACTAGATCCTGAGTTCGCACGTTCAAACCCGGCGGAGGGCGACATTTTCTTCCTTTGTGCCCAAACATTGATGTTTGTGCTGTTATAGTTCACGAGGGCCGGCTATGAGTAGTATTATGAAAAATTCGAAATGCCGTCGCGAATAAGTCCATCCTTATCAGTGAACAAGATGCATGTTAAGAAGCACTAATTACAAGGTATGTAATGACTTCCCTTCTATTGAGAGTGCATTGTTAATGTTATTGGTTACTCCTGCACGATGTTGTATTTATCAGCTGTGCGAAAAGCGTAACGTTATTGACCGCATAGAGGCAGCTGTTCGGAAAACTGCGTCGTCTAAATATAGTCCTTCCTTCCTTCCTTCCGTCCTTCCGTCCGTCTACTTGACCGTGATCACAGCCCTGGTAGTAATAATTGACGTATCCGTAGGCAGTTTCACTTGGCAATGTTGTCACGCCTGGGGCCGAGCAGTGTCGCTACAATTCTAAACAATGTAGAGTCGAGTAGCGAGCGTTTCCATGCCTTACAGCCCAAAGTCTTGCTTAGTTCGTTCGTTACCTTGGATACAATACGACGCCTTCTGTATTCACCTGTTTCTATACTTGCTGTATCAAAATATTTCACACATGCACATGTAATGGGGGATTAATATCACCAAACAAATATAACATCCTTTAGACTTTTGGAGAAAGCTGAAGTATAAAACTCATATGACTTTCTCTACCCACTACATACTTAGAGTAAGTATGATATCGAGATTTCAACAGAAATACCTATTTTGAATCTTCTTGAATAAAACACAACTATTTTTAATCAAAGGGTGCACATAATGTCTATCTGTCTGTGTGTATGCATGTAAGTATGCGATACGAAGATTTAAAAAAAAATTGCTCATCCCAAACTACACTTTACATGGAAAATGCTTCAAAAATTTCGATTTTCTCAAAAACTGCTCTAACCATGTTGATTAAAATACGATATATTTAAGATATTGCCATGACAAATTAACTACTTCTGATGCAGAGGACCCGGGTTCGACCCTGGTACCGGTGTGGGGATTTCCCCCCCGCTGGAGGTCTGACACGGAGTTCACTCAGCCGCGTCCCGTTCTGAATGAGTTGCATAACGCTAAACGGTAAGAGATAGACAAAATCTTAGCACACAAAAAATATAGAACTTGTTCTCTTTCCTTCTTTCTCTGTATCTTTTTGAGTTAACTGTTTCTGAGGTATTCCTTGTTATTGAGTTTAATTTTCAACTATTTGCAGCCTTCTCAAATGGCAATACGTTATTCCTTTTTTCCTGGTCATTCAAAGAGAACGAAATAAACTAGTATAAGATTCGAAGGTTTCACGGCGATGGTTATTAATTAGAGCTTCTGGGGTTACTAGCCGTGTAATATCCATGAAATTGTTCGAGTTATTAAATTCCATAGTGATCATCAGGAAATGAATAAGAAATACAAAGTTTGGCACTTAGGGAACATTCGGTTTAGAGCAGCGCTGGGTAACGTGCTCACTGAGCGCAGCCTGCTCACGGCTTGCACTGATACCGAATGCTTAGAAGTAAAGAAGGTGGAAAATAAAACTAACAGATTTTGAACCTTTGGGAAGTTCTTTTCCTGTATGAGATAAATATTTGTAACAGACTGTAAGATGAAAATGAGCTCCATTGTTTATAGTAGAAATTGCGCTAATAAGCGATTTGGCATCCGGTGTTAAAATGGCTTAAGAGAGCAATTTCCGGCTTTCTAGGTCAAGAAGGCGGTATTATTGTCCCATTCTTCACTCTCATTCTGGGAGCCGTGGTTTAATCGTATTACGAGTCGGCGGGTGGGGAGGGGGGGGGGGTGACTCAGCTTATTCTCATCATAGTAGCGTTTACCCTCACAGAAATTACACATTACTTCATCCCTTAATATGTATACTACTGTAATATTATTGTTATTATTATTATTGCAATTTTTTGCCCTTATGAATGCTCTAGCTAGTAAATCCAGTCCATGCCAAGAGATAATGGTTTCGAAATTCAGAGCTTGGGTTTTTAAGTGAGGGTCTTCGCTCTCTCTCTCTCTCTCTCTATCTATCTCTATCTATCTATCTATCTATCTATCTATCTATCTATCTATCTATCTATCTATCTATCTATCTATCTATCTATCTATCTATCTATCTATCTATCTATCTATCTATCTATCTATCTATCTATCTATCTATCTATCTATCTATCTATCTATCTATCTATCTATCTATCTATCTATCTATCTATCTATCTATCTATCTATCTATCTATCTATCTATCTATCTATCTATCTATCTATCTATCTATCTATCTATCTATCTATCTATCTATCTATCTATCTATCTATCTATCTATCTATCTATCTATCTATCTATCTATCTATCTATCTATCTATCTATCTATCTATCTATCTATCTATCTATCTATCTATCTATCTATCTATCTATCTATCTATCTATCTATCTATCTATCTATCTATCTATCTATCTATCTATCTATCTATCTATCTATCTATCTATCTATCTATCTATCTATCTATCTATCTATCTATCTATCTATCTATCTATCTATCTATCTATCTATCTATCTATCTATCTATCTATCTATCTATCTATCTATCTATCTATCTATCTATCTATCTATCTATCTATCTATCTATCTATCTATCTATCTATCTATCTATCTATCTATCTATCTATCTATCTATCTATCTATCTATCTATCTATCTATCTATCTATCTATCTATCTATCTATCTATCTATCTATCTATCTATCTATCTATCTATCTATCTATCTATCTATCTATCTATCTATCTATCTATCTATCTATCTATCTATCTATCTATCTATCTATCTATCTATCTATCTATCTATCTATCTATCTATCTATCTATCTATCTATCTATCTATCTATCTATCTATCTATCTATCTATCTATCTATCTATCTATCTATCTATCTATCTATCTATCTATCTATCTATCTATCTATCTATCTATCTATCTATCTATCTATCTATCTATCTATCTATCTATCTATCTATCTATCTATCTATCTATCTATCTATCTATCTATCTATCTATCTATCTATCTATCTATCTATCTATCTATCTATCTATCTATCTATCTATCTATCTATCTATCTATCTATCTATCTATCTATCTATCTATCTATCTATCTATCTATCTATCTATCTATCTATCTATCTATCTATCTATCTATCTATCTATCTGTGTATGTGTTTTGCATGTAACTATTTATAATACAAAATCCATATTTATAATACAAAATCTATTTCAAAGCGAAACATTACCATGTAAATTTTATCAAAATGTAGGGGGAATTATTAAGCTGCTTAAAAATCTCAAATATCATGTAATTTTTATGAAGGGTGATAAATGGGCGGTTTAATGAAAACCAAATGAACAATCAAATTAATGTTGGAATTATTCAACGTGTGCCATAAAACTTGATAATGCATACTATTTTGTAATTTACCTCTGATACCGAAATGGAGCAGAGTTGCATATGCAATAACACAGCAAACTTACGAAAGGGCGGCTCTAATTTAAACAAATAAAAAACAAGCGAAAAAAGATTTAAATAAAATTCTCTACCCACTATAATTTATTTTCATACAAACTATTTTTACGCAGGTTTATTTTTCTACCTGTTTAAAATAAGATAAACATTTGCATACAGTTTCATTACACATTTCATTGTTAGCGTTAAGAGGGATAGAAAAAACAACCAATAGTCAGGTGTTTAAAGGCGGCTCGCTATTCCATGACTTCACGAGAAACAAGTGAATATCAGGCAGGACTTTCAAACAGCTTACAAAACACTGAACACAACAAAGGACGGTGTGAAATATACGTCGCTTCAAAGTGAAGAAGTTTTAACCAGTGTCGAGTAAATGTATCGTCAGAGTTAGTGTTTGAGAGACAGTGAAAGGAGTGACGCAAGGTTACGAGAATTAAACAGTTGTGAGTTGTAGCATTTATCACGAAAGACTGTAGACTGTGTTGCTCAGGTCAGTAAAAAGGAACTTTTTTTCCCAAAAGTTTGAAAACAAAATAAAGGCATTAGAAATAAAGTAATTAGACTAGACTGCCGTTTATGTCACACCATGAAATTATTCTGTTGCGGCTACGAAGTTTTACGTTATATAATAACGGTTTCATTGACTTTCCAATACTGCACCCCACCAATGACGCCTGTAGTGTGCAGAGGTGGGGGACGCAGCGGCTGGGCGGTAAGGCTTGGCCCTTCATGGGCTGTTGCCTAGGTGGCAAAGAAAGTGAAAGTTATCGAAATAGTATAAGGTAAATGCCACACAAGAGATAATATGATGGAGAGAAACTACGAATGGGCCACATGATATTTTTGTAAAGGATTTCCGAAATGAGTGTGCAAGTTTTCAACTAGCCACAGTTTTTCTGGAACCACTTGGCTCGCTGCAGAATCCCTTATTAAGATGAATTAAAAGCATGGATAAAGCACAATAGGATTAAGTTTGGAGGACTGGCCCTGTTTCAAAACAAACAAACACACGCTGGGATTAGATGCTCTTGATGAATGTGCAGAACACTAATATCCTGTAATCCTGGGTTTACATCCTGTAGCAATTCATACACCAATTCTGTGCTTATTTTCCATTACAGCGCACCCTGCCGTAACCTGTGAAATACCACTAACTTCTTTAATACATTTACCACAATAATAAGAATCATTTTTTAATGTTTTCGCTGATTATTTGTCCGAAAAGTATTAGTTTTAAATTATATTCCAGCAATAATTAGTTATATAATTTAGTTTAAATTATTTTTAAAATAGTGAATGAAAAAAGCATGATACAACAGGAAATGGCAGTAATATGTGGTGAAGTTTTTAATTTAGGAAGACAGTATCAAGAAAATACGGGACCTATTCGTGTCCCCACAAAAAATTCTTGGCACGCGGGACACTTAAGTTGACATGGGGGTTGTCCTGTCTTTTATGGGACGAATAGCAGACTTACCTATAATTATATCCAAAAATTCAATACCGAGATTTCTAATGCAGCTGTTTAGAGTTAGGACATAAAATTTATTCCGGTCATATTTGCAAGATATTTTTTCCTTTGGAAATACTCCACAGACCAAGTAGCCGATATGTTGGTAACCCTGCGCGCTCCTAGCTCGTCGACATACCACAAGATAAACGCTGTGCGAACCAGAGAAACAAACAAAACATACCTCTTGAGACCGGCATTTGTTTATAATGGGGAGACACGAGGAGTAAAACAAGTGCCGGTCACAAAGCTGGGCAAACACGGACATACGGAGACATTCAGCGATAAAGAAGACAGATGAAAATTACATGAAATACGCTGAAAGAAAGGTTGGTGAAAAGAACTGGGAAAAGGAGAGCTATGTAAAAGAAACTGTATAGGGTAGAGAAGAAAGGAGTTCGAGATATCTTGAGGAATCTTGAAATGGTATTGGTAAAAAATGTTTTATTCTGTCATATCGAAAAGGAAGCTACTTAAATTCTGTTGTGGATTAACAGGTAAACTACATAAAAATAGCAGTGTTTTGTTGCTGCAAAGCTCCTTTATTTTCCGGCATGCAATACAGTAGGTACAACTCCGCTTAAGCGAACTGAAGGAGGCAGAGATGTTTCGGATAACGCGCTTTTTTCTGACAATCGATGGTAACGATTTTAGGCAGCGAAAAGAAGAAAATAATTATATTCCAAATGGGTGTAGTAATGTTTTATATACACTAGTATAATGTTTTGTATATACTATACTGCACAGCAATACGCAAGGGAACTAATTTACTCAATGATTCGATATTTATGGGTTAGGTACATGACCATCTGCACTGTTTACTGCTTTACATATTTTATACCAACATTGCGGTCATAGGCTATAAAATATTTACCAGATATTTAAAACTGCAGGTTTGTCCATATTGATGCCAGGTAATTTCAATCCTGTTGATTAAATATGTCTGTCAAATGAAATCTGTTGGCACTTTAATGAGAACATGACAGCTTTTTAATTACTTTCCGCCCCAAAATGGGGAGGAATATTTTACAATTGAATTATTGGAAGGGACGAGTTGTATATCCTGATAATGTCACTAATTTTTCTCTTATTTCGCTAAAACTTGTTATGGAGGAGAATTTTTGGTATGATTTTCATATTGAAATTATATATTCCAATTATTTATCCATCCCGTATATTTATTTACATATCTACTAATCTTACCAGTAAATAATCCCTATTTGTAAGTGGTGGAGAAAATAAAAATTTAAAGTAGGAATAGTCACACGTTGGTAAGCTCTTCAGTTTTTCTGAAGGTTTACAAACCCTGGATAACGTAATTAGAGAGATCCATCTTGTTGAACAAGTTTCACTCAAGAACTGGCTGCTGACAGAAATGTCTACAAAAGATTCATTACCTCTGAGACGAGACCTCCTCGATATAATCCTATTTCATCTTCTTCGGAACACTTATTAGCGACGATAACAAAGTCGAGTCTAGAAGCTCTCAACTTTTCCAATCAACTTATTACATTAAACGATCTGTGTTCCTTTCCAGCTGTCAACAGAACCCCCCCCCCCCCCCAAATCCTGTGTGTTACATTCACATGACTTTCTCGTTTATTACTTTCTCTCCTCTATATATACAATAATATATAAAGTAGAAAGTATTTTATCACATATTTTCTTGTAAGTACAATGATAATCAACTGTTAAGAGGTGATCGCTATGTGATGGCATTGAAAAACCGTTCTTTTTGCATAATCAGAAAGGCAAAAGAGGGATCATTTGGACCAGAAGGGCAAAAGGTTTGCGAATAACGGCTTCTCACTTGAGAGAACTATAAAAAATTGAAAATCAAATCAATAACTAGGAATATCTCAGAAGTGGTTAAGCCTACAAAAAATGTATTTGACATAAATTATTTTCTAACAAAATTTCAACACACACACATACTCGTGCACGCGTACACACACAAACACAACATAACGTTTTCTAAATATGGTTTTTATTTATGTATTTGCTTATTTATTACTTCAGGAGTCTCAAAACATGTATTTCCGGAGAAATTGTGGTATCGAGTTTACAGGTGGAATACAATACTCCCCTATTTAAATATAATTTAAATCCTCTATCCGAAATAAAAAAAAAAAAAAAGATTGACTGGTTTTATTATTATTTGGTGTTTTCAAATGGGTATATTTTTTTGAAGTGGTAAGTCGTCATTGAGTATTTTTTTTTTCTAGTGCCCATGTAAAGAGCATGGATTTTCAAAACTATCACAAAACGATCTGGATTTAAGGGTCTTGACAATCGTTTTAACCTACTGTATTCCTCTATTTTCATTGTATCTAAAAGGTATATTTAATAAAATCACTTCTACGAACGTTTATCTCAATTAACACGAAATAAATAGAAGAATAAGCCTTTGTAAGTATAGTTTGTACAAGAGTGAGTAGAGAAAGCTATGCGAGTGTAACACATTTATTTCTTATATGGATAATGACTAAAATTTGCTGAATTCCTGTGGTGTGTTTGTAAACAAAATGTTTTGGTGGCAGCATGCTGCACAATCTTTCAAGTCACTTTCATTCATCAGTTGAACTCAGGTCACCTGAGATTCTTATCTGATTTGCGTGTTCGTATCAGAATCTAAAAATATCCCACCTGGTCTCTATATTTAGGCCCCGTTTTAGCACGTGCAGCAGGGAAATTTCGAGCGCAGCCCGCCGGCCTCGCCGATCCGATCGCAAACTGTGTGTGTTTGTTTCGGAAACAAATGAACAACGTCTTAGAAAACAAATGACGTCTCAGAAGACTATTATTAGAGCCTTGCTGCGAGCATGAATGAAGTTTTATCTGAAAATGGTGCGGGAAATGAGGTCTGGCGTATATACCATATCCCCCTCCAGCTCTCCTTCCCTCCCTCCTCCCCTGCATTTCATGTCAAGGTCGTTTTTTTGAATCAATACTGGCGTCCGTACTGCATTTATTTTGCGTTGATGCCATTAAAATAAACTGTAGCGTCAGTACCAACTCATAAATGTTTAAAATATTCCGTAAGCCGCTTTCGCGGATTTCCATGGTTGGGATCTGTTTAGGTTTTATTTTCCCTTTAGCATTAATAAAACGACTGTTAAGAGAAATTCGGAATCGCGCGTTTATTAAAACTCAAATATATACGCTTTGAAGTACAGCTACAAAACAGTTATTTAGAATGCGAGAGTTAAAAGAGAGAGATTTTATTCTGCCAGTAGGAATTATCGCCAAACGAGCAATCCTGCGAGGAGAATAAAATTGCTTTGGACACGCGTGTCATACACAGGCTGACCAGAGTGGGCGATGTGTAGTGCCTTTTAGGTTACTTAAAATAGAATTTTGTTATCGTTTTTACTTTCTCTAGTACGTAAAGTAGACGAAGTATTGTATTCCACCCAAAAATTCGATGTCGAGATTTTACCGGAAATATATGTTTTGAGACTCCGTGTGTCTGTTTGTGTCTGTCAGTCTGTGGATACCATAACTGAAAAATGAAAAGTTGGTTAAAATCCAAAGTTGGTATTTTAGTTTAATGTCTTTCAAGGATGCGACACGAAAATGTTGAAGAAAATTCTTCCATCCTAAACTACCGTTTACATGGAAAAATTTTCGAAAATTTCAATTTTCTTTAAAATGGCTCTAACCGTATTCATTAAAATGTCGTATGTTTAAGATATTTTTATGACAAATGAAATGTATATCTTGAATTGTCTGGCTATAGCCTATGTAGTCCTATTTACTCTGGACGACTTTTGCATAACTGGTAAACCGTAAGAGATAGATCAAATCTTACTGTACAAAAAGTGTAGATCTTGCTAAAATACACAATTTATGTCTAAATAAAATTTTTCGTAGAGTGAACCATTTCGGAGATATCGTTGTTATTTGTGTGAGTTTTGTAGAACTTATACTTGTCAAATGGAACATCGTTATTCAATTTACCGTGGAAAGTAAACGGAGTTTGAAAGCTTTAAATGATTTGACTATCGCCCAAAGTCTACTTCATTTCCATATTCTCCTTGTACCTACAAGAGGATAATTTGTACAAATGTTTATCTGGACTAACACGAAGAAGATATAGGAATGGGAGTTTGTAAAAATGGTTAGTACAAGAGTAGATAAAGTCATGTGAGAGCAACACATCAGATTTTTAAAACAAATGCGACTATCGCGATTTGGGTGATTTTTGTCTCGAAATACGCGATTTCTGGGAGATCGGTCTCTATTTTTCGCTATTCCTATTCTTAGCTGTATTGAAAACATGGTAAATTTAAAATAGCAGGATAATCTCACACAACATTTATAATAAAAGTATGCACGTGGTCATCCTGATTTATTACCTGGCAAAGCGACCAGGCGCATCGAAAACAGCCAGTTTCATAATGGCCACTTAATTGCCATTGTACCTACTCAAGTTTCATACGACTATTTATACCCGACCATATGTTTAAGTTTAAAACATTTATAAAACGTTTTTAATATTCTACTCTGTATGTTATTGTCACTCCTGTCCGTTATTTTAATCATGTATTTGTTATTCGATTGTGTATACGATAATTATCGATAGTTGCGCCTTTAATTGCGAAATTATTGATTTTATTACGTTGCCCTAGACTCAATGATACAGATATGCTACAACCTTTAAAAAAGCAAGACGAGAAGACAAATTAAATTTATTAGTGTTATTTATTGTATATCATTTTCACTCGTGTCCGGCATTTTTAATTTTTCTAAACTCGAATTAGTTGTTATTCGATCGAACATACAAGAATGATATTTTCGCTTTCAGATGCTTGGAAATGAGCGCAGATGGTAAATTATTCATTGCTACATCTGAATATCTTGATTGGTGGATGGCAGTATCGTTAGGAACAGGCGCACTTTTGATTGGTGGATACCATTATCGTTATGAACGGGTGCACCATTGATAGGTGGATAGGACTATATTTTCACAGGACAATGAACTTCATTTTCATTCTTTGAAACATTTATAAATAAGTACGCAGATACATTCTATGCAATACATTTACCATCATTAAAATTATTTTTATCTGTTACGTACCCGTGCAATTACAATAATTAATTACCTAACCTTTCATATCAGACACATCCAGTATCAAAGTGTTCTGTTTGTGTTGAATTACTTACTCGTATATGCCGAGTTAATTAGTATTTCGCAGTTCTAACAAACAGATAAGCGAATACAGCGCTCTGACAGTCAAGGTCAACGCGCCTGCTCGCCTGCTGGGTAGTACTTTAACTGAAAGCAGGAAATATGGAAACTCAGGAAATGTTGGCTATAGTAGCGACTCAAAACGGCGACTTGGCTTACTACCAATCTGTTATAGTCAACATTTATACACAAATTATTGATTATGAACCATATTCTGTGCATCAATGCACCGATGAATCAATTAGAAATAATTAATTAGAAAAAAGGTATCATGTGTTACACTCATATGACTTTCTTCTAGCCATAACTCCACAAACTATTCTTAGAAAAACTTATTCTTCTATCTACTTTTTGTTAATTGAAGTAAATATTTGTAGAAATAATTTTACAATATAGGTATTTCCTTGTAGATGCAGGAGGTTATGGAATACAGAAGACTTACACCATAGTCTAATATTTTAACGTCGAAGGTATTATCCATTTTTATCTGAAACCTAACAGTAATAAATCGGACAGAATACTCAAGTGAATATAACAATATCGCATTTATCAGTGGGAGTGAAATTTTCATAACTCTTCAGCAAATCAGAGCTCTAATTGTTTCAAACCTAACAGGTCCTCGTGCATATGATTGCTTTCTATCAGATGACTGACGTATGAGTGCAATAGGCAGCAAACACTGGGTCAGAAATACACACTTTGAGGCGCTCTAAAACCAAAGGAAAATAAAGAACATCACTTTAGAGGGACGTGTGTTTGTGTGTATCTGTATCTGTCTACCTCTTCGCTGAATGTGACTAAACAAGCTCATATGCATTTCCCTACTCACTGCTGTTCAAATGATCACAAGTAATTTACCTAACCGATAAATTTTCGAGTAGAGAAAATTATTTGGGACGGTCAGACCGTCGAATGAGATTTATCCCGACTATTTCACAAATAAAATATGAAATTAAATCTCTATCGCAAAGATTTAACCAGAAAATGTTAAACTCTATAAAAAAGAATCCAAAATATATTAATTTCGATTATTGTAGTTCAACCTACTCAACACTGTCAACGGAGGAAAACGAAACCCAAGAATTACACGTATTCCGGTCTTTTCTTATTGTTGTAACAGATACGTTTATAATCTGAAAAAAAATGTAGTTATTAAAATAACAATAATTGTTAAAACATAGTTGTCAAATTCAAATGCACTGCCTGTTAATCAGCGGTTTATGGGGTATAGTTGGCGAACGTAACTAAACAAAAGAATTACCTATGATAATTTGTACAAAATAAAAGAATGCTGAGATGATTATTCGTGTATGATAATTTAACGCCTCTATGTATGACATATTTCCTTTACAAACCCTTATTCTTCTATCTAGTTTGTGTAAATAGAGATAGAAGTTGGTACACATTTTGCAGATACAATGAGAACAGGGAAATACGTAGGCTTAAGCGGTCAAATCTTTTAAGAGCTGATCGCTGGTCATAGTAAAAATGAGAAGGCCTTGGATTTCCACTAGTCCGAAAATGAATGAAGCTTTCCCATTTGAGAACTTGAGGCGCGCGCGCGCGCACACACACACACACACACACACACACACACACACATACACACACACACACACACACACACACACACACCTTTTTTCTAACAATTTTTTTGTTCAGGGAGTTTAAAAACATACGAATATTTGCAATGAAATCTCGCATTCGAACTTTTCTTTGGAATACAATACTTTGATCCCACCTATAGGCGTGGGGCTACTACTACTCTACTGCTACTACTTCTACTACTACTCTACACCACCTCTGCCACCACTCTGCTACTTAAGGCACGTAATGGAGCAAGTAACAAATCTTTGTAACAATAGCTGTAGTAGTTGAACTTAGAAGATATTGGGTAAAGAGGGTCATATGAATGTAACTAATACTTGAGGATATGTTTCAGAATATAAGGAGGTTAAGGGCCAGGTTGATTTTATTAAGCATTATAAATCAGTGCTACGACATATATACTTTATGGTATTCGTGCAATCAAACGTTGCTTAGCAACGCAGGCAGGATGACGTAGTAAGCACATTTATAACGACCTGTCAATATTTTCCTTCACTTTCAACGTAGTTCCTCACTTTGAAATATATGCACGCAGCGATGAACATGCCACGAGTTTTTCCACCAGTTAAAATTTACTTTCCTAGCTGTTCTTCAAAATATGCGTTAATCCATTTCAAATAATGAAAAGTTTCTATAATGTTATTGGCTGTTTCAGTTCTTTAGGATATACATTTTAATACCCCAAAGTTAGTCAAATTTTAGTTGCACGTTTTCTATATCTATATTATAAAGAGAGAAAATTTGTTTAGGTATGTAAACAGCTGCACTGGTTTTGATAGTCCTTTCACCACTGAAAATACTAATTTGTTCGCAAGGATTTCGGGCTATTGAGCACCTTATTTCATATCATAGATTACTAAAAACTTAAAAATAATTTACAAAATAGAAAGATTCAACCTAATAACAAGGAATATCTAACTACTTAACTCAAAAAGAAAATAATATTTGCCATAAATTGTGTGTTTTAACGAGATATACATTTGTTGCGTAGTAAGACTTTATATAAAATAAAATTTTCGGAATGTTGAAACAAAACAGAGCCATAGAAACGTTCCCTTATATCTTGTGAATATAACAAGGTTAAAAATGAATATATTTCAATAAAACGTTGGGTTTCAAAATAATACAAACTAAACGAGAATATTGAAATTTCTTAGTTATTTACATAATAAAGATACGCCCGAAAAAAACAGGAAGGTCGACCCTGGAATTCGAACTCACGTCCTCCCGATTGCGACTCATACGCAGTCTCCTGCGCCACCTCTCTCGATTACTTAAACTGGAGGAAGTAAATATATTTTGGGACTGCCTGAATGAAGGATTGGTTACATACCAAACTTCCTGTTTAACTTCATCGTCTTCCAAGGATGCGACAAAAAGATTTCCAAAAGAATCCCCTCACCCCAAACTACCCTTCACATGGAAACTTTTTAAAAAAATGATATATTTTCAAAAAAGACGCTAACGATTTTGATTAAATTACTATTTAAGATACTTTCACGACAAATAAAATGTATATTGAATTTTCTGGTAATAACCTCTGAAATTATTTTCATTTTGAATGACTTTTATAACTTGTAAACGTAGAAGATGTTGTTCTTGTTAAAACTCACAATTTATGTGGCATAACTTTGTGTGTGGAGCTAGCCATTTCTGAGACATTCCTTATTATTGGTTTGGAGTTTGCAATGTTTTGCTCCTCTCCAAAATAATACAAACTAAACGAGAATATTGAAATTTCTTAGTTATTTACATAATAAAGATACGCCCGAAAAAAACAGGAAGGTCGACCCTGGAATTCGAACTCACGTCCTCCCGATTGCGACTCATACGCAGTCTCCTGCGCCACCTCTCTCGATTACTTAAACTGGAGGAAGTAAATATATTTTGGGACTGCCTGAATGAAGGATTGGTTACATACCAAACTTCCTGTTTAACTTCATCGTCTTCCAAGGATGCGACAAAAAGATTTCCAAAAGAATCCCCTCACCCCAAACTACCCTTCACATGGAAACTTTTTAAAAAAATGATATATTTTCAAAAAAGACGCTAACGATTTTGATTAAATTACTATTTAAGATACTTTCACGACAAATAAAATGTATATTGAATTTTCTGGTAATAACCTCTGAAATTATTTTCATTTTGAATGACTTTTATAACTTGTAAACGTAGAAGATGTTGTTCTTGTTAAAACTCACAATTTATGTGGCATAACTTTGTGTGTGGAGCTAGCCATTTCTGAGACATTCCTTATTATTGGTTTGGAGTTTGCAATGTTTTGCTCCTCTCCAATGGGAAGTTGTTAGTGCAAAGAGAATGGAGTTGCAACGTAGATGCAAGTAGTTAGAAGAACAAGTGTTTGTAAGAAAGTGAGTAAAGAAAGTCATGTGAGTGCAACACGTACATTTTGTTTTTTTCCTAAGCGAAAGTATGAGGTTTTTGAGTGACTTGTGAGGAGTGCTGCAGACAGGGAACAGGCAGTCTGCGGAAGAATCACCAAGGCAACCGAAAACCGAGCTGCGGGTCATGTGCCAAATCTTTACTCCCGCATTCAACACAAGGACAGCGAGATTTAGGTCACGTGACTCTTCTGTTACGGTCTGCGCATGCAGCTGTTGCACCGCATTTCCGTGATCCTCATAGCTACAAGAAAACTTAACATGAGAAACAAATTAAATACATTTAAAATTGCAAGTTGTTACTTCGAAGTAATTTAATTAATTTTACTTTCCCTCCCACGTACATTACAAGGTATTGGATTCCACTAAAAATCTGATTGTTGCACTCTCATGACTTTCAGTACTCACTCTTGTACAAATTATCACTGCGTTTCCATGGGAAATACAAATCGATTTGAGTCCTCATTCTGGATCGAATACGGTGTGGAAACGGGGATTCAGATCGAACTGAATCCTTGCATCCGATTCTTTTAGAAGTGGGATAGGATCGAAATTTTGTTCCATGGAAACACCTATCGGATTCAAATCGATTTGAATCCTCCAAAGATGCTAACTTCTACTGTACTCCTTATAACACGCTGCACGCTTGTCATTTAGTTTGCTTAGCGAAAACGGCTTAATAAAACACAGCACAGTTTTATTGTTTCTTTAATCTCGTAATATATTCTTCTAAAAAACACGCACTAACCTCAAAACCTACTTAAAATACGCAGAAAACATTTTTCTACAGCTTCGCCACTAAACCAAGTCAACAATATAAAAGCTTCAGTAATTGAGCCTCGTGTATCTTGATCGATCTCATTCCGGATTGAATTCAACATGGAAATGGGATCGTATTTAGAATGGGACTGATTCAAATCAATTTCAATTCCCCATGAAGACATTGTACGTTACTATTACTATTTCAATCCTTACAGCAATTTCTGAGAAAATCAAAATTTTCGGAAATTTGTCCATGTAAAGAGTAGTTTTGTGTGGGGGATTTAATTGAAAATCTTGCTCTTGCATCCTTAGAAGATACTGAGCATAAATACAAGGCTTAGTATTTCGCCTGCATGTCATATCATCCTCTTCCTCACTATCATACCTGGTGCTGGGCTGACCACCCGCTTCCAGGTCTTCACTCTGTCCGATCCATAGGTTCCTGTGCTCCCCGACAGGCGTCTGACCCTAGCCACAGGAAGCCCTAGGGTGCGTCAGTCCGCCATACGGGGAGAGTGATCAGAGAAACATTTATATCGTGTGTACTTTATTTAATTCATTTGATCATTATAGATGTCTAGAAATATAAATTTAAATTCACAACTCGCGTTTTGTCATGACGGGTCTCCTGTCATTGGAATAAATCAATAAAGTTGTTACGTTTAAAAGGGCGCAGTCTCCCAAAATAAGTTGTGTGTTTATATTTATTTTTCTTCTCGCATGAATAATCGCCCAAACTTCCTGAGGATGTTGGCCTAGCAAATTCCAAGCGAGTTCCTCTTCTTCAAACCGAGTTAAGGAATCCTCTTCTTTATTTGTAGTGTCTCTGACGTCACCAATATCCGTTGACGTGCAGGAAAACAATGGTGACATCAAACAAAACAGGCTTGCCAACAAGTGCAAATTTGGGAAGGGTAATTTATGCTTAGTCGCCGGTTTGTTAAGGATGGCTTTGCATTTCTAACAGGGGGCTTTGGAGACCGCAAACAACGCTCGCATTACAACCAAAATTTCACATACGCTTTTGTTTGTTTAACGGCTTTGTTGATCAAGTGGAGTTGTTGCACGGTCCTCGGATGGAATACTGGCCAGAGTCAAAATACAAAATATATATCCTCAGAGATAACATTTCAAAAAGAAAACTTGTTTGTGTGCTTTTACGACCCGTGAAATTTCCCCAACGCTCATCCAAGTTTGCTTATGTTTACTTTGAAAGCTTTTGCTTTGTCTACTTAGAGGAAGGTAGAGGAAGTACTGTATTACGAGCTTTCACCAAAAATACATGTTCCGATGTCATCTAAACCAAAAAGCTTCATTGAGTAGGCGTGTGTATGTGTGTGTGTGTGTGTGTGTGTGTGTGTGTGTGTGTGTGTGTGTGTGTGTGTGAACAATACAACTAAAAAAGTAACAAACAAATGTCCAATACCAAATTTCACACTTTGCTTTTAAGCACTCCAGGCGAAGATTTTCAAGATAATGTTCTCACCCCAAATTATATTTTTCATGGTAAGTTTTTCTTAACTTTTTATTTTTTTTTCAAAAATGGCTGTAGGTAACAACTGTAATTAAAGCATACTTCAGAATTTAATGAGACAAGCCACACTTATATCCTGATTTTTTTCAGAATGGCCTGCTTTTTCGTTTTAGTTTTGTATGACTTTATATAACCGGCAAGCCCGAAGAGATGGCCATGTAAAAAATTGCATAGCTCATTAAAATACATAATTCTTGTTAAATTTGCCAGTAGTGTTGGCTACTTTCGAAATATTCCATATTATATAATTTATGTTCAACCAAGTATTGGTTTTACATGTGTTATGTAACTAAGCATTTATTACTGAATTTGAACTTATGTATGCTATATTATTATAAAGATAGAAATTTTGTTTGTGTATGTAGAATAATAGCATAAACCGCATTACTAATTTTTATAATTCTTTCGCCATTGGAAAGCTCAATTTGTTCTGACCGACATAGTGCTATAAAACGCTCCTAATTTTCATAAATTACTGAAATATTAAAAGGATTTACAAGGCCGTTGTACTTGAATGCGAGCACATTGAACTTATAAAAGAACATGCGAATGTGTTGTCTTTTAATTGTTACTCCATAGAATAAAAATAGTCGCTGCTCTCCACAGAGTTTAAAAACAAAAGCCAGTTACGTTTTATTGCAAGGTTAGGTATACACAGATGGCCATACTGTAACATCTCAACAAACAGAAGACAGATTCAAAAGCGACAATCGACTCTGTGTTATATTTGTTTCTTTAATTATCTTCATCAAATACTACTGGTGTGTAAGGAATTAGTGTCAGAACTTCTGAACAACCTTTATTCTAATACTATAAATGTATACATTGAATTTTATGGATGCCAAACCTTCTTAGGTAAGAACGCTTTGCTTTATTTCCTGTATATTTATGCTTTAATCAAGTTCATTACCAGGGTATGTTAAATTATTGCATAAAGAGAGAAAATAGCTAACATTAGTAATGAGAGATCAGTATTTTATATTAACCGAGATGGTGGCAGAATATGTGTATTTCGATCCCATCCCACTTCTAACAGGATCGGATGCAAGGATTCAGTTCGATCCGAATCCCCATTTCCATGCAGTATTCAATTCAGAATGAGGAATCACTCTTGTATAAATTATCACTGCGTTTCCATGGTGAATTCAAATCGATTTGAGTCCTAACTATTTATAAATGAGTATTATATCCGCTAAAATAATTTAGAAATGTACGCTGAAGACATGCATGAAGACAAACTTTCAAAATCGTAGTTAGGATTATAAAATCTATCAATTGCACTATATTTTATTCATTTTCTCGACCGGCTCGTTTTCTATATAATGACCAATGGTTTTTTGGGGGGCGAGATTCAGACTCTCAGATTACATATTTTCCCGGTATCGAATTTTTGGGTGGCGGGTGAGTGAGTGAGTGAGTGTGTTGGGTTTAAGGGCCCGTCGACAACTTGGTCATTAGGGCCCTTTTGGGTGGCGTACAAGACTTCCTCTATTTACTGTTAAGTACGTAATAGAGAAAAAAAAAGGACAGCGAAAGTCATACTCAATTTTTATATAAAAGAAGATAGTAATACATGTAAAATGAAAAGTGAGAGGCCTGTATTTGAAACAGCGCTGCTTCTTTGCCTACTAATTTTGTTCTCGTTCCTTTTCAGATCGATGTTGCATTCTGAGATCTTTCCTTTTACTTTTAACGCCGACTTAAAACTTTTTCTTCCCCTCTTGTCCTGAAATCTTGGCTTGACTTGCAGCTGTATCTCATGTTAATGGCTCCCAACAGGTGGGGCGACCGTAACTTTATCCTCGTAAACAAAAAACCAGGTTTTTGGCAGATCGATGTCCGGGACGTGTAATCGATACTCACCCTGCAAACACTTTCGTCACTTGATGCTTGGAGAAACCGCGCTTTTTTACGCTTCTTTTAAAAACAAACCTGACGGCATTAAATTTCTACGTAGTCCAATTGCAAGAAATGTTGATTAATGATCGTTTAGTTCCTTTAATGGTGAACGATTTGCAAGTTTACCGCAGATATTTATTGCTGGCAAATGTATCATATTTCAGAGCAACAAGAGTTTTTTTTACAAGTAATACATAAGACTACTGACCTAACCAATAAATTCTGAAGATGAGCGAGAGAATTTATCTGGGAAGGTCAGACCATCGATTGGTATTTATCTGAACTTCTTCATAAGTAAAGTATGAATTTTAATACTATATCGCAAAGATTTGACCCGAAAATGCTAAATTATATAAAAAACAACCTAAAATATATTAATTTCGATTGGTTTATTAGATCGATTTATTCAGCACTGGCAACTAAAGAAAACGAAACCCAAGAATTACATATATTTCGATCTTCTCTTGCTTCTATAAAAGAAAACCAGTTTATAATCGCAACTAAATCTCACTTTATTCGTAACATTAGCAAATATCATTTCTTCTGGAAAAATACATTAATTATTAGAAGAACAATTGTTAAAAATACAATTGGCAAATCGGAATGATTTGCTATTTTCATTGTTAATGATTGTAATGTGTAATAAATTGCTTTTCAGTGATTTATTGCATACAGCTGGCAGCACTGACTAAACAAAAGATTGACCACGTGATAATTTGTATACGATAATTTGAAGCCTCTGTGTATGAAGTAACCTACTTAAACTAAAGTGCTTGGCACACTTTGACCATTTGTGTGCACTCTTTCATTAAATTGCCTTGTGAAGAGACGTCCACCCATTCAGTGATTTATTTTTATATCTGTTCTATAAATTATTCATACAAAATCCTATTTTTACTTCTTGTACAATGCACTTAAAGTAAGCAGAAAAGGTATTGTTTTCCACCCAGAAGTTCGATTTTACTAGAACTACATATTTTGAGACTATGTAATAATGACAATCCCATGACCTTCCAATGAAACAATGTTTCCAAGGAGTTAAAAGTCGCTGACATTACCTTCGATGTTAAAGTCGCTATAAAAATGGAACATTTAAAAAGTTTATTTAACATAAATAGTATAATTTAAAGAGATCTTCATTTTTGTGTAGTAAGATTTTGTCTTTCTCTTACGGTTTACCAGTTACGCAAAAGTCATCCAGAATGAACAGGACCTTGAGGCTATTTGCAGAAAATTCAACATATACATTTCATTTATCATGAAGATATGTTATACATGTACATATATTTTAGTCAAAATCGTTACCGCCATTTTTTCAGAAAATCAAAATTTCCGAAAAATGATTCCGTGTAAAGGGTAGTTTGGGGTGGGGGCTTTCTTGAATATCTTCGTGTTGTATCCTTGACAGGTGCTGTAAAAATACCAAGTTTGGTATTCAACCAATTTATTTTTGAGTTATGATGTTCACAGACAGACGCGCGCATACGCACTCACACACAGACATTTTTGCTAAAAATGCTCTTTAGATATTCAATGAGTCTCACAACGTGTATTTTCGGTAAAAATCTCGATATTGAATTTTTGGATGGAATATACCTAAGACTTTCTCTACTTATGTAAGTACGTAATAGAGAAGAGAAAGAAAAAAATCACATAAATAGCCTAGATTTTAACAGATTTACAGTTTTCTTGCAGTAGTTTTTGTCGATGTCTTATTGTTTCCCAATTATATAAAATAATGTATATTTTGAAAACTGTTTAATTTGTAATGGCCCCTTTGACTTCTATGGTTACATCGGAGTTTAAACTTGAGAAGCAATTTAGCAATTGATGTACTCGTTAATGTAGGTATTCCTTAAGCGTTGGTTATACTAATTAACTTTTGCGCGTTAATTAACCGAGGTCCGTGTTCAAACACAGAAAGAGGGATGCATATTTTTCGGGATAAAAATGCTTCCCATAGGTTGGTTGTCCCGGATCACAGATTTACAGCACGTAACAGAACCTCTAGCCTGATAAAGAAGCCTATAAGTCCAATATAGAACGCGATGCTAAGAACTAAGACAGGTAAATGCCTCCTTAAATAAAACCTCAATTTCTTGATTTAACATTTACTATTAAACACTGAAGCAGTATTCGGTCACACATTGGAAAGACCATTTGAAGCAACATGCGCCAGTCGTCGATGTGACAATTTTGAAACCAAATTAGCGTTTTGTGGATAACACGTTGATAAGACAGTCTGGAGCAATAATACCTCACGCCGCCAAATAATGCTCAAGATGCATTGATTCAGTCCTTTGCCGCCGATAGAGCACTCAGATTTCTCTCCCTGGGTATGCGTGTGTTTTGTTTCTAAAGGATCAGGCTAATAAATGTTTACAATTTTTTCACCATTTGCAGTGAGACGTTGCCGACCAATATAGACTATGATATAAACCTACGTCCGTTAATTTTAAATGTATCCCACGCTAAAGAATTACATGCGTTTACTTTGACTGACCAGACAAAAGTGCGTGCCTCTCTGAACTAAAGTGTTGTGTTGTTGTTGTGTTTAACGCCCGCTTTTACTACTACGGCACCGCAGGCGGTGACACTGATGATACATGGAATGAAGATGGAGCACCGGTGGAATGAGATGGCGGGGGAAACCGGAGCACCCGGAGAAAACCCGCCCTGACGCCGCTTCGTCCACCACGAATACCACATGCGGGTCCCTGGGATCGAACCCGGGCCGCCTAGGTGGTAGGCGAGCGTGCTAACCGCTCGGCCACGGCGCCGCCTGAACTAAAGTGACGCAACCAAAAAACCGTTCCAACCTTATTCAGCTTTTTTAAATTCGAGAGGGTATCCCCACTTTATGTTCGTTTTCTCTATTCATTTTTTATTAAAAACTACTATTATTATTTTTATTGATTATTATTTTTTAAAATTATTTAAAATCATTTATTTTCTGAATATATAACCGGTGTCAACAAAGTCGGTCTGGGTGGCTCAGTTGGTTAGACGCTGACCTACTGATCCCAAGGTCGCGGGTTCAAATCCGGCTCAGACCGATGGTTTTTAAGTGTGCTGAAAAAGGACGGCTCCATGTTAGTAGATTTACTGGCAAGTAAAAGAACACCTGCGGGAAAAAATTTCGGCACACCGGCGACGCTGGTGTGATCCTGCCAATTGACAGCGTCGTTAAACAAAAAAATATTTATTAGAGTATAACCTATCTATGGCGGAAATGTTGGCTTCCTTTCTTCCAACTGTCTCCATAGCGACCAGGTAATAACGTCACAGAATTTGCGCTAACACTCCAGGTTGGTGGAAATCTTTCGATGCTAGACTATAACCTATCTATGGCGGAAATGTGGGCTTCTTTTCCTCGAACTGTCTCCATGGAGACCGGGCTAATAACGTTACAGAATTAGTGCTAACAGTCCAGATTGGTTTGAAATCTTTCGATACCCTTCTATGACGTCACTGTTTCCATGGAGATAGCGTTCAAAATCTACGCCAAGAGATTTCACAGTTGCGGACTGGAATCAGTGCAGATGCAAAAGCTGTGTTACATTCACTTCATTTTTCCAGCCATCTTCTACAAAATATTCGTACAAAAGCTTATTCTTCTACCCACTTCTTGTTAACGGAGGTAAACCTTTCCAGAAATAGTTTCATCATGCACTTCGGTGGTAGATAAAGGAACAAAGGAGACAGAAGTAACAATCAAATTTATAAAAAGTTATCTCCATATGCTGGCTTTGAAATTCCAGGGTTTCACTAAGCACGAGAGAAAAACGAATAGTAACTTAGCAATTGAAAAGAGTATGTCTATTTGAAAATTAAACCATTAACAAAGAATATCTCGGTAACGATAAACTCTATAAAAAGTACAACTTAAATGGTATGCTATAATGACATCCACATCTTCTGTGTAATAAGATATTTGTTTATCTCGAGTGATTTAAGTGTTCCAGAATGGAGAGGCCTTCACATGGTATTCTCAGAAAATTCAAAATATACCTACATGTGATTTATAATGGAAGCATCCCAAAGCATTTTTTAATCAAAATCCTTAGAGCCATTTTTGAGAAAATAAGGAAATTTGTCCATATAAAGAGAAGTTTAGGGTGAGAGTACTTCTTAAAAATCTTCGTGTCCTTGGAAGAAGACGAACTTAAATACCAGATTTGATATTGTGACAAAATGACAAAAGTCCAATCACTTTTCTGTCACTTTATTTTTCTTCTAAACTGAAGCACAAACACAGCTCTTTTACCGTCGTTAACACAATCTACGGCTCTTCGTGATTTACAACTCACAGCTGTTCTGTCTTTTGTAGCCTTAACGCACACTTTTCTGTCTTTCTTTACCCTCTCTGTCTCACAAACAGCTGGCTTTGACGATACATTCACTCAACGCTCACTAAAACTGTCTCACTTCAAGACGACGTGACGTGTCAATCTCCCAACCATCTCTGTCGACACAAGCAGTTCTCTCACAACGACTGCTCACAATTCTATCACAAAAATTACTCGCTTCGTCTCACAAACTTTTATGAATGAGAATGACGCAGCATGATTCTTTTTTAATTCATCTTATCGTGACGCTTCCACAAACAAGCCGGCGGTCAGAAGTCTCACGAACGTTCTCAAAATACTTCGTTCTGCCGCGCTCCATTGTTAGGTATTTACTTGCCGCGACTGGTGTGAGGTAGCTTGACCTTAGCTCTCTTTGGGATGCACGCGGTCGCCAAGGGGTGTGAGGTAGCTTGACCTTGAGTCTTTGAGATGTACACTCGCGGCCGGCGTCACACTCTTTTACTGAGTTTTCGTTGTACGTTCTTTACACGCGCACGCGCTCTCACACACACATACACGCGCGCGCACGCACACATGCTAACACTCAGTTTTTCTAAAAATGCTTTTTTTAGGGATTCACGTCATCTCAAAGCGTGAATTTTTCATGAAATCCCGACATTTCATTTCTGTTTGCAATACAATACATACTTCCTCTCTTACTAAGTAATAGAAAAAGCGAAAAACGAATAACGACTTCCCATTTAAGAAAAGTATAAAAGTTTTAAAATTCAGACCAATAACAAGGAATATCTCGAATATTTCAGAAATGGTTAATTAGACAAAATTGGCGTAAATGGTGTACATTAACGATATGCAGATTTTTTTTTTTTTTTTTTTTTTTGCGTAGAAAGACTTTTTTTTTGTCTGTTATGGTTTACCACTTATGCAGAAGTTATTCAGAATGGAGAGGATTTCAGAGGTTATTCCCAGAAAATTCAAGATATACATTTTATTGTCATGTAAATATCTTTTACATGTGGTAGGTATTTTAATTAAAATTGTTGGAGCCATTTGTGAGAAAAAGGAAAATTTGGAAGTTTATGGGGATTTTCTTAAAAATATTTGTGTAGCATCTATGGAACACGCTAAAGTTAAATACAAGTTTAGCACTTATTCTGGCTTTCGTTTGGAAACACTCAAATGACACCCGCGTGGACACATCTTTTGGTTAAAAAGCTTCTTTTAGAACCTCAAAACGTGTGTTTATTGTGAAATCTCGACATGAATGCAATACTTCCTGTACAAATATAGGTAAGTAGTGCAGAAAGTAAAAGCTACTTGTTTTAATTCACTGCCAAGGCTGCAAACTTTGAAACATGACGTGTGTATTGAGGTTATGTATGTGAAGGAACACAAAGCGACACTTATGAAATGGCCGGGTTTATGACTGTTACTCACACTGTCATGTCTGTCGCATTGTCGTATTGCAGCTGTTGCAGGTTCTGCGTTCTTTACTCGCAGTGCATTGCACGTGCTCGTCATGCTGATATGTGTACATGTATATTACCTTATTGGATGTGTTACATTCACCGACTTTTTCTGCCAATTCTACAACAAACTATTCTTAAACCGGCTTATTCTTTTATCTGCTGTAGACAAAAGATTTAAATGGGGGCTGATAGCTGACCACTGCTATTCTCTTTCCTGTTATGTAAATGCATCTTTGGGCACAAATGATATTTACAGGAAGTCCCAAAATTAGACCGACAAACTTTGGGAGCTGATAGATAACACTATTTTAAACACTTTTTGTTAAGGAAAATTTTTTGCTGCGGTGCTTCGTTTAAGCGCTAGACGAGTTAATATAGATTACTGCCGCCCACCCAGTTTAAGTATTTACGGCAAAATCAACAATGCAAATTAGTATTGCACTTATCTTAGTAAGACGCACAATATTAATCGAAAAAACAAACACAGAACACATAAACATAACACAAACATATAATTGTTTACAGTTAATGACAGCGTTGCTATTCAAAATTAGACCGACAAACGTTTAAACCAGAGAAACGGCTGGTGTCTTTACGAGAGTAGGACAGAATAGGGCACGTCGATGCACTCTTTGTGTTAATCGCAATGGGCGTGCGTTCCAACATTTAGTTTGAGTAGTTTGAATAGTAACATTTGTCATGAAAGTATCTTAAACATGATCAAAATGGTTAGAACCAGTTTAGAGAAAATCAAAGTTTTCGAAAAATTGTGCATGTTAAGGGTAGTTACGGGTTGGGGGGGGGGTTTCCTTGAAAGTCTTCGTATTGTACCACTGGAGCATGGTCAGTCATTTAATACTTAAACGACTATTTATTTTTGTTCACAGAGATAAAACATAAAGTAAGGAATTTAAAAGCCAGCATATAGAGTCGCCTTTTAAGGATTCGACTAACCGAGCGTGTTGGCTTAGGCGGTAATGCTTGGGAAGGTTCCGAGTTCGATCTCCGGTGAAGCACAATCTGACCATAGGTTTATTCGCTGATTCCGGGAACTGAACCAGGGACCTCTGGGTTTGGAAACTAAGCACCAAACCATAGAGGCAGTCCCTGTATACCCATTGTACCTACAACGAAAGATGTAATGAAACGTTTATCTCGATTAACATGAAATAGATTGGAACGTTGGATTTTATTAGAACAGTTTGTTGAATGTTTAGAGACAGTCGTGGGAATTGAACTTTTTTCGAGACGTATAGATAGATAGTCCTAATTAAATCTCGATATCAAACTGTTGGATGCAATGCAGTACTTCCTGTACGTCACTAGAGGTGCATATGTGGTAGAAAAAGTTAACAGTTTGATGCAATTGTGAAATAGATTGCCAGTGATTCTGAAACATGGTACTCAGTATGGGATATTGGCCAAAACTTTTACATGATTCAATGAAGTTGTGCTGACTTTTTTTATTCTCATGACAAGTAGGCGCTCTCCAGTCAGCGTAAGGTGCAGCACATCAGTGGCCCCCAAGTGAGGACAGCGGGTCAACTTCAAAATTATAAATGGAACCACACCAAAAATTTTAGATATTCCGATGGTTCTAAAAAATTAAGAAAAATTTGTTCAAAACAAGTTACTTTTTCCACCACGTACATAGTACGTATAGGAGGTATTGCATTCCGGGATTCCACTGGAAATAAGAGTTTTAAGGTCCCCTGAAACTCCCAAAAAGTACCAAACTTGGCATTCAACTTCAGCAGCATCTTCTAGTGATTTTGCCCCATCCCAAAGTATTCTTTGCATGGAAATAGTTTCGAAAATTGTGATTTTTGAAACAAATTGTTCTATTTTCATTGGAATAACATGTTTAAAATATTTCTATAACAAATGAAATGTATGTCCTAAATTTTCTGGGAATAGCATAGGTACCTATGAAATGCTCTTCATTCTAAACGACTTATGCATGACTAGTAAACCGCAAGAGATAGAATCTTACAACACAAACAGTATCCATTTTTCAAAATATTCCTTGTTATTGGTTTGAATTTTCAAATGTTTCTACTTCTCTCAATAGGAAGTCGCTGTTGTTTATGTCCCGGACACGCAAAGATGATGCAATCTCAAACTCAGCTCTTAAAGGAGTTAATTATCGCTTAATCCTTGATAAAGGATTATAGATTAAGTGTAGTATCCTACATTAATACTAAGGTAAATTAAAAATAAACAGGTGACTTTGAAACCAAAGTTTTCAGAAAATCATTGTTTCATTGTTAAATACAATTTTATACCTAATAAATTAACAAGTGCCATTTAAGAAAAAAAAATGTTTGAAACAAAAGTTTATCAAGGACTTTAAGAATATTTAAAATGTATACCACAGAGAGAGAGAGAGAGAGAGAGAGAGAGAGAGAGAGAGAGAGGGTGGAAGGGAAGTCATAACTTTAATTTAAAACAGTAGTAGATGGTATTTGGAACACATTTTGTATCTTAAGCTTTTGTCTCTGACCATTTCGTACAGAGATATTTTAGTTTTGTCGAAAACAAGCTGGCAACACTGCAGATTGTGTGGGTGTCACTTTCACTAGGTGAGTACATAAACAAACACGCTTCTACCGCTACCACGCGTCTTGAGAACATAAACGATACCGTGCCTTGACCTTCCATGTTTACTGTGCGAGTGTAGGCCAATCATAATCGTTAGCTCCCAAAAAGTTACACGAAAGCGGAAAGCGCCCGACCTGTTTACATTCACAAACCAGGTCAATTTCCTGACCAACCTCAACGCAACGTTGTCGGCTTACTGCACGTCTGAAAGAGCTACTCGGAGTATTCCTTCACGTCTTTTAAGTAATTATTTTGAAACCCTGTGTGATGTCCCATAATTACTACAGAAGCTATGTCAGAAATGATTACTCTCACATCTTACAAGTTACAAATTATCTTCGTACATACTTGTGGAATTAGGCATATAATATTTGGATCAAAAGCTTTATTTACGTAATCGACTGATCAAAGAACAAAATGCCATTTGACTTTTTTGTTTGCAATGCTTCTATGAAGCACGTATTAGAAGGAATGTTTGACTTACCTTCCAACTTGTGTGTGTGTGTGTGTGTGTGTGTGTGTGTGTGTGTGTGTGTGTGTGTGTGTGTGTGTGTGTGTGTGTGTGTGTGTGTTATTTTCTTTAACAAAAAGTCTCATTGACTAAAGATATTAAAGAGGCAAGAAATAATAAATTTTGAATAACGCTCTATTTAAATTCATTTACTTTTTATTTAAAATCAATTTTTATTGCTTTTATATATTGTGAAGTTTCAATTCAATTTAACGGTCAAAACACCTCTCCCATTTGCGGCTATATCTCCCACGAGAATAAAAAAGGTCAGCACTTAACTGTAGTGAGATCCATTTAAAAATTATAGCCAATATTCCATATTTTTGTTTACTCTGTACTTACCTACAGATAAAGCTTAGTTGAACGCCTCCTACTAACAAATTCCATTAGCAATTTTATTATTGAATGAGGTTTATTTTATTTATGACCTCCCTGCGGAGATTGGCGTGTTTATTTAATTAATATTCTGCTCTATTTATGCATGCAAAATTCAAATGTCATGCCGGAAGCCGGGGAAAAAAGAACCATTATCGTTTTTATGATTGTTTCTATGCCAGCTTTCTGCTACGGTGCCGCTAAACGCCATACTGTGAGCAATTTCAACAACATAAACTGTGAAGCTGATTGCTATCGAACGGGATGGCTCAGGCGATAACCTCTGTGGTCCACATTCGAGAGGTTGTGAATTCAAATCCCGTGAGCTGAACAGCCTGGGTTTTTTTCTTTTTTCGGGGTTTCCTTCAGTCATCAAGGTAAATATAGGATTGAATGTTTAATACCACGACCAAGAAACCTAACATATGCCTAAAGCAGCAGTAAAAATAAAAGTAGGTGGTAATAGCGAATGTTCTACCATCTATCCACAGATAATGAAAGCAGATAGACCGTGGAGGGTACCCTAATTCTGTTTCTTTTTTCACACTCAATTGTGCGTGTAAACTGTAATCTTTGCAATAAGATCTAGATGCCCCATTGTTGTCACAGAATTGTTCAACATAATTATTTGCCAGTATACCTACCTAACTTTCAAAGAAAATAACTTTCAGAAACTGAGCGACGATTATAATGTAAAATGTTCTTCACAAAGAACAATTTTATGAAATATATTTATTAATAAGCTCCATGAAGAATTTAAATCGCTTATTGGAAAAAAGAAAATTAGTAAAGGGTCTACTTTCATTTTTATTTCAAAATTTTCATTTTTTAAATATAATAATTTCATAGGATTCTTCCTTTATATTTTACCAGAAGAAAACATATACTAACAATTTGAAAATGTTATACTTTTAAATTTTGCATATTATTCCAAAAATTTAGTTTTTTACAACCAAAGATTATATTTGTGAAAGCTTAAAACCCTAAATCCAAAGTACACCTGATATGAAAAGGCTCTTCAGATCTCTTCATTTTACAGTACGTACTGAAAATATGAAAGAATTTGAACTTTATGGTGAACATTTTAAATTGGAAAAAAGTATAAAACAATGAATTAAGAGAAAATCGAATTTTGAAAATTCAATGCTATTTACATGCGTATTTGGACAATCTATTAAATTTCCTTAACCACGATTCCTCTGAAATTTTAATTCAGAAATCAGGTTTGAAGTATATGTGCACCAAAGTTTATGCATGTTGTAATTAGTTCTCAAGACTTAATGTTTTTATTAATTTGAAACTGTATTGAAAAATTGTTCTACACTAATCAACTCTTTTCTGTATAAAATTATATTTAAGACCCTTTAATAATATGTTAATAAATTGTAGACATGATTTTTAATTATATCATTCATTTGGCAATAAATAAATGTTACATATGATATTCCTCTTTCTTTTTTAATTTAAACAGTATCAGTCATTTTCACTTTCGCTACTATGTATGTACTTCCAGTAAGTAGAGAAAACACTAGTATTGTATTTCATCCAAAAATTCGGTACCAACATTTCATCGGAATGCATGTGTTAATACTTCCTGAATGAGTAAAAACGGCATTTTTTTAGGAAAAAGCTTATGCGAGTTTCAATGAGTGCTCTGTCTGTGAACAGCATAACTCAAAAACGAAAAGTCGATTAAATACCAAATTTGGTACTTCTCCAACCTCTTCCAAGAATACTACAAAAACATTTTCAAGAAAATTCCCTCACCCTAAACTTCCCTCTACATGGAATATTTTTCAAAACTTTCGATACTCTCTAAAATGGCTCTAACGATTTTAATTAAAATACCGTAGGTATGTTTAAGATATTTTCATAACAAATGAATTTTTCTAGGGATAGCCTCTAAAGTCCTCTTCATTTTGAATGACTTTTCATAACCGGTATACGTAACAGACAGACAGAATCTTACTAAACAAAAATGTGGATCTCATTAAAGCACAAATATATCAATTAACTTTTTAACAAGCCATTTCCGAGATATTCCTTGTTGTTGGTTGCATTTTCAAATAGACATGCTTTTCTCAGCAGAAGTCATTGTTGTCTTATTTTCTTATCCATGCAGAGAGAATGGAATTTCAAAGCCACCACATAGCGGCCAGCTTTAAAACATTTCACTATCGCTTAAAGCCTACTGTATTCGCACATTCCCATTGTACCTACAAGAAAAGTAGAATAAAACAATTTCTGCGAGTGTTTATCTCGCCTAATATGAAACAGAGGAATAAGCGTTTGTAAGAATAGTTTGTACAAGAGTAGAAAAACTCATATGAGTGCAACACATCACGCTTTTTTTTTTTTTTTTTTAAGTTACACCTTGGCTATGCAAAGGGAATGGAATTTCAAATGTATCACTGAGCCACCAGCTCTTAAATGATTTATTTGATTAACGCTTTACTCTACTTCTTCTATTCCCATTGCATCTAAAGAGAATATACAATAAAAACAAATGTGTATCTCGATTAACATGAGTTAGATAGAACATCAAACATTTGTAGAAGACTTTATGAAGAGTGGAGAAAGTTATGTGAGTACAGCGCATCAGATTTTATATCCTGTTATTTATAACAAGGTACATAACCATGGATTTGTACCGAAAACTATGTTGTGTGCAATAATTTGTAATTGAGGTTATAAATTGTGATGCTATTGCTTGTGCCGTTATTCTGCTTAAAAAGGCTTTTGTTGCATATACAGGCCCTCCTTCGTCTTTCTCTGCTTTTCTGCATACATTTAGTATTTGAAGATTGCTGAAGCCATCTCTTAAATAGTTTGTTCACTTTAATGTTGGGAGAACATTGTTTTTACTACGTAGTTAGCTTACAGGTAGACATTTAAATCACCAGGTTTATGACTTACTTACTCTGAAAGGTCAAACAGCTATAAAAGCTACATCCAACTGAAGGAGAAGGTTTGCAGTTTAATAACACCAGTATAAACATTTATGAATTTTGCCTTTTTTTCACAGATGGATATCCTTAAATGGCAAAACCGCTTGAGTCTGAGAATATTGTCATGCAAAATAAACGTTTTTGTTTCGAAATGTTATCGAAAATGCAACATTAAGTATCCGTAAATAAGACAAAAGCTTCTGTACTTTCTCTTAGGGGTTTAAAGCGAGCAAGACGGTGGGTTAACATTATAGCTTCTGCTTCTAGAGGCCGCAGGTTCAAACCTGGCGAAGGACGATGAATTTTCTCGGGCATAAAAAGCCTTAGTATGGCTTCCTTCGGAATGAAAGTAGATTTAAGTGGATTTAAGGCAGTTAAAAGAGCCTCAAACCTGATAAAGAGGCTTCTAAATAAAATTAAGCGGCCTTTCACGCCCAGTATGGATTGGGACGCTGAAAACCACAGCACTTGAAGAGCGTACTTTCGAGCTAGCTACCCTCTACTCTGTCGTGGCTCCTGGATCGGCCGCCCTCAAGCTCTTTTCACCTCGCTCCTCTCTGCCGGCACGCCTCGCGAGCGGCACAGCTACAAAAGCCGAGTCCACTGTGTTTAGCTTTGAAACGAAGCGAATTTTTCTTATCAAGAAGGCTTAACATCTTTATTGCGATGATTATAATACTGATTTACTTTTATAATCCAGAAATTATAATTTCATTGTCTTTACCGTCTCTGACTATTGTATAAATATTCATTTTAGTAAACTCATGCAAAAGCTTCCTTATCCGTTTTGTTAACAGAGCACGGTAACTATGACATGTGCCGTTTTATGAAATATTCCGGGTTTTCTTTTCTTTTGTTTTTCTTTTTTAATATACACTTTTAAATAGAGAATTAGTGTGAAGTTTAAAATTTAATCACAATGGTAGTGCATATAAAAATTAATAATTACTGTTTTCTTTTATTTTCATCAAATTTTACTATATACAAAGTACAAATTGAGCTTATAAATGTTGAATGAATTATGTCTAACTCGTCTCAGATATTCCTTAATCTGGAACTTTATTATATTTCTGTTATTAAAAATTAATGTACAGAAATTATTCTACTGTATTTTTTTTCCGTAGAAGACAACTGCTTTGTGCAAAACACTGACATTTGTTGACCGTCATATATTATAGAAAACAACTTAAAATCAATACTTAATATTTTAAAATATTTCCAGATAAATTTTTGGCTCCTTAATATTTGAAACCCTCCTAAAATTTTAACCGTGCAAATTATAAATATTTTACACAAATTATTTTGAGTAGCGGAAAAATTGAAAACTTTGACTTCAAACATTCTACCTTAAATGAGCTTTTGGAGGTTATAAAATGATTGATATAAATATAATAATTATGTAGCATAAAATGTATAAAGTGTAATTAGGATAAAAAATCTGATGTGTTGCACTCACATGACTTTCTCGCAGAAATTGCTTTATTACACATTCCCTGGTACGTGCAAAGGGGTTAGAGAATACATTAGGCTTTGAGCGTATTGTATTCAAATCTTTTAAGAAGTGATGGCTATGTGGTGGCTTTGAAATGGATTTGCATGGCCAGAGAGAGAGAGAGAGAGAGAGAGAGAGAGAGGGAAGGAATAACGAGTTCCCATTTCATAGAAGCATGCACAGTTTAAATGCAAATCAATAACAAGAAATGCCTCAGAAATGGTTAAGTCCATAAAAACAGTATTTGTCATAAATTGTGCCTTAACGAGACCTACCTTTTTGTATAGAAATAATTCGTACTGTTGACGATATACCAATTATGCAAATGTCATTTGGAATGAAGAGGCTTTCAGAGTCTATTCCCAGAAAATTCAATTTAGGTGTGTATACCTACAATTTCATTTGTTATGAAATATAAACAACAGCCATTTTTTCAAATGGTCTTCTCCAAATGTAAACGATAGTTTAATAAGGGGGATTTTTTCTTTTAAATCCTGGTGTTTAACGAACTTTCTAGTTATCTTATTCGCAGACAGAAACGTACGCAGACGTTTTTCTAAACTTTTTTTATATTCATGGGGTCTCAAAACGTTAAATTCCGGTGAAATCTCGGTATCGAATTTTGGGTGGAATACAATACTTCATCCACTTACTATAAGTGTAACTGTGCGTGGTGGCCCGCAACTCGCATTCGGTAGGTCCCGTGTTCGATCCCCAGCGACCGCGCACTCTGACTTAGATGTATCTTGGTTTCCCCACGTCACTTAGCCGAATACTAGGATGTTTCATTCCATGTTTCCTAATTTAATTTCCCTTATCATATTTTAGGTATGGTTGTCAGCGCGATGGTTCATGTAGCTGCGGTTGCTTGCGCTTTGTAAACCTCCCCTGACACCGTTTGTACCTCCGTGGCAATGCTCAGGCCTCTAGGATCGCTTCGAGTAGTGGTGAGGAGGTCCAGGCAGTGTCCAACTGTTAGGCACCTTTGCACGTCTCTGTGGCACTGTTCCTCCCCGCCCTCTGCCAGGCTTGTGGTCTCCTTTCACCTCATTCTCTCCCTCCCGGGGAGTAGCAGCCTATAGTAGATCCATACCGGGTAACAGTGGCGAGGTGTCCCCCTCCGTCCAATACTTCATATTTATGAGTGCATACATAGCAGCGAAGGAAATTAAAATCGAAATCTTGGCCAGTTTTTACTCAATTTTACCGGTGCATTGTTTTAAAAGCAAACTTTAATCACATTTGTATTTTGGAGCAGCCCCTGGTCGAGTAAGTTAGACCGCTTGACTCGCCTGGGCTTGATCCCAGGGGCTGCAGCCGACATTTCTGGAGAAGTGGCGCGAGGTTTAAACAGACTCCCTCCAGGACTCTGTTTCCCCCTGACAGTCGTTCCACCATTTGCTCCTTTCTCATCCTTATAACCGGTGTAATGTAGTCCGTCTGAGTAAAATTGAAATTAAGCTTTATTTATGGACGCCATTTAACTGCTATGGTTGTCAGCGACTTATTCTATATTGGACATGAAAGATCGCTTAATTTGTCTCAGAGGCCAACATTATTTTCTTTTTTTAATGTGCTGTAAATCTACGATGGTCGCGCCGTAGCCCAGTAGTTAGACCATTCGCTTCTCACCAAAGCGACCCGGATTCGATCCCAGGTAACCGCATGTGGAATTCGTGGTGGGTGAAGCGGCGCTGGGGAGGGCTTCCTCCGGGTTCTCTGGTTTCCCCCGCCACCTCATTCCACTGGTGCTCCATCTTCATTCCATGTATCATCAGTGTCACCGCCTGCGGTGCCGTAGAAGTAAAAGCGGGCGTTCAACACTACACAAAAAAGAAATCTACAACACGGGGCCATAGGCTTTACTTCCCTTCCGAATAAAGCCATGCTAAGGATTCTTACCTCCAGCAAGCTGTACAAAATTCTGTCAAACGTCAAACTACGCACGGTTTTTTTCTTGCCTTTCAACAACTTCTGCATGCGCAAGCATATTCGGCTGCCGCAGAAACAATTGGTTCGTCATTTGGTTTGGTTTATTGAACTGTTTAATACCTGGTTATTGTTGAAAAGTTATTTAGGCAACGAGTTTATAGAACGTGACGTAGTTTTGAACACGCAAGAAAGTTTAAGAACGAGCCGCCAGAGGAGTTCTTAAGCCTCGAAAGTTAAAAAAAGCTTTCTATTAAAGTTGCATACATAATTGCTTTGGCCACCTACCTCAATGTTATATGATTCCGTTCGTAGATTGTCATTTTTAAGTATGGGAGATGCAACACGAAGGTCTCCTTATAATTAGCGGTGGAGTTAGTAAGAATCGATTTAGTAAAAACCGCGTTGCTTGAGCCCGTTGCCGTGGAAATACTTGTAAATAAATTAAGTTCTGGGATATTAGTTTGTAGGCTGAGGTCTACTAGGCTCCTTTTCCCCAGACGTTTCGTCTGCACCTACGGCAGACATCTTCAGTGTTAGTAGCGTGTTCGAAGTGTTTTCATGGAAGTCCCGACGACGACACGTCTGTCTGTCTGTCTGTCTGTCTGTCTGTCTGTCTGTCTGTCTGTCTGTTTGTGGACAGCATAACTCATTGTCAGAAACGAAAACTCGGTTAAATGCCAAATTTGGTATTCAGGTGTCTTCCAAGTAACCGAACGGGATGGCTCAGGCGGTAACGTTGCGGGTTCGACCCCAGTAGCCGACCTTCCCGACACAAGGTTTTTTTTTCGGAGGTTTAACCTGGTCGCCAGACGAATGCTGGGAATTCTTCCAATTTCCTGTCCTCTATTTCGTTACATTAATAATTTCATTTCAGCCCTCATCCCGTTTGGTTCCTCTCAGGGTTGGAAGCGTCGGTGCGCATCGCGTCAGCAGCACGCCAGGAGGAGCAGATGCGCTCTGGAAATTTCGTCCCCCGAATTGGAAGATGAGTCTGCTGGGTTTCATGGATGGTACACGCCCAAGGGGGGGAGGCAGCCGGTTTCCCAGTCCCGCGCCCCCCTTGAGAGTACGAACCCGAAGATGAGGGAGAGAAACCGGGCTGGAAAATGTAGGGGTCCTGCCCTCTGCTCTGTCGTGGCAACTTTGAATTCATTCGCTTCATCCATCCTCGCCTTTCGGTCGAGGTGCTAAGCCCCCCTCAGCAAGTTGTTATTGAGTCAAGTCATCTTCCAAGAATCAGACACGAAGATTTTTAGGAAATCATCCTACCCCATATCACCATTTACATGGAAAATGTTTCGAAAATTTCAATGTTTTAAAAAACGTCTTTTACGAATTTGATTAAAATACCACATATTTAACATATTTTCATGATAAAATATGAAACTATATCTTTCTCCTAAGTCCTCTTTATTCTAAACTACTTTTGCATAACGATAATAAATGCTAAAAAAAACCAAAATCTTACTCATAAAAATTGTAGATACAAATTATGTCATATTCCGCGTTGTTGGTTTGAATTTTGAAATAGTTACAGTTTCCTCAAATAGGAAGCCGTTTTCTTTCTTTTTCCTGGTCATGCAAAGAGAGCGGGATTTTAAAGTCCTCTCATAACCACCAGCTCTTAAAACATTTGAATATCACTTAAGCTCCTGTATTCCCCAATTCCCATTGTAGTTACAAGGAAATTTGTGACCAGACACTTTCTGTAATTGTTTATTTCGTTTAACAAGAAGAGAAGAATTAGCGTTTGTATGAATAGTTTGAACAAGAGGAGAAAGTTGTGTGAGCGCTACACATGAGATATTTTTTTCTTCTTGTGTTGTTATTTCCTGAACAAGGAAGGGGAGAGTTAGTTTTTCATTTTCAGCTGTCTTTTGTTTGTTATTAACTATTAGTACCTAGCTGGTAGGGAAATAGTTCTGTTTTCTCTCGTTGTAATAGTCAGTCAAGGAGTTGTGTAGTGAAATAAAATACACACACACGCACGCGCGCACACACACACACACACACACACACACACACACACACACACACAGAGGTGATCATATTGGCCCAACTCCGTGCCGTGGGGATAGCGTGTTCGCCTAACGCTCAAGAGGTCCCGATTTCAATCTCTATTAGAGTGAGTTAATCCGGTTAATGTATTTTTCGGGTTTTCCCCCTTATCTTTAAACGATGAACATGTGTAACTTTAAGCTCTATGGACCCCGGGCTCATTTGAGCATTTTTTTCAGCCATGTCCTTCATTCATTGTCTGATACGACATACTCGATTAAAAGATGCCAGACTTAAATGTAAAATAACTATTATTTAATCGGTTTTTTAATGTGTAGTATATCCTCCAATAACTTTTCTCCATTCTTCTCTGTTGCTGCAGTGTTCATTTTCCAAATTCAATCTCTCCATTGCCTGTGTGATATCCTTGAAGATCGTCTTCTCTTCCTATTTTTAGGGCTACCCGTTCCAATACATTTTTCGGTATTCTATCTTCAGGCATTCTTCTTACACGTCTATACCATTTCAGTTGCTTGAATCTAATCTCATCCAATATTGTCCATTTTACTCCCATAAAATTCCCAATGACGTTTCTTTTCTTCTCGAAATTCTCGCTTCTCGTCTCTATGTTTCGTTGCTGATATTTTTGTCCCATAGAATTCCATTTAGTATTGAAATTACGTATTTCCCCTTACTATTTTTGTGTTTAATTCTTGATCATATTTTCCATTATTATTTATTTTAACCCCTAAATATTATATTTCATAGCAACATTTAATTTTATTTATTCCTTCCACTTCTAAATCCTCTTTTCTGTGTCCAATCGCCAAATATTTGGATGTGTTGATAATTAATCACCATTTATTGTACTCTTCTAGTAATTTTCTAATCATATATTCCCTACCTTCTTGATCTCTGTCATCAGCAAAGTGAAAGGTGTAAATCACTCAATTATTTGCAGTGTGAATTCCCATTTTAGGACACTCCAAATCTTTAATGCTTCATGTATGTAAATTTTAAATAATGTGAAAGGCGACATTTTCGTCGTAAGCCTTTGGTTACCACAAAACCTTTACATGTTTTTAATCCAATTTCTATCTTAATGTAGAGTTTTTACATAATTCTTGAATTGCTTTTATTCTCCTTTCATTTATTTTCAAATTCTTCAGTGCCGTCCAAATTTTGTTAAATAGAACATTATCGTAAGTTTTTTCTATATGAATAAAAGTTATGTACAAACTTTCTCCATAGTGAATTTTTTTTCTATCATCTGGTCAAGAGCAAATAAATTATTAATTGAACGGCCAGCTCTGAATTCTGCTTATCTTTCTATTTTCATTTGATATGCAAAGAGTGTTCTTTATATTCTTCCATATAATTTATTCATTGGTTACAGTAATCCCTCTATAGTTGGAACAAGTATCTTTTGTATCCTATTTTCCAATCATCTGAAATGTTCTCTCCGTTTTATTGCGTAAAAGAAAAAAAATAATAACAACAATAACAACAATAATATACTTATGGAAAACTTATAATCTGGAAACATCGGATTGTGTTCGCCGAATGTCCTCGATTATTTACTATTGTTACGTTGGTAATGTTTGAGCACCGGAAAGACTCACAGGAAATAAGGCAGGTAAGATTACCCTGAGTACTTCGTGTCATTTCATTTCAGTGCACGACAGAGAAGAAGCATGGTGTTTCGTTTGTCAGCTGTCGCTTTTGTGAGTAATCCGCATTCGAGGGATAATTAAAAGGGTCGTAAAAAGTCGCGCGAATGGGACTTAATATCACATTCCAACTTAAATAGGCATTTAACCTTCTCTACTACGTTCTTACAGTTAAGTAGAGGAAGTATTGTATTTCAATCAGAAGTTCCATACCGCGATTTCACAGAAAATACGCCTTTAAAGGCCCACTTTTCTCAAATAAAAAGTCGTTATTTTTTATTACTCTCTACTACGTTTAGTAGAGGAAGTATTGTATTCCATCCAAAAATTCGATGTCCAGATTTCACCGGAAATATATGTTTTGAGACGCCATGAAAAAAAAAAAAAAAAAAAAGAAAAAAGAAAAAAGAAAAGAAAAGAAAAAAGAAAAAAAAAAAGCATTTTTAGAAAAAGGTCCGCGCGTGTGTGTATGTGTGTGTCGGTCTGCGGACAGCATAACTCAAAAACGAAAAGTTGGTTAAAAACCAAAGTTGGTATTTAAGTTTAATGTCTTTCAAGGATGTAACACGAAGATTTTGAAGAAAATCTAAACTACCCTTTACATGGAAAATTTTTCGAAAATTTTTATTTTCTTGAAAATGGCTCTAACGATTTTGATTAAAATGCCTTATGTTTGAGATATTTTTATGACAAATGAAATGTATATCTTGAATTTTCTGGCTATAGCCCATGTAGTTCTATTTACTCTAGATGACTTTTACATAACTGGTAAACCGTAAGAGATAGACCAAATCTTACTGTACAAAAAAATGTAGATCTTGCCAAAACACACAATTTATGTCCAAATACATTTTTTTGTAGAGTGAACCATTTCGGAGATATTTCTTGATAAGTTTTGGAGAACTTACACTTCTGTGAAATGGAACATCGTTACTCATGTTTTATGTGTTAACAGTGCAAAGAGAACAGAATTTGAAAGCTTTAAAAGATTATCACTCAAAGCCTACTATATTCCCATATTCCTCTTGCACCTACAAGAAAACAAACGAGATAATTTCTGCAAATGTTTATATCAACTAACACGAAGAACATAGGGGAATAAGAGTTGTAAGAATGGTTAGTACAAGAGTAGAGAAAGTCATGTGAGTGCAACACATCAGATTTTTTTGACTATGCAAAGAGAACGGAATTTCAGTCATTACATAGCAACCAGCTTTTGATTATCGCTTAAAGCTTTCTGTATTCCCTAAATACCTACAAAAAATTGTTACCCCTAGCAGTAGCAAAGAAGGAGGGGAAGGGGTAATTCATACCTACCTTCAGTAATTTTTTAAATTGTTTTTTATGTCTTTTTACTTTTTTGATTAAAGGCATGCAGTTAATAGCTATTGTCAATCACTGTTTCTATTATTGAATTGCGTAACTGTTTCAAGGTTATCATTGTTGTTTTTGAGAAACAATGAAATGTCAAGGTGGTTATCAAGTCAGTATAATGTAATTCATGTACGTAAAAAAGTAAAAAGAAATAGTTAAACAATGTTAAATATTAGGTTTATAAACATGACAACATATAATGTTCAATTTTAAAATAAATTTGTTCTAAAAATTGCTCAGACATATTGTTTCCAGAGGTGGTCACAAAACACCCCCGCCGCCACCCCCCCCCCCCCCCCTGCCCGTTGGTAGTATAAGTTCTGCATTAAGGATTGGCATAGAATGTAGCATCATATTTGTCATCTTGTATTAAAGGTGGATTGGTATTCAGAAGAAAAAGTATTGATGTTTTAAAGAATTTGCTTTCAAAAGACCTGCAGCGAAAGTCTCAAAAGAGATATTGATTCTGCAATGTTTAGTGTAGGTAGTTCAGAAGCATTTGTAAATGCAAACAAATATGGCAAAATATTTTACGGTGCAATCTCTTTCTTAAAGAAGAAATAAATGACAATATTCTTCAAGGATGATTCAATGTTAAGATACGGAAAAACAAAATCTTCAGTGAAGATTCTGCACCATGAGTTAAACAATCACGTTCATCTTGTAAATATCATTACAACAAATGAAAATAAAAAAAAAAAATAATAAAAAAAAAACATCGTGCCCATTTTCAGTGCAAATTATAAAATTCCAAGAAAAGGAATGTGCTTTCAGACACACATATGCAATATGTATGTGAAGTTGGAGAAAAATGAATGCATAAGTTGAATGAAAATTGATTTATTTTGGAAAAATTTTTGCCTCTATTTTGGTCATCTTAGTGAACATTTTGGAGAGGTTTGTTAACTGCAATCTTTGATTCTGATCAACAATAAGAATAATCCGGTTGTAAAGACCCCCAAAAGATGTGGGGACGGGTAATCGATGTGTTCAAGTATCAAAATATAGGAGTGTCATTTCATATTTTCAATTAAATAGTTATTTAGACAGGGTAGTTCATCGATCATGCTTTATTCAGAACTGTTTCCAGATAGGCAACAGACTTGCTTACTCAAAAGTTTCAAGCCCATTTTTGTGAGCAATGAGCTGAAATGAAAACAGCAATATATTTTCAAACGTGTAGTTGTCACACCAAAATAAACTTCAACCTTTGTAAGTTAAACATACTACAGCGAATATTTTGGAAACGGCTAATGTTAAGAAAAAGTCAGAAGCGAGTTATACGTTTTCCCACTATAATTCGATCTCTTGTGTTTTCTCGGTAAAACAAATTTGAGTAGGAATGAAGCGGACTTAATTCATGATACAAATATTATAAATGTATGGAATTTTAATAAAAATCGCTATTGTAGTTTTTAAAGGAAAAATAAAAAGCAAAAAGAATGATGTAAAGCGTTATATCGTATTTATATATGAACTTAGGTATTTTGTTTTTAACTTGTTCGCCCCCCCCCCGCCAACACCAACACACACACACACGCGCACGCACACACACACACACACACACACACACACACACACACACACACACACACACACACACACAACGGGGTTTTCTGTGTTCAAAAATACTCAAAGGTTCCAGAAAATGTTATGTAAAGTGCAATACTCCCTTTTTCCCCAGCAAAAGAGAAATTAAAAAGGAAGAAAGAAGTAAATAAATATCTTTAAATCAGAAAACCGGATGTTAAGAGAAAAGTGGAACTGTAATATTTTTAAATGGCTGTTTTGTTGACCTTGGCAAAAGTTGGTGACTGAGCAGAAATTGCCTGAAAATGCAAACTTTTGGGGACACTGTAAAGATTGGCTACAGACACCGAGGTGTCAATGGATTGGGAAGGTCGCGTGTTCGACACTTACCGGAACGCTTGCTTCCACCTTTACTTTTGGATTTCCTGGGGTAGATGATGCCGATCTTGCTCTGTCCACAGCCCATTTCAGTCAGTGGCGACCCATCGTATCATCACACCTCACGTGTCTATCACCAAACACATCACAAACACTTCACCAACACAGAACACAGATTCCTGCCATCCGTTCTTGAAGGGAGCACAGCACTTACTGCAGGCCAGGCAGCACACCGCACAGCGAGCAGGTCTACCAACTTCCCCTCTCCGGGCTCCCAGCCGGTCGACCTAACGTCCTTTAACCGTACGTACACCCAGGTATTCGAACCCGGGCCTCCACTTACGCTACCTACACCAAGTATTACCTTCTACTGAACAACTCCCTATAGAAATTTCACCTTAAATGCATGCTTTGAGCTCCCCTAAGTAAAACCTATTTTAGAAAAACCTTATATATTACACTCACACTACTTTTTCTAGTCACTTTTGTATAAACTATTTTTATTAATGCTTATTCTTCTATCTGTTTTATGTTAATCGAAATAAACATTCATTGAAATATTTTATTACATATTTTCTTGCAGGTGCAATGGGAATAGGAGAATGCAGCAGATGTGATAGTCAAATATTTTAAGAGCCGGTCGCTATGTGGTGGCTTTGACTTCCGTTGTCCTTGCATGACTAAGAGGCGAAAAAGAGTGACGAATTCCCATTTAACAGAACTGTATTCGAAAACTGAAACCAGTAACAAGGAATATCTCAGAAATGGTGTGTGCTTTTTTGCGGAGTAAGATTTGATCTATTTCTTGCTTATACAAATATCATTCCTAACAAAGAGGACTTCAGGGGCTATTCCCAGAAAATCCAAGATATATATAATTTAATCCGAATTATTAGAGCCGTTATTGAGAAAAACAAAGTTCTCCAAATGTTTGTCTATCTTTTTACCAGTTATGTAAATGTCATTCATAACGAATAGGACTCCAGAAGTCATTCCCAGAAAATCCAAGATATACATTTCATTTTTAGGAAATATCTTAAACATATAATTAATTTAATGAAAATAATTAGAGCCCTTTTTGAGAAAAAACGTTTTCCATGTAAAGAATGGTTTATCAAGGTGTTTTCCTTTTTTAAATCTCTCTAACGCATTCTTGGAAGATGTTGAACTTGAATACCATGTTTGGTGTTTAATACTTTAATACTTTTCGTTTCCTGCTCACAAACTCACACCATTTTCTAAAAATAATTTTGTATTTTATTATTTTTTTTTTAATTCAGGGAGTCTCAAAACATGCATTTCCGGTGAAATCTCGGTAGTTATTGAATTTTTTGTTAGAATACGATGTTTCCTCTACTTACTGTAGAAAGGTACTTAGCACGGAAAGTGAAAAACCCAATGTGTTGCATTCACAAGATTTTCTCTTGTCATTCTTTTATATAAGATTCTTGCTAAAGTTTGTTCCTTTGTCTACTTTTTTATTCCTCTATTTTACATCGCTTTAACTACGAAATAATGTCTTCATATGCCGACTGATCTGTTGGACACCTCGGTATGTGTGCGACTCGCATTCAGGAGGTCGCGGGTTTGACCCCGTCGACCGTGCACTCTGATTTGGTTTTCGTGGTTTGCCCTTGTCTCCAGCTCTGACGTGAACACAAGGTAAATTTCACCGAGGTAACTGGTTAGACGCAATAGACGCAATACCCCCGGCCCACAAGGTATCCCGAAATTGCACTGCATGTGTATACTTTTGTATGACTGTTCGTGTATTTAGCTCAAATCCAATAGCTACTCTGGAACTCAATGCACGTATACAAACCAACTAACCTCGTGTAACACTGCACGCACTGTCACTTTCAGCAAGTCTGTCCTTCACGATTACTAACACAGCCCATAACCACACCAACCAACACTCAATTTGGGTCCTGCTCACACTTCGGCATGTGTGGCACTCACACACATTCGCACCGCAAGTAACAATGACTGTCCGTTACTAAACGGGGTGCTCAGCAGAGCCATGCACTGCACAACAAGCACCCTCTTGTTCTTGCACGTTACGCATGGTTGGTCTACAGCATGTTCATGGGGAGACAATCTGCTCATCAGGGCGGCGGGTGCAGGGTTGTCCTTTATAATAAAAAAAAAAAAAAAATAAATAAATAAAAAATTAAAAAAAAATAAAAAAAAATTAAAAAAAAAAAACTCTTACTCTCATACCAAGGATTCCTTTTCGTCATCCATTTCCTTTCAAGTGTGCTTCTAGGCTCGTGGAACATGGCGGTGTCGGATAAATGGCGCGTATGCTTGCGCTCTATAAGTACCTTGAGATGGAGTTGAGGTTACTGAGCTCAGGGAAGGGGTTTATTGAGATCCGGCACCAGTATTATTGGCGACTATGCGGCGGAACCTGTCGCCGGAATGAAGATCTTTCGGCACCTGTTAAAGACTTCTGCGTGTCTCTGTGACTTGTCTGCCTGCGACCCGCGGACTCCTGTGCTGTTCCCTCACTTCATCCTGGCGAGTTTTGGCCCAATATATCTGCGAAGATAGCAGAGCGTAAAACGTCCCCCTCTGTTTCCCATAGGGGGTTTCGGTCCCTTCAGTTGCTGTGGTACCATGACGGACCAAGGCATAGAGGTATGTTTTAGGCGTGGCGAATGGCGGAAAGTTGCACAGTGGTTTATGGTCGAGTTCACTTGTGTATTTGGGGTCTTAGTATCTCTCCGACTTCTGTGCCTTATCAGCAGTCTCTTGTTTATGAAACCGAGACGTTACCCCGACCATCAATTTGCATGACGTCACTCGCGCAGATCCTATCAAGGTCATTCTCCGTGTCTAAAAAGTACCTCTGTGCTTCTGGCGTTACTAGAAGTGCGTCGGGCCAAACATTCGAGCCCCTCCCGTATGGGATTTGTTCGGATTGAGTTGGTCTCGGCGGAGCAGTAGTTCCCATACCCATGGGAGATCGAGCACGTCTAGGCGGTAATGCCCTGGCGAAGTTGTGAGACACTTCAGTGTCTCCGGTACTAACCTGGAGAGCTACTAGCTGGTATGCTAGGCATCCGGCAGCCCGACCGGGCAGTCTTCCCCTATGGGTTGACACGTATAAGTGGCGTATCCACTTCCGACCCTATGTAATAACGGAGGGGGGGGGGGTCTTTTTAGTAACCTAGCTATTGCACTAATGAAAAGACCTACGGAGGGGAGCGGCATTCGGTTCCTGCCTTTCCCTGATTGAAGAGGAGGAGTTTCGACTACTGGTAGACCCTCGCCCTCACCTGTCTCCCTCCGTTGTCTACCCTTTACTCTTTAGTATAGGTAAATAGAGAGAGAGAGAGAGAGAGAGAGAGAGAGAGAGAGAGAGACAGAAAGAGAGATAGCTCGTAAGAGAGCCACAGAGATAATTGAGCTTTAATTTAAGAATACTTCTTCCAGAGATGCGACAGAAAGATCTAAAACGAAAAAACCTCTACCCCAAAGTACCCTTTACGTGGAACATTTCTCAAAAAATGTCTCAAACGATTTTGATTAAAATTCCATATTTTTAGGAGAATTACATGATAGATTAAATATAAATCTTCAATTTTCTGGGAGTAGCTTATGAAATCCTCTTCATTCGGAAGCAATTACTGTGTGCAGCTTTGTGTAACTGGTAAACGTTAAGAGATAAACAAAAACGTACTGCACAAAAAATATAGAAATTATTAACATATACAATTTATTTCAAATAACCTTTCTTTTGTGGTATCAGCCATTTACGAGATATCCGTTATCATTCCTTCGAATTTTTCAGTATTTTTATCATACATAAGGTGGTGTCGCTGTTTAGTTGTTTTTCGTGATTCCTATGGAAAGAGTTGAAATTTCAAGGTCACTAGCTTTTAGACATGACTATCGTTTCAGTTTCCTGTGTTCCTCTTGTATCTACAACGAACTGTGCATGGGCGTCGCGAAGGGGAGGCAAGGGGGGGGGGGCCGCGGCCTCCCCCCCCCCCTGGAAGATGGTCAGCTTAATATGCAATCAATTACTGATTATTAAACTACTATTTTAAAAGATCAATTTTTATTTAGCACAAATTAATATGGTTATATGTAACAAATATTATAAATTTTGACAATAAAATAATGAATTAATATTATCTAATTGCAAATTTCAAACATGTGCCCCCCCCTGGAAAAATGTCTGCCGACGCTCATGAAACTGTGATGAAAATATTTCGGTAAACGTTTATCTTCATTAACATAGTAGGCAGAAAAATAAGTTTTAGCTACAATAGTGTGTAGGAATTGTATAAAATAAACAACAGTGGGTAGAGAAAGTAATGCGAGTGCAACACATGTGTTTATTTTTCATTAACGGTCCATAGTGTTATTATAAATGACTGAAGCGATTTCTCAGGTTTGCTGTAGCCTTAGGGCTTTTTTGTCGTTGATTTTTGAAGGGGAACGTAACACAAAAATCACGTTTCTTCTTAAATGAAGGATATGGCCTTTAAAATGCAGAGGTAAGCTTGTATTTTTACTAGGCGATACCGTTATCGCTGTGCGAGCGATGAAATAAACACATACGTCATCCACCCCATCCATGCGCTGCAGGCACGTGGAATTTCACAACTCGAATACTATAAAATGCCTCAATGTTGTCCAATGGCTGAAATGTGAGAAGCGAAACACAAAGAAATTCACCTTCATTCGCTTCCAAATAGAGACAAACCTCCCAAAAGATAAAATATGGTTAGAATTTTGTAAAAGAAAAGATTTTTTGTCTGGTCCCAGTACTCGTTTATGTACCCTCCATTTTAAGGGCACAGATTCTGAACAGACAAGTTATCAAATCTGATGTGTTGCACTCATATGACTCTCTCTACTCATGTACTAACCATTCTTACAAACTGTTATTCCTTATTCCTATATTTTCTTCGTGTTAGATGAGATAAACATTTGCAGAAATTGTCTTAATGTTTATCTTCTTGTGAGTACAAGGAGAATATGGGAATACAGTAGGCTTTGAGTGATAGTCAAATCTTTTAAAGCTTTCACATTTCGTTCTCTTTATACGCTTAACATATAAAAAAATGAATAACGATGTTCCACTTGACATAAGTATAAGCTCTCCAAAACTCAAACAAATAACCTGGAATATTTCCGAAATGGTTCACTCTACAAAAAATTTATTCAGACATAAACTGTGTGATTTAGAAAGATCAACTTTTTTGTAGAGTAAGATTTTGTCTATCTTTTACGGTTTACCAGTTATGCAAAAGTTATCCAGAGTAAATAGGACTTCATGGGCTATAGCTAGAAAATTCAAGGTAAACATTTCACTTGTCATACAAATATCTCAAACATATGACATTTTAGTCAAAGTCGTTAGAGCCATTTTCAAGAAAATCAAAATTTTCGAAAAATTTTCCACCTAAAGGGTAGTTTAGGGTGGAACAACTTTCTTCAAAATCTTCGTGTTGCATCCTTGAAAGATATTAAAGTTAAATACCAACTTTGGTCTTTAACCGACTTTTCATTTTTTGAGTTATGCTGTCCACAGACTGAAATAGACACAGACACACACACGGACCTTTTTCTAAAAATGCTTTTTTTTTTTTTTTTTTTATTCAACGGACCTCAAAAAATATATTTCCGGTGAAATTTCCACATCGAATTTTTGGGCGGAATGCAATACTTTATTTTACGTAGTAGAGAAAGTAAAAAGCAGCTTATATCGGATGAAAATTTCAGAGCACCCTCATTAAAATTTGGAACTATTCCTATTATAAGAAAAAATTATACTTTCCAGATATCATGTTCTACTAAGAATTGATCTTTCGCCATCTTTATCCTAGATCAAACGACAAAGAACAGAACGATATGAGGCTAGAAATCATAAAAGCTGTTTTCGAGTTACGTGATAGTGTTACTTGCAGTAAGACCAACAATGAAGGCGATGATGATAAAAGTAGTGAAAGAGATTTCAGAATAGAATGTGATGGAAAAAAAAAAAAAAAAAAAAAAAAAAAAAAAAAAAAAAAAAAAAAAAACAAGAATTCGGGAGTACAATGTGAACTAGGTACTGAAACGTAAGGAAATATACCTATATTGTTGGAAACTGAAAATATCCACGAAAAGGATGAAGATCAGGAGAAGTGGAATGAAAATGTTTTCGAACCTGATACTACAGATTTTAATACAAGTGATAACGAGGAGGAGGAACAAGAAGAAGGAGAAGGAGGAGAAGGAGAGTATTTCATCATGCATGGAAATGCAGCTACAGCTGAATATTTCATTGTTGGTTGGACATCTCATATGCTAAAACAGTATGTTACTGTGGTAATATATTCACTGGGAACTCGCAAAATTTATCAGGAAAGAAACCGGAAGGAAATGCTTTAATAGCAAGTTGTTTATTATTATTATCTGGTAGGCATATTGCTCCAGCAATTTAGGTCATTCTGCAAATCACTGGGTTTGGCCATGTTTTCAAATGCTACGTTTGATAAGCACCAGTCATTTGAGCATTTTAGGTTCAAGAAAAACTAAGTTGCATTTATTAAAAGGTTGTGGTATACCAATATGGTGGCAGAAATGGGCAGTATGACTCCCCAGGATTTTCCAAATATTTAGTCTACTCTGTCATGGATTTAAATTCCAGCAAAATTACTGATTTCGAACTTCTTCAAAGGTTTACGTAAGCTTCGGCGACCACTGTCCATAATAAGTTTTTCCGGGGAAGGCCATAGTAGGGTGAAACGTTGACAACAACAACACAACCAAGACGCGGCCTTCCCCTGAAAAACTTATTATTATTCTTCAAAGATGTGTGGTGAAAGGCGATTTGGAAAAGGCCGTTTACATTATCCTAGGCTTGTGAAACAGTTGAAGTTTTTCTCGTTGATAGACATAAAGAAGTAAAATACCCGTTAAAAACTCAGTATCCGAAAGTAAAACATGGATTTGGCGATGGCATTTGTACAAAAGTCTACTAAAAATTAAAATGGTAGAAAAACAATACCCAGAGCTGATGCCATGGAACGCCAGAATAAAAAACAGTTTGTGGTGGGCTGCACAAAAATAGTGAAAACGGTACCACATTAATTGAAAAAATCACACATATTCTTCATCATATAAAAATGAACATAAATGGTTATAAAATGGTGTATGGAAGCTTAGTGAACATGATAAATTGTTGCAAGAAGACCAAAGGAATAAATTATGGATTAAAGACGAATTAAACGCTTATCATGCTCTGAAGAAAATTATAGAAAGTTATTCAACGTTACATACGGCAGTTGTAAAGTTATCACAGACTTCATCTCAGATTTACTCAAAAAAGAATATAGTTTTCATATAATAACCTTCGACTTACACCAGTGAATGGAACCAACACAATCTTCGGTGTTCACGCTGTCCTGAGAAATGGTTTGAATTTTCAAAATCGCTCTTTTTGGTTCAAACTGATAAGGGCGGATGCCACGTTCACTCATTTTCAAAGAAGATATTGGACTGCTGTTTATCATTAAGTAGGTAGTAAAGCATGAACCTTGTTAAGTCATTTAAAACACGTCTTGTCTGAATTCAGTGGAGTTCATGACGTGACGCATAAAATCTACCACTGCAAGTAACATGAGAACCATCACCTTGGGACGGTGAAACTGCCTGCGTTTCTATCTATTCTTGACCGAAAATTAATGTTGCGAATGAAATATTTATTTTTGTGTTGCGTTGCCCTTTAACATGTTTAATATCAAACACACCCAAATTGGCTCCCACATTCATACTTGCAGACTTCATAGGGATAGCGAACTTTTCTGGTTTCCCAGCCGGGAATCGAGAATCGAGCCCTAGAAGTCTGGGTTGAGAAGCCAGAACGTTGGCCATTCGACTACAGAGGTTGAAATATTGTCACAGAATCTGATTCCACAGGTACCAAGTCGATAACCAAGCCCCCTCTACCCCCATGCTCCTGTCAATCTGTTCAAAAGCACTGTTTATGCGAGCTGCCTGTTCTGGTGGCCATGTTGATAGACTAGGCTTAAACACTGAATCTTTCACATGACCCCACACAAAAAGTCGCATGGGATTAGGTCGGGGAGGCCGTATAGGGCCTGCTGATCCCCTCCACCAAGTTCGATCTATCGGTTTCTCAATCTCCTGTTTAAGAATTCACGAACATCGTGACAGAAGTGGGGTGGAATACCCTACTATTGGTACCTACATGAAATTCACACTGCTGGTCTCCACTTGTGCATGAGCCAATTCTCCGGCCATGTCCAAATGAATGTGTCCTGTGTGCTGTTTTCGTAGAGGGCCATAAAATTTAACTCATGAGACTGACAGAACACATTAACTTTTGGTGAGTCTCGAATGCGCTGCACGATAGCGTGGGGATTCTATGTCCCCAAAATTCGCACATTGTACCTACATTACTTCTGCCATGAGCTACTGCAACTGAGCCGAAAATTCAAGCGTTTGACTTTGTCATCGGGCGCCACGACTTATAGCAGTTATTGTTTCAATCGTTTCCGTAAAATCTTCCAAACAGTCGCTTGTGGAACGTTGAATTCTCTGCTTGTTTTGTTCGATATACGTATGTACTTATGTAAACTCGCTCACACGTATTCAATCGTCTCTCCTGTAGGCAAACCCGTCGATTTCCTCTTACACAATCATCCTGAAGCTATAAACTGCACATAATATCGCCGAATGGCATTGACAGGTAGTGGACTTTTGTTGAACTTCGTTCTGAATTGTCGTTCCACTGTTACGACAGACTGATGTAAATGAAATTCAAGCATAAAACACGTTTTCTCGCCATCTTGACTAATTGTTCACTTGTTCACTGCTACGCTCTCGAAACAGAAATCCGAAGCTCGGCTGCGACAAAATACTACTATTTTTTTTTAGTTTTTCCATACGACTGTTGAGTTTTATGACAAAAAGTCAAATTATGCAGTTACAATGAAATTATGAAATCGCTTCAATAATTTGTAACAAACCTCTATATTATGTGGCACAGAAATGGAAAGAAAGGGATCTCAACGTAACGGAGTTGCATGTTTGTGTGTATGTTTGCACGGCCACCTGTTATTAAATCTATTTCATTGCTACACTTCTCTTCCAAGGCAGCACAGTAAACTAAAACAGAAGATGGCTGGAAAGTGTAGGCATCGTGCGTTATTCATGCGTTGGACTGTGGAAAATATTTTGACAGGTGTTGGGATTCCGTGACAAACCAATCGATATTAGACAGCATAGGTCAGCGTTAATGTATGTGGCAATTAACACACGCTATTCCCAGAACAAACATTGAAATAGGAAAGTAGCGTCAGAAAGCCAGGAAAATGGTCTGTTGTGTTACATTCACATGACTTTCTCTGGTTATTATTCTTTGTTTTATGATAGCCTCTAAAAGCTATCCTTACATAAGCTTATTTTTCTATGCAATTTATTCTCATGCATATATAGTTTCATTACATATTTAGTTGTAGATACAAGATGCATAGAGAAAGCCGAATCGATAGATGATTAAAAAATGGTCCCTACATTATTTCCATAACATCGCGAAAACAACTACATAGCAACAGCTCCTAAAAAGTATAAAGATATTGTAAGATTCAAATCAATGATAACGAATATTTCGGAAATGGCTAATGCCAGAAAATAGTTATTTAAAATGAATTGTGTATTTTAAAGACAACTGCTTTTCTTGTGCAGTGCATTTTCCTCTATCTTTTATGGTTTACTAACTGTTAAACAAATTTATACAAAATATCTTCCGAATGAAGAGGACTTCATAGACTTAATTGAAAATAAGACTTAGGAGCAGTTTTTGAAAGTTGTGAGATCTTATAATATTCACTGGTATCTAAAGTACGCTTTCCATGTCCACACTGCTTAAATTATGCAAATTTGTACATAAAGGCTTGAAATGTTTTTTTCTTTTTTTCTTTGCTTTTCTCTTTTCTTTTTCGGTTTTTTTTTTCCGCGTAAGGTTTTATGATAAATGTCCTACTGGCAAAGCAGTACATCTTTGTCTATAATTGATTTAAAGAAAAGTAAAGGTTGGTTTTAAAAATCTCGAACTTCAATATGATTAAACATCTGATGTGTGCACTCACATAACTTTTTCTACTCACTCTTGTACAAACCATTCCTAGCAACGTTTATTCTTCTATTTTATTTAATCGAGGTAAACGTTTGTATAAATTGTTTTATTTAAATTTCCTTGTAGGTACAATGGGAGTAGGAGAGTGATTGATTAAGTGATAGTCAATCTATTATGAGGTGTGCAATGATTTTGATATTCCATTTTCTCATGGTCAGGACATGGAAAAAAAAGGACTTCCTATTTGAGAAAAGTATAACTATTTGAAAATTCAGTTAACCAGTTATGCAAAAGTCATCCGGAATGAAGAGGACTTCAGATACTATCACCAGAAATTTCAAGATATACCCACATTGCATTTGTCATCAAAATGCTTAAACATGCGACATTTTAACCAAAATCGAGGTTTAATTTGCATAGGTTTGGAAATAATGGCAGTGAAGTGTTTGAAAGTATCAAGTTAGTTTATTGTTTGTACCAGATTCTAAAATCCCCGGCCCAGTGTGGAAAGGATTTGTTGGCCTTTGCTTCAACAGAGAAGCACACTTTACCCAGGAAGGCACCGTCCTTTTCAATTTTATACAAAACGTCTGAGGCGAACGTCTTTCATTTGTTTTTATCCTGGGGATAAATTCGATGGCGTAACTGAATCATGTAGGATCGTAGATGTGATCTTTTGTGGACTACACCATGAACCGAGGAATGGCGCGTCAGATTCTCTTCTTACGACGGCCGTACGAATTCTTTCCACATTTTCCGCAGGTACCTACTTACAATCCGTTTGCTATGATTTGCACGTTTAAACAGAAGACTATCACTTTCTCGCAGCAGTCTACGGCTAAGGTTAAGTTTATGGTGAAGATTTCGTTATGCACGCTGCACAGGTTTTGTTTCAGTCAGTCGAAGAACACAGAAAACGTTCTGTTGTGGTGTCCTCGTCGCCATATTTGCTCATTCCAATAATATGATAATTGTTGTCGTAGTAATACTAAGTGGCAATGCTTTCATTTTTAGAAAAAGGTCCGTGTGTGTCTGTGTGTCTTTGTGTCAGTCTGTCAGTCAGTCTGTCAGTCTGTCAGTCTGTGGACAGCATAACTCAAAAACGAAAAGTCGGTTAAAAACCAAAGCTGGCATTTAAGTTTAGTGTCTTTCAAGGATGCGACACGAAGATTTTGAAGAAAATAGCCCCACATTAAACTACCCTTTACATGGAAAAATTTTCGAAAATTTTGATTTTCTTGAAAATGGCTCTAATGATTTTGATTAAAATGTCATATGTTTGAGATATTTTTATGACAAATGAAATGTATATCTTGAATTTTCTGTCTATAGCCCCTGTAGTCGTATTTACTCTGGACGACTTTTGCATAACTGGTAAACCGTTAGAGATAGACCAAATCATAGTATACAAAAAATGTAGATCTTGGTAAAATACACAGTTTATGTCCCAATAAATTTTCTTGTAGGTTGAACCATTTCGGAGATATTTCCTGTTATGTGTGTGAGTTTCGGAAAACTTAGAATTTTTGTGAAATGGATCATCGTTGTTCATTTTTTTATATGATAAGTGTGCAAAGAGAACGGAATCTCAAAGCTTTAAAATATTTGACTATCGCACAAGGCCTACTGTATTCCAATATTCCCCTTGCACCTACAAGGAAATAAGCAATAAGAGAATTTGTACAAATGTTTATCTTAACTAACACGAATAAGATATAGAAATATAGAGTTTATAAGAACGGTTAGTACAAGAGTAGAGAAAGTCAACAGATCAGATTTTTATTTATGGGGAACATTAAAGAATAAAGTCTAACCATCAAACTTGCACACGTTACAAGAATTTAAGGACAAAATAACGAAATACGGGTAATCAGTCAAGGTGAACTTCTGCGAGTAGACCAGAAATGTTTTCGGAGATATAAGGAATATTCGCGTTGAAGGTCAATTTAAACATTTGTCATGCAGGTAAGTATACACATATGCCCCTTTTGGGCTGCTATACCACTCACCCGAATGTTATGAAAATTTGCAAATCTAAATTTTTTCTTAGAGAAGGCTTTTAGGCTAACCATTTTACTATGCAACTTATTACATTCACATAGTTTTCTCTATTTGCTTTTCTTTTACGTAACACATTCACATACCCTTGTCTACTTGCTCTTCAAAATATAATTTTCTATGATTGAAACATAAATGCAACATATTACATTCACACGGTTTTCCCTACTCACTTTTTCTTTACGAAACATTACTACATTTCTTTCTCTACTCCCACTTCTACAAACAATTCATGCAAGTTTCTGTATGATTGAAATGCACTTGCTATGTATTACATTCACATCTCACTTTCCTTCTACGTAAGACGTTCACGTGTATTTCTCTCTTCTCACTCTTCTACAAACAATACACTTTTATGTATTGTCGAAATAGAAATGCAACGTATTACACTCACGCGGTTTTCTCTACTCACTTTTCTTTTACGTAACATATTCACACGTCCTTCTCTACGAGCCCTTCAAAAATAATTCATACATTTTTTTGTGACTGAAATAGAAATGCAACCTATTACACTCACGCGGTTTTCTCTTCTCACTTTTCTTTTACGTAACACATTCACATGTATTTCTCTTGTCACTCTTCTACAGTCATACAGTTTTCTACATTATTGAAATAGAAATGCAACGTATTACATTCACACAGTTTTCTCAACAGGGCTTTTGCTTAGTGTCTTCCCGGTGTTTTTATTTGTTTATTTAATTTTTTATTCCTTATAGTATCCTAAGAGTTTTAATTAAATATTTGTTTAAGTGTGTTTAAGTAATATTTTTTAAATGTCTGTAAAGAAGCACAAAATTATTGCGCAAGTGCAACCTAAATTCGAATGTTTTAGGATTAAATCGGCAAAGAAAGGTATTTCAGCTATAAATTCATCAATTGAACATATACGATCCTGTAACGATAGGACCTAATTTTAACTTTTAATAACCTAGAAGTTCGGAGGTTGGTGATGTTATATCAAGCGTATTTAATAAAACCTTTCCAATTACCTTCATTCTGCGATAAGTTAGAATTAGTTAAAAAAAGCAGGCCTACTCCCGGTTTGAAAAACTTAATGGCGGAGAATAAAGTGGAAAACTTCTTGCGTAAATACATTTAACCCTAACCTTTATAGCAAGCTAGTTCGGTTATGCGGCTCTGAAACTCTGTAATCTTCTTCTGCTGGGCGTGTTTCTCCCCTGCGAATGACAAATCGTCTTGGAATACTGAATATCGGGGTTGTTCGTGTGTAATGTATATCATTCTATGTTTCCTGTTGCATGTCTTTGCAAAATATTCAGAGTAGATACGCCACTGTGAACCGTGTTTAATAAAACGTGCTAAAACCGTTCCAAAAATTGATCCTTAATTGTAATATATATTTCAGTGCTGTGCGCACAAGAACAGGTAAATCCAAAGCTGCACGTGACAGTATAAAAAACGTAATAAAAAGGCGCCAACCCAAAGCAGATTCCCCGCAGTGGCTCGAGGTAGCTTCTGTTTAAAATAATTTAAAATAGGATATAGGTATCTACTTGAACGCAAGAGTAGTTCAATAAACTGGAGACGTAAGGAAATTTAGGATGCAAAGACGGCTATCATCATATGTGCCCTTCAAGATAACAATCGAAATACAGAGAGTATACTGAATAGTTTAGGAACATTGATTTCGACAAGGAACGGAAGGTCAAGCAAGAGAATCGATAGCTTTCCTTGCAGTGGCGGCTGGTTAGCTTCCACAACAATTATCACAGAAGCAAAATATGCTCTAAAAAACCAAATACACTTTTTAAAGTTGCCTTTCCTATTCTACTTTGATTTCATTGCAGTACATTCGATATTTTAAAGCATAATTTAATTTTGTTATAATGAGTAGTGGAAGTATTGCATTGCACCCAATTCCATGTAGAGATTTCACCGGAAATACATGTTTTGAGATCCTCTGGATCTGAAAAAGCACACACACGCGCGGAGAAGGTCCGTGTGAGTGTGTTTGCGCGTGCGTGCGTGTGTGTGTGTGTGTGTGTGTGTGTGTGTGTGTATGCGTGTGTGTCTGCGTATTAAAATTCAATATCTTTCAAGGATGCAACATAAAGGTTTTCAATAAAATCCTTCCACATCTTTACATGGAACATTTTTCGAACATTTTGATTTTCTCAAACATAACTAATGACTTTTATTAAAATGCAACAACTTAAAATATTTTTATGACAAATGAAATGTATGTCTTAAATTTTCTGAGAATGTCCTTGAAGCCCGCTATAGTCTGGGTGACTTTTGCATAACTGATAAACCGTAAAAAATAGACAAAATCTTACTACACAGAAAACGTAGATCTCTTAAAACACATACTTTATGTTGAAAACATTTTAGCTATGGAGTGAACAATTTCGGAGATGTTCCTGGTTATTTGTGTGAGTTTTGTAATAGTTATATTTTTTTCCTCAAAAGAGAAGTCGTTATTCATTTCTTTATCTCTTGGCCCAGCAAAGAGAAGGGAATTTCAAGACAATCGCACAACGACCAGCCCTTAAAACATTTCAATGTCATTTAAAGCTTGCTGTATTGCCCTTTTACTTACAAGAAAATCAATAATCATGTAATTTCTGCAAATATTGACCTCAATTAACACGAGGTAGATAAAGAATACCAGTTTTTAAGCATAGCTTATACAAAAATGAGTAGAGAAAATCTTGTGAGTGCAACACATCAGATTTTTTTTTTCTAGTTACAGAACAGTTTCAATATATATTTTTTGTGTATTATAGTGGCTGAAGTACAAGTTCACGCACCGTTGGTAGTGCGTAAAGTGAACGTTTTAAATACCTACTAGCGCATGAAGTAAGTAATTGTGTGTAAAGTATAGTGATTAGCCACTTATAAGGTGATGAAATCGTGATCTGTGCTTCTGCTTCTGGCATATTTATTTAATGTGAAGTTTGTGCAGTAGCGGATGCAACGTTCAATTTTTACTTTATCTACTACGTGGAGGAAGTATATATTGTATTCCACCCAAAAATTCCATGACGACATTGCATCGGAAATACAGAGTGGAAGGGAAGTCATTGCATTAATTTAAACCAGTGAGAGATCTTGATGTTTGGAACACATTTTGTATTTTACGTTTCCTACGGAGATATTTTAATATTGTCGAAAAAAAACTAGCAACAGTGCAGTTGTGTGGGTATCACTTTCACTAGGTCAGCACATAAACAAACACCGCAGCGTGGTGTCTCGTGAACGCAAACAAATACCCTGTCGTGCCCTTCCATGTTTACTGTGCGAGTGGTAGGCCTATCAGAATCGTTATCTCCCAAAGCATTACACTACACTCCAAGTGACCGACCTGTTCACATCCAGAAACCGGTTCAATTCCCTAACCAACCTAAACGCAACCTTGCCTAGTTGCTTCACGTCTGAAAAAGCTGCTCTTTTAAGTGATTAATTATTTCAAAACTGTGTGTGATGCTCCAAAGTTACCACTGATGCTATGTCAGAAATGTTACTCTGCGCATCTTACAAGTAACAAACTGTTATTTTCTTGCATTCTTGAGGCTTTAGGCATCCAATTTGGAACAAAAACCATTAATTTTTTTCGAAATCGGCTGATGAAAGAACAAAATGCCATTTGACTGTTTTGTTTGTAATGCTTCTATGAAGAACATATTTGAAGGAATATAATAAGTTCCCTTCCTTCCACATAGCGACCAGCCTTTAAAAGATATGATTATCGCATAAGCCTTCTTTATTCCACTGTCCCTATTGTTCCCATTGTTCCCATTTCTACAGATGTTTATCGCGATTTACATGAAGTAGATAGAAGCATATGGTTTCTAAGAATAGTTTGTACAAGAGTGAGTAGAGAAAATTATGTGAGTGCACACATAAGATTTTTTTTCTTTTATCCATCCAATTGCAAATCAACATCAAATGTGTAGAGTAACTACACTAATTACAGTAATTAACCAATGTTAAACGCATGAAACCAATACACACAATAACAAAATATGTTTATATTATAGCACTATATGACTGTATTATATATTAATGCACTGTATTATAGTACCTCAGATACGCGCTATTGTCTGTGAGGTTTCAAGTAGTATGTTAAATAAACATGGAGGAACTTTTATTAATATTAGATAGTAAATAATATGGATAGTAAAACTAAAGAAGGTCGTGGCTTCCATTCAGATTATTCGACAATGATGATCAGTCAATACATGAGCGTCGGCAGACATTTTTCCAGGGGGGGGGGGGGGCACATGTTTGAAATTTGCAATCAGATAACATTAATTCACTATTTTATTGTCAAAATTTATAATATTCGTTGCATATAACCATGTTAATTTGTGTTAAATAAAAATTAATCTTTTAAAATAGTAGTTTTAATAGTCAGTCATTGATTGCACATTAAGTTGACCAACTTCCAGGGAGGGGCCGCGGCCCCCCCTTGCCCCCCCTTCGCGACGCCCATGAGTCAATAAGGTGATAAACATGGTTGAAATGTTAGTTTGGGAGTGACAAAGGTGAAATAATGAAGTATTCTAAACACATCCTTAAAATCAGCAGAAACGCATTATTTTGTATGTTTTTAAAGGTCAAAAGCAGGAGAACTAGTGCCAAGTGAGAAAACCAGTGATACTGAAGTCAGAGGGCAGAGAAGTGAAAATGTGAATAACTGAAAACAAAAGTAGCTTAAGACAAATAATACTAATCTTGAAATAGTTGTATTTGTAGATGATCATTGTTGTTAGCAGAAAATGAGTGTATGCAGAAATAAGTGTTTAATTTGAATGAGATAATAAAGGAATATAATATGGAAATTTCAGGAGTAAACGCAAAAGTAGTGGGTATGGTAGGAAAAGAACAATTTCGGGTAGATTTAAATATTTGGGATCAAATACAACAGCAATTGACAGGAAGGCAGAAATGGAAGTAAATATCAATGCATATAATTAAATCAATGGGTGTATAAAAATACATTTTGGCAGGAATATGAAGAAGGATCTTAAATTAAGATTATATACAATACTGTCCAAACCCGATAAAATATGCACGAGATATGGGCAATTAAAACCAAGGAAAAATCAAGACTGGATTTTTGAAGTCCTTCTTGTAACTGGAAAGGATCGACTCCACAATGTGAAGAGATAAGAGAATAACTAGAGGAAGGAACCGTTGTGGAAAAAATGAAAGGATATCAGAGCAAGTGGAAGGATCACGTTAAGAGGATGGAACCTTCTAGATTGCCACGGCAAGCACTGCTTACAGATCATTAGGACGAGCCCGAATGAGGCGCAGAGAGCAGTTTGATTAACCTCGGCACAGGTCTAAAGGCCTAATCCGTGTTCAGGAAGAACACCAAGAGTATCAAAGACAAAGACGGGAATTCCACAACCTTAGTTCAAATGTGAGCACAGTATATCGAGCCACCCTCCTCTTAGGAAAGGCCGTTCACCTATAGGGATTAAAGATTATTATTGTTATTGTTATTATTATTATTAATTTTATTATTATTTATTATTATTAGATATTATTATTATTATTATTATTATTATTATTATTATTATTATTATTATTATTATTATTATTATTATTATTATTATTATTATTATTATTATTATTATTATTATTATTATTATTATTATTATTATTATTATTATTATTATTATTATTATTATTATTATTATTATTATTATTATTATTATTATTATTATTCCAGGATCACCAGCTTTGGCTTACTGGCAGATGTGAAGACTATTATCCAAGAGGCTTGTATTGTTGATATAATAGCGGATAATTAAATACAATAATTATGAAATCTGAAGAACCAGCCATTTTACAAGCAGTGGGGAGGTAACATTAGAATTCTTGCCAAAAAATCGAGGAAACAATGTGAAATACATTATAACAGGCGCCTTCAATGGTACAAGGTAAGAAACAAACAAACCATTTGTTTGTACTGAAAATATGTTGTTAGAAAATTTTGGAGATAAAGCCAAAACTATATAACAAACCATGTAATCAATTCTATTCCTACTTCCTCCGCCCAAGGAATTACCATTTTATATTGTAGTAATTGTACAGTCAACATTTCTGTTTACTCAAAATACCAATAATACGATAAAATTGTTTCGTGTTAAAGTTCCTTGATGTTAATTTAAACGTCGTTGCATTTGTTCCATCGCTTTATTATTATTATTCTTACAGCCTTCCTTATGTATAATATTTTTCTTTTTTAACTGAGCATCTGGTCAACACTAATGCTAAAAAGAAACGAGTGTCTATCATGGTCGCGCTAAATTACGAAATACGTGGGTAAAAATAATCCAATTCATAATCTAAAATTTGTCTATAAATAACTAACTAAACTAATCCCTTGCACAAAAGCCCTGACGGGCCAAGGCTTGCCGCCCGGCCGCTGCGTTCCCCACCTCTGCCCACTACAGGCGTCATACGTGGAGTGCAGTACTGGAATGTGGGACGTGGTCTGCGCTAACCGTTGTCTATAAATATTAAGGTCTAAAATATCTGATGTATTGCATACACATAATTTTCTCTACTTTAGTATAAACTATTCTAACAAACACATTCATCTTATCTTCTTCCTGTTAATCGAGATACACATTTGCAGAAAGTATCTTATTGCTAATTTCTTATGGATGCAAGGGAATATGGGACTGCAGTAGACTTTAAGGACAAGCTGATCAATATGTGATGGCTTTGAAATTCCCTTTTCTTTGCATTGCCAAGAAATAAAAAAGATGAATAAGACCTCCCTTTTGAGAAAAGTATAAGTACCTATTGCAAAATTACACAACTAACAAGGAATATCTCAGAAATGGTTAATTCCACAAAAAAGTGACATAAATTGTTAGTTTTAACAAGCTCTACATTTTTATAGTAAGATTTTGTCTATCTCTTATGGTTTACCAGATAAGCAAGTTTTAGTATTTAACCGACTTTTCGCTTTTGAGTTATGCTGTTCACAGACGGATACACGGACACCCACATTTCTAAAAATGTTTTTATATTATTTGTTTTTGTTTATATTTTTTTAGTTTTGGGGATCCCAAAACACGTATTTGCAATGAAACCTCGATATCTAATTTTCGATGAAATGCAATACTTTCTCTATTTACTATATCTAGTAGAGAAATTAAGAATAATGTGTTACCCGCATGTTCAAAGCAATTTTATAATGCTCGAGAAATAAAATATCACTTTTAACTCTTATATCATAGAGTAGATGTTCATTTTCCTTCAAAAGTGCAAGGTTGATGCCGATGCGATGTATAGGTTACCTTTGACGCCGTCTCCAATCTCCTACTCCGATGAATCATCTGCCAGCTGCTCTAGTATGAATTATGAAACCTTTTTCTAAGGGTACATGTGGATAGGGAGAGAGTACACAACACCAGCAAAGTTGACTGATTAATTTAATGGAGTTGAGCTGCTTGAAGCGGATTGTCAAATGTTTGAGGCTGAAGAATTAAGCTGTTTCTGAAACTAATTACTCGAAATTGTAACTAGTGAATTATATGTATCCGCTAACTTGTGACGTATCCAGACTTTCCGGCAGGGGCGGGCAGAATAGTGTCTGCTCCAAATCCACTGTGCACGCAACCCACGTAACATTCTTGCTGGTTGGAGGAATGGTAATTCTTCACTTCCTAAACTCTTGACAGTGGTGGATTGATATACCTAGTAAACGATCAGCGCGTTTGTTTCAAACTACAAAAATGCCGTTCAATATTGGTTTGAAGAAAACCATAAGGCATTTAACATTGTCTCCTTCCGCACAACAGAAAAATTCCTCCTGCAATTTGACATTTAATGTTCGTTTCTTTGAAGTACACGGTGTTGGCACAGACCTGCGGTCGCGAAACGACTGGAAGTGTCCTGTGGACTCCTGAAATCAACTAGGGAAGGGGGTGTGTACCGTTGTTTTGCATAGCTACACGCCGAAAGGTTCACGAATCACACGGATTCATGAATCCGCTTTTGTCAACCTCTACTTTATGGGTTAGAAATAACTTACATAATAATCTTGCGTTGCCGTGAGTCGCAGAAGTGCTCAGCTGAATGTTCCCTGACGCCGACCGGCTAATGTATCCAACCCAAGCGCGGTCCTAGGCGCTGCGGTTGCCGATAGTCAGGCACAGTAAGTTGTTCCCGACGATTGAAAAAACACGAAAGGAAAGACGCGAGTATGTTTTTTTATTATTAGCTTAGATGTTCTAATCTTAAAGCTGCTAATTCTTATCTCAAGTGCACTTTTTACTGTGATATGCTCAATTCTAGTAACTTAATTTCCTTTGTAGTTTTCAGAACTTTCTCCACGAGCTTAACAACGCCTACGACAGCCGAATATTACATAATTTCAGAAACTTGACCTCTAAGTCAATTGTCTTCGCTACACCAGCCCAACTAATTGCTTTTTCCTCAATCCTTAAATTGCCTTAGCTAATGACTCTTATAACACACTGAGATTATTTATTGCAATTATTTATTTATCTCCCTATGATTTATTTACAAATTTATTAAGCTTGCCAGCTGCTAACTCCGCTAAAAATGCGAGTACTCTTTACACTCCTTGCAGGAGACATCGTCTTGATCGACTTGGGTGTCTGAGTCCTCCGAATTATTGGAAATTGCAACTTTATTTGAACTTCTTGGAATCCTCTGAGACTTTGTAATTGCTTGGCTTTTTCACTGAAGTGTCTTACCTTGCCTTTATATTGTCAGCACTCAATCAAAATCTGTTCATGGATGATCCTTTTAACTTTTGTCAATTTAGGTTTGCAAATCTTTGGTAAAGGAAATAGCTTCATGAGGATTTTAGTTGGGTTTCATCAATGGATACTGAGAGATTTGCAAATGTATCTGTATTTGAACAGGTGGGCTGAGAAAGTACCTTTAAACCTGACAAGTAAGAATGAGGTTACTGTTGAGTCTTAATTGATTCACTTGAAGTTGCATCGATAATAGGATCACGTGCTGAAGGTTCTGGCAGATTTGAATTGCTGTCAGATATTGCAAATGCATCGTTTGGAATGCTATTCTTATTGAGAGGACAGATTTCAGTTGCTCTAAGCCATCTGTGACGTTAGAATTTGTTGCTGCTTTGCTCTATTCTTTCCCTCGCAGTGTCCCTAACTGCAAGCGAGTAACTCCACAGCCCTGGTTATTCATAAACCAGGAACTACAATCTTGTTATAAAATCTCTTCAACGACTCAGAAAAGGTTCTATCAAGGAGCTGCAGGGATTTGGTAGAATGAGCAGGGAAGCACAATAGTAGGATCCCTCAGTCTTTTGCGAATTCCAGCAATGTAGTGGGAAGTATGGCCATCTACTATTAAAAGTACTGTGCCGGAGGTTCTCAAGGAGAAGTTCGGCCTCGCAGCCTGCTCATAAATATGGTATCATTGATGTACACCCGCGTCATGTCTGGAACCATACATACGTGCCTACATACATACAGACAGTATGTTCTTTGAAACTGCACATGGATGGGAGAACATTTCCTTCCGTATTGAAGCAGGTAATCACTTTAATTGTTTCCCCCTTTTCTCCACTTGTCAATGTGCAGACACCTTTGGAATGTGTTTCCGATAAAATCTCGGTATAGAATTTTTGGGTGGGTTAATCCTTCCTCTGCTTACTTAGGTACGCAGTAGAGAAAGGCAAAATAATGAGATCAATTTTTGTTAACCTACTTAGTTATGTTACTGAACAATTGTACCTAGTCATTTTGTGTAAACTCTTAAGTCAAAGAATTGAAGTCTCGTGTAAGTAATTTTCTTTCTCCTAAACTGAAACGGTAATTAAAAATTCATATTTACAATGTTATTAACGAGTTCAATTATAAAATGTTAACTTAATTGAATTGTTTGGACCAGTTTCATCAAAACAGTAAAAAGATGATTAAAAACTTAATATATTCGCAACTAATTTAGAAACATGTGATACAGTAGAATCCCGATATCTCGACTCTCGATAACTCGACATTCCGTATAATCCGACAACCTCTTTTATTTTATTTTGTTTTAACTTTTAATCGTTAAACTTGACTAATAATTTCTATTATCTATTATACAATATGAATATTACAGGTAAATTTCAATTACTGTAGGTATACAAGCTACCGCAATCTCCCTGACAGTGACAAAAGGACTGACCACTTATTGACCTTCGACATCTAGTCAGAACTTAAACAACTGCCAGACCATTGTCACGAAACCAAAGCTTGCCACTAATCATGTGGATACATAGCACAAACACTTGCTCAGAGGTTTGAAGGTTTATTGCTCAGTACAAATATATTTTTAGACGTGACAGTTGTGCAGTGGTTCATGGTCGAGTTCATTTTATAAGACCATTGATTATGTTTCCGGCTTCCACGGACCGTACATGATTAAGTACGGTGCCATCTCACATTATCAACGATGTCTTCTGTATTTCAAGGAAGTAAACAGAGACATTACCCACATCATCAATTTACACGATGTCACTCGCCCACATTCAAGCAACATCAATCGCCACGTGTACAGAATACCTTTGTACGTGGTAAGCTAAACTGTCAGTTATATATTTCTGGCAGCTTCCAAGGTTTTAGGCTTAGGTACTGTTAGTGTTGCAGTAAGTTGCATTTGTGCCAATCAAAATGTCGAACGAGAAGAACAGACAAGTTAACGTGACAATTGATTGTGTTAAAGAGACCGGACAAAGGGTAATATATTAATACGCAGTACATTTTAGAATATATTATACTTTTGTTTCCTATATTGTGCTAGAATATATTTATGTAATTTACAGTGTTATATTATGGAATGGGTTGTGAATAACAGACCCCTTATTCCGTAAAACTCGATATTTCTGTAACTCGACAACCTCTCAATCCACATTAGGTCGAGTTTTCGGGAATCTACTGTACTTTATATAAATATTACACTTTAAACCATGATTGCTGTATTAAATTTTCAAACAAATCGAAATAAAATTGTAAACTTTAGAAATTTTTCGGATGGGTATCCTTAAGGGCGTTCATTAGCACACTAATATAGTGTTACAAATTTCCACGAAATGCAAAACCACTTGTGAATCCTGTATCGTGTATTCATGCCTGAGTTATAGGTTGCTCACCAGCCGCCACTGCTCTCATTTAAATGTGGAGGAAGATCATGATAAATTCTCTATCATCTTTCGCGGCATGAGAGGTGAACAAACGAACTGCATGTTGAGATTAGCTGGCATTAGCAACTAGGATACTTTCCGTAGCCAACTGGAACAGCTTCAACATTATGGGACGCCTACTCCCAAGTCAAATGTCTTCTTCCAAATTACCTTCTTCTCCAATACCTACAGCATTTTGATAATAGAGACGGCTAAAGAATAACGATGTTCCATTTGACGTAAGTAAGTATTTCAGAAGACACGTCGGTCTGGGTGGCTCAGTTGGTAAGACGCTGGCCTACTGATCCAAGGTCACGGGTTCAAATCCGGCCCAGACCGATGGTTTTTAAGTGTGCTTAAAAACGACAGCTCCGTCAGTAGATTTACGGGCACGTAAAAGAACTCCTGCGGGACAAAATTCCGGCACACCGGTGACGCTGGTGTGATCCTAGCAATTGACAGCGTCGTTAAACAACAAAATAATTTAATTTCAGAAGTCACACAAATAACAGGGAATATCTCCAAAATGGTTCACTCTACAAAAAATTATTTGGACATAAATTGTGTGTTTTTTTAGCAAGATCTACATTTGTGTGTCGTAAGATTTGGTCTATATCATACTGTTTACCAGTTATGCAAAAATCATCCAGAGTAAATAGGACTACATGGGCTATAGCCAGAAAATTCAAAATATACATTTCATTTGTCATACAAATATGTTAAACATGTGGCAGTTTAATCAAAATCGTTAGAACCATTTTCGAGAAAATCAAAATTTTCGAAACATTTTCCATGTAAAGGGTAGCTTAGGATGGGGGAATTTTCCTCACAATCTTCTTGCCGTATCCTTGAAAGACATTAAACTTAAATACGAACTTTGGTTTGGAATTTTCCTCACAATCTTCTTGCCGTATCCTTGAAAGACATTAAACTTAAATACCAACTTTGGTTTTTAACCGACTTTTCGTTTTTGAGTTATGCTATCCACAGATTGACAGACAGGCGAACCTTTTTCTAAAAATGTATGTTTTATTCAGGGGACCTCAAAACATATTTCCGGTGAAATCTCGGCATCGAATTTTTGGGTGGAATACAATACCTACTTCCTGTACTTACTATTCGTAGTAGAGAAAGTAAAAATGCGTTTTTCTGTTATTCCTGTTTGGTCATGCATGCTGGTAATCCTGCATACCTAATGGTTCCGGTCCTCTGCGGACATCCGGATGGCAACCGCGCCGACACCCGACGAAGACGGGCAAATACCAGGGACTAGTTCCCGACAAACGCTATCATCTGAAATGGTAGAACCCGCTGCCAAGAGGAAGGCCGTGGCCCCTCAACGAGTAATACCCGTACGAACCACCAATCCCCACCTCCCGCTGTCTGAGACAGAATCTGAGGAGGACGACACCGCTCAAGACGACGGCTTGACTGTCGCAGAGAAGAGAAGAAAAAGGAAAACATCACAGAGCTCGCTGCAGCCCCCACAAGGGACTGGACAAACACCCCTAACCAAGAGGGTCACAAAGATTCCGCCTATAATAGCGGGGTCCTTTCCAAACAACATCACCGTCATGAAGCTCCTAGCGGCCAAGTTTGCCAAGGACTTCGAGGCACAGAGAAAGCCTAGAAAGGTTCATATTCGAACTTACACGCCCGAGGACATCGAGAGGGCGAAAGAAATACTGAGAGAGCAGAAGATTCTCTTCTTCTCATACTCTCTCCAGGGTCCCAACGTAGAAAGGCGCATCATACGGGTCTCGCCTCTGGGTGTAGACCAGAGGAAATAAAAGAGGCCTTCCAGGAAGAACATGGTATTACAGTCTCAGCCGCGGCGTAACTGAGAAAGACCACTTGGACCAAGGAGGGGTCCAAAAAGGTACCAATGCCACTATACCTAGTTGTGGTGGACAAAGTCCCAGGCCAGACAGTCCAGCCCATAGACGCTATACGTACCTTGCTCCACACTATGGTCAAGGTGGAGCGATACTATGGGCAAGATAGTCCAGCCCAATGTCGCAGGTGTATGGGTTTCCACCATTCCAGCCAGGTCTATGAGCAAAAGCTCGCATGCCTGCGCTGTGCGGCGGAACACCTTGTTGCAGACTGCGACAAGAATATCGACCAGAAAGAGTGAGCCAACTGCCACAAGCCCCACGTAAGTGTTTACAAGGGGTGTGAAGTGCGGCAGAAAACAATAGACAGCCACCGCCACGGTCTTGCAAATGTGGCACCGGTCCACACAGGGGGGTGAGCTTCGCCGCCGCCCTTAGCGAGGCTGAGAACATAGTGCAGCAGGCTGAAACTCCACAAACTGGGCCAGCACAGGCAGAAGCTGTGCAACCTACACCTGCACCAGCCACTAGCGCGGAGGGGAGAAGAGCAGCATTGCCTCGCCCCTCTCGCGGAAAAAGAGACAGAAGGGCTGAGAGACAGCGACCGGCTCCAGTAGAGCGAGAGGCCGTGTCCAGTGCAGAGCCCCAAACTGCCGAGGTGCCCACTCCGGCCCCAACCCAAACCCAAAATTTTCAACCGGCACGCACCACTCCGAAGCCCCACTCGGAGGTACTATATCCTCGGCAGACCTGGAGGAATTTAGGTCCCTTCCAACTGGTTCGGGGATATGATAAGGCGGATACTTCCAGTACTGCGGAGGTGTATGCAGCAGCTCACGGACGACAACATTGACGTCCTAGTAAATCACCAAGTCCTGCTAGAGACATTAGAGCAGCTGTTCCTAAAATCCTCCCCGTAATGGCCTACCGAATTGTGCGTGGACCATTGCGTGCTGCGTTCTGGAATGCTAATGGCGTAAGGGAACAACGCCGCAGCATTCTAGAGTTTTTCCTATGGGATCGACAACCTCATGGTTACCGAAACACACCTGCATGCTGGTATAAACTTCTCGCTGCCAAGTTACGTCGCCCATTGGTCAGATCGGGTCGGCCGACAGGGTGGCGGTACAGCTATCTTCATCAAACATAACATCACTCACACACCTTTTCCGCTTCCTGCCCTTCACACGTGGAAGCTACCGCCATCAGGCTTGCCATTGGCGGTATGGACACTTTGTTGATTGCGGCTTATGACCCACCTGATCATCACTTCTACGAAGCAAATTATACCACTCTCCTTAACCTACACCCAATAGTCTGCATCGCAGGAGATCTTAACGCAAAGCGTGGGCTCTGGTACAGTCGCACTAGCAACCAGAGGGGGCGCGGGCTCTTCCGCCTCATCAGCAGAGACCCAAGCCTCGTCGCGCACGGGCCGAGAGGTCCCACATTCCATCCGGCCCGCAGCAGGCCTGACATCCTGGATATCATGATCACGAAAAACATGCCATTGTACTTTGACCTCTCGTCAGTAAATGAGCTGGATTCCGACTATGACCCAGTCGTGGTGGATTCCACAATTACCATGCCAGCTCTGTTAAACTCAGACTGGACACATGAGTCCGACTGGGATTCAGCAGTCCTAGAACTAAACCGATCCGTCGACCCTCGACCACGCATCGATGATCTCGAAGCGTTGGAAGCGGCAGCGGTGGATTTTTCCCACCATGTCCTAAATGCGGTACGTGCACACACTCACCGCATTCCCACCAATAGCCCTGACCCGAGAACCATACCTATAGAACTCCGGTAGTTGCTAAAAGCCAAGACAACCGTTCGGAAGCTATGGCAGCGCTTCCGCCCTCCAAGGATAGGAGCAGTGTACCAGAGGTTCAAAACCCTGGCAAGGCGACTGCTCCATGCGCATAGAACAGCAGCCTGGGAAAACACTCTTAGGAAGGTAAACCTTCAAGAAAAGAAACCATGGCGGATTATAAGGGCCTTGAGGAAGGACAAGACCCAATACCAGCATCCCTTACATGGCACTCGTGGGCGGCTCGCGTTCGAGCCAGACGAGAAAGCCACTGTGTTTGCGGACCATCTTGAGGTACAGTTCGAATCCCGGGAGGACACACAAGACGAAGACTTTACTGAACTTGTGGAAGCGATCGTGGATTACCTCTATGAGGAACCATGGCAGCTACACGAGGAGATCCAAATTCCCATAATCACTCCGAAAGCGGTGATCTCCGAAATCCGTAGCCTAAACCCTAGTAAATCCCCTGGACATGACGGCGTCACGGCGCTCATGCTACAGCACCTACCCAAAAGCCTGTCGTCCGCTTGACGCGAATTTTCAATGCATGCCTACGTCTCCGCTACATTCCAGCATGCTGGAAGGAGGCGAGGGTGGTGTACATTTTGAATCCCGGCAAGGACCCAGTCTTCCCTAACAACTACCGCTCCATCAGTATTCTCCCAACCGTCTCAAAAGTTTTTGAGCGGTTGCTCCTCACCCACCTAACGGATCTTTTTGAGGAAAGGCAACTTCTACCGGATGACCAGTTTGGTTTTCGTTAGGGTTACTCCACGACCATAGAATCACTGCGCGTGGCCGAGAAGGTTGACCTAGGGTTCCAGGAAAACTTTAAGACCATAGCGGTGCTGCTAGACGTGGTAAAGGCTTTCGCCACAACCTGGCACCAAGGCCTACTGTAAAAACTAAAGCAGGCAAACATCCCTCCCCCATATCTCACATTGATTAGCAGCTTCCTTCAGGACCGCACTTTCAGAGTGAGAGTGGAAGGAAGGCTGTCAACACTAAGAAGTATAGCGGCAGGAGTCCCAGAGGGTAGTGTACTCTCCCCACTACTCTTCGCAGCATACATGTCCGACTTCCCCACGGAACATCATACTGTGACATGTCAGTATGCGGACGATGTCGTCATCATGGCACAGAAGAAGAATGTGCGATATTGCCTCCCTCCCCTTCAACGACAACTCAATACCGTTGGCCGCTGGAGTGAGAAGTGGAGAATGGCTGTTGGTCAGGGGAAAAGCTCCGCACTTCTCCTTGGTGAGGTTCGCCAATGGCAGCCGGAACGGTCACTTCGGCTCAGGCGAAGAAATATCCCATGGGTAACCTCCGCCAAATACTTAGGCGTTCTCCTCGACCGCGGACTAACATACGCTCCACATGTCCGCGCAAAGGCCAGACTCGGCCACGCTGCACTCAGACAGCTCTACCCTATCCTCCGTTCTACCATGTCCACATACCTCAAACTACGCATTTACCGGGCAATCATCCCGTCACTGATCTTGTATGACTGCGAAGCCTGGAGATCGGTGGGACCCTCCACCACACGCAAGCTGCAGACTGTGCAGAACAGGGCGCTAAGAACAATATATGATACCGGGCGTAGATTGCCGTCTTACATCCTCCATAACCACTCCGGACTCCCTACATCATGGACCTAGTGAGGGAGCGATCCCGAACCATACACACCAAACTGAGTTCCCACACCAACCAACTGGTACGGGCACTAGGTCAATACGACCACAGAGCACCCCGTAGAAGGAAACGCTACCGCCTGCCTAAGGATACCCTTGGGTAAAGGTAATGCCTCTCCCATTATCTAATACTTATTCACCCTAACACTTATTCCTGCCCCCTTCCTGCATCCAAACTTAGGTATGCAGGAAGAAACCATGCCCACAGACACAAAAGCTTGAACATTAATGGACACCTTCTATACTGCACAGATAAAGTCGATCTAAGCGGCTAGGTCCTGTGCAGATAAACATACCGCACAGGAGAACCTGTACGACCTGTTCTCGAATGCTGAAATGCCAGGAAAAAGTGCCCCACCCGCGTTCTCTTTACCCATACCAAGCAGGCGCGGCTCCTCAGGGTAGGCAGGGTAGGCATTGCCTACTCTATCGTAATACATCAACAAATAATGTTTAACTATGATTCTGCATTTTATCATTTGAACCGTCATTTTCCCCTAATTGCAGTTCAAGAAAAGTTTTCTCGGTTATAATGACCAGCGCAAGGTCAAATCCTTTAATCTCAATTCCGATTCATCAAAACTGCGCTGCGTGTTTGAAACGCGCGGCAGAAATGATACGCATGGAACCTGGGTAGTGGAGAGCCAGCCGGCCCGGCCCCATTTCCTCAGTGCGAGGTCCTTGAACAGGGATAAGGAAACATTCCGACTGTATACGCACTCTGAGCATGCGTAGACGCGTCTGCCAGCACTCCGAACACTTGCCTGCCCAAATCCGAATTTATACATTTTCCGAACAGCCATACTTCACGAACGAAGATCTCAGAGATCTGAATCGTGTCATTATCACTCTGTGTAATACCAGTATGACCGACTTAATTAGCTATTTAACACAAAGCTGCAGTCAGACAATTTTTCAATTTCTTAATCCATTTTAGTTATGGGCGTCGCGAAACGGGGCAAGGGGGGCCACGGTCCTCCCTTGGAAGTTGGTGAATTTAATGTGCAGTCAGTTATTGACTATTAAACTATTATTTTAATTTTGATGTAAAGAAGAATTTTTGTTTAGCACAAATTAATACGGCTATCTGCAACAAATACTATAAATTTTGACAGTAAAATAATGATTTAATATTATATGATTGCAAATTTCCAACATGTACCCCCCCCCCCTGGAAAAAAGTCTGCCGACACTCGTGATTTTAGTTTTGGCGGTAATTCGTCCGTAAGTTACACTCATTCACTCTGCTCTTATTAAACAACCAAACAATATATTGTTTGCGTTATCCGCAATGACTTCGCCCCCTATATTTCGGATAAACGGGGTTTATTATTATTATTATTATTATTATTATTATTATTATTATTATTATTATTATTATTATTATTATTATTATTATTATTATTATTATTATTATTATTATTATTATTATTATTATTATTATTATTATTATTATTATTATTATTATTATTATTATTATTATTATTATTATTATTATTATTATTATTATTATTATTATTATTATTATTATTATTATTATTATTATTATTATTATTATTATTATTATTATTATTATTATTATTATTATTATTATTATTATTATTATTATTATTATTATTATTATTATTATTATTATTATTATTATTATTATTATTATTATTATTATTATTATTATTATTATTATTATTATTATTATTATTATTATTATTATTATTATTATTATTATTGTCGTCGTCGTCGTCGTCGTCATTATTATTATTATTATTATTATTATTATTATTATTATTATTATTATTATTATTATTATTATTATTATTATTATTATTATTATTATTATTATTATTATTATTATTATTATTATTATTATTATTATTATTATTATTATTATTATTATTATTATTATTATTATTATTATTATTATTATTATTTTATTAGTATTGTTGTTGTTGTTACTGTTGTTGCTGTTACACTTTGCCTACTCGCCGCCACTGATACCAAGTTGTCTGCATTCGCCTGGAAAGTCGTTCAAACTGAGCGCTTCTCTTGTATTCTAAAACGACAGGTGCTAAAACATTCCAAGCTTGCGTCGAATATGTTATACCCTTTTCTGAGCTAACATTTTATGCTGAAATCATTTAAATATATATAATATAAATAAAATTACAGAGAGCACCACAGAACACCCTAGTAGGGAGAGCACTAATGGTTGTGCCCTTTAGCGCGAGCCGTCACTATGTTGGTGAAAAGGAGACTAAGCCTTCTTGGATATATAAAGTCAAATTTTCGGTCATCGACATGTTATAGTTAAATAATTTTGTTGTATGGCTGATTAGTGTGGCTCCATGGCTATAGAATATCCTGCATATTCACAATTTTAAAACGAATGCGTTTGCTTAATTTTACCCGACTTTGAGCAATTCAGTATGTGAGTGTTGGCTAACCTGTTTCGAAAAGCATCCCTGTTTTGTTTTCACGTACACGCAAACATAAGCTCCATAGACGAAAGAAGTTTAAAATAATTATAAACTTGTATTAAAATTACGAAAAGGAATTATGCTGTACTTGGAAGATTATCTGGAAAGTATGTACACTTTACTGCACGTTGTATTCAATCCACATGCCCAAATGTTAACTGCAAATGCTTGGTAATATTCAACATTCAACATGGCAATTAAATTTAGTTAAATGTTGATGTATATGAATTGCAAGGTTGGTTTCCTATATCCTATGTTCATACTGGTTATGAAATTTTGTGTTAAACAAATAGATATAATTTGCAAGGGACCTTCCAAAGTTTCAAACTAAACGCTACGTGTAATGGATGCGCTGACACTTATAAGGTGGTCTGGCGCAACGCTGAAGCACCAATTTTACAGAGGTTTATGCACCATATACGTAATGAAATAGGGCAAGCTTGCAATAGTCACAAATTTATGTGCGTGCTTATATATTCATTAAAAAGTGAATGTATCCACTTGCGATCGACATCGTTTTGGTTAACATTGATAGGTCAACCTGTCATGGCGCTAGCGCGCAACGTGGGGCAGGCTACTTTGTAGAAATAAAATGCACAGCATTTGGCCTTTTAAGTACGCGAAGTTGTTAACACCATTTCCGGCTACTTGTTCTGGCGCGATTTATTCAATTCTGAGCATTGATATATTGACCTAAGGATAACAATTACATGAAAAGCAAGTATATCCTTGGGGATAATTTTATTATTGGTTATAATACCGTATGACTAACGGAACTTTCACGAGTGAGTAGAGGAGATCATGTGAGTGAACATATTTTTTTGAAAAAAATATTCCAATGAATTTTAATCACTGGATAATATAAATGATTAAAAGTCCTGTTGACCTTGATAAGCAAAATTATTGAATAAAAATAGATCAATGAATGTGGAAAGCATGCATCTACATCTTATAAACATTTTGTTCTAATATCTTAAATAGTTTCTGAGATATTGTGTGGCAAATTTAACAAGTTTAACATTGGTGGAAAAGAGCTTTTAATATCCCTTAATCATGCAGTTTACTTTCTTGCAGTGATTGAGCACCTTCCTCAAGAGCTTAGGGACAGGTTCACAGAAATGCGAGAACTGGACTTGGGTGTACAGAGTAAGTTATGCTTAATAACTTCAAAGTGACACATCTAGTAAATAATTGTTTTTCCATGCATGTGCCTTTAACTTCTTTCACAGCAGACGTTGCATAATAATGATAATCCTATTGCTCTAAGAATCATTTTAATATAATAAAATAATAAAACATTTTAATATAATACATTTTTGTTTTGTGTTTCTTTTCAGATAATATTGATATGCTGGATAATAAAGTGAAAACATTCTTTTCTCAAGCCAAAAGAATGAGGTCCTATGAAAGAGTTAATGAATATGAGAACATACGGAAAGGTTATTATAAAACGTTGGAAGATGCAGGTATGTACAATTCACATGCACAGTCCAGTATAAAATTGCTTTAAGTTAATTATCTAAACACAGTGTAACCTCAGTTATATGCTTTTGAAGGGAGATAACTAAAATAATGTATGAATAAGAAAATATAAATGTGAATTTTCTTGCAGAACTGAGACTGTTTTAATAGATTATTACTCAGTTTAATTGTGTATTATTTAATGTAAGAAAGTAAAAAATGAAGCACACATAAATAAACATAGCATACTATTTAGAATACTTACATGCATATCAGCACTGTTATTCATAATTTAAAATAAACACATAAAACTCAGAGTACTAATGCTTTACACTGGTTCAACCAGAACTTAGGAACATTGTAATGTTTAATAAGGGAAGCTGTTATGAACTGGCCCAAAATAGAACATCATACAATCTGGCTTAAAACTCCAGGTAAACAACCATGGTAAAGTATTTATTATGAGGGGCATTGGGCAATGATTCACAATAATATTTTTTCTACCTTATTTATTAATGAATATGATTCATTGTACATGCAATCTCTCAGTATACTCCCCATTGATGTCAGCATACTGCTGATACCTTCCTGGCAACTTCATTATTGCATTGCAGAACCATTGTGTGAGAGTACTGTGTTTCCACTTGTGGACAGCTGCTTGCAATTGAGGAGCATTTTTTCAAAACTTGATAAATGCACAAAATGCGTTTCTGAGAAAAACGTTTTTTTCTATTTATTGGCAATATTAATTGGTTAGCACAGCAACTGTATTAATCGTTCATTCTCCTTCCTGAAACTATCTCATTGAATGTGAAAAGGAACAAATAGCATAGTTTAACTAGTGCAAATTTGGGGTTTGAAAATGCCGAGTGTTTTCAAAAACCGATAGGTGCTGATTAACTTCTCTGCGTGAGCGAGAAGTTAACACATGAAGCTTTGTTATTTTTGTCATTTCTTGTTTTTGTTGCTTTTTATTTATGTATTTATTATTTTTTATTTGTTTCACCTTTTTATAATACATAATGCACTATACAACCAACATAATAATGTTTATAAGGATTATTTTATTAGGTATAAATTTAGAAACTGTTGTTGTTAGCTAATGCTGGATTTCTGACAATGAAGTCATTAATCCTCTTGCTCTCCAATATTTTTCACTGATGATATTGAAGAGAGCAATAGCAGTAATAGTAACCGCTTTTTAGAGAGCGATTAGTCTTCTAACACTACAATATTTTTTCATAATCATTTTGTATATTGAGAAGTGATGCACATTTTTGAAGAAGTTGTCCATTTCTTCATTTAGGCTGCATAGTGGACAAACTGGGGACTCATATATTCTGATTCTGTGTAAATGTTTAGCCATACAATCATGTCCTATTAATATCGAAAGGCTGCAACTGTTATTTTCCTAGGTAGACCTGGTATTACTTTTGGATTCTGGACAAATAGATTTTATTAAAATTTTATATTGGTTTTTTTATTAATTGTTTCACAGAATCATTAATTTTCTAGTTGGTCCATAGGTGAGAAGGCATCCTTTTTTGGCTAAGTTGTATGTTGTCTCATTACCATATGTACATGTGCTGATATCCATTGGTATACTATTCTTTTTCTATTTTGGTGGTTAGTTGTGTCGCTAAAAAAACTTTTTTCCTTAAAAAAAAACTTCCGTTTTTTTCATAAACAAACGTTAGCAACCCTACACCATTATATGTTCCAAAGGAGAGGCCTCTGATATGACCATTAGTTACAGTAAATGAAACAGCAGCAAAATTCTCTGTTGCACTCACATGACTTCCACTACTCACTCTTGCATAAACTATTCTTACAAACTTAACCCCTAACATGCTGACCTGTCATGGCATGTAATACGTCCTCTGATTGGTGATCAGAGGATATGGTCGGTGAATTTATTTTGATAATTCTCCCGGTCAGGTCGGTGAGACCCATAAACCAACGACAGGTGTGGTCCTCCAGACATTCTGGGGGTTGTGAGAGAGTGATGTGACTGCCAAAACATAAAAAAAAAATTTAGAAACTAAGTACTGCTACCTTCACAATAACAATATATTTTGTTTTATTTATGTAACAAACATATTGAATACACACAAAGAAATTTCAAACAATATGAATAAGTAAGTTTTCACCTTTATTAGTGCTTGTGCAGTCTGTACATGGTTCTTAGTTCATTTCTCTTTTCCACATCTGCCTCTGTCTTGATCTTCATTAGTCCCATTTTGCAGGTTGAGCATGTGTCAGTGTGTGGTGTACGGAATCAAAGATAGAAGAAGTAAAATATGTTTTTATATTTTGACAATGAGCAGACTGGTAGATTTCTTAATCTTCTTGCGTTGCAAAAGTTGGTTCACATTTTTCTGATATTAAGTTCTAGAGGTAAATATCCTCTCCTTGATTTTGCTCTTCCATAGTGGCTTTCTCTACATCTGTACTTAATGTGTTGCTTTATAGCAGCAGTAATGCCCTTCTGTAATATTCCTGTTCTGTCACCTCTGGTTTCCTTTGGCACATTCCCAGATAAGTGAAATTTTCTAGCCAGGAGAGATAACCCATCGTTTGACACCCCTGTGATTCCTTGGAAGCTTGCAGCACATACTGGCAATACTCGGCCATCATTACTTCTCATACTGTATTTAATGCTAACAGTCTGCTTTCTATTTGCAGCTTCTTTCTTCACCACTCTGCGATTAGGAGATGTAATACTCATATATTTCATAAGGAATCTTCATCTATTTTGTTGAGAATGGAAAGGTGTTGGTAAAATCCACTTATATCATTATAAGTCAAATCAACTGCATCACAGTGCTTATGCCCTTTACTTTTAGGATTTCGTGGAGTGCACTCGAGACCAAGTGAACATGTAATTTCTGGAGTGTGAGCTTTCCTTGACTTACATTTTGATTTCCTTTCCTTGTTTTTGCAATTCCTACCTCCCGCTCATTCTACGACTGGTACAGTTTCACAATCTGAGCTCCCGTCCATTGTACATAGTACAGTGCAGTGTCTCAACTAAGAATAAAAATGTCATGTAAATACAACAAAGCTTGCAGAAGCACCTGCCTGCTGTGCAAGGGGTCCCGGGTTCGATTTCCAGCAGGGGATTAGGAATTTTTCTCCAGCTAAGATTATTCCTCATCTTTCCCTGAGTCTGGAAGTATGAATGAAAGTGTGCATGTGTATGAATTCAACGTATAAGAACACCCAAAGACCGAAAAACCCACTGTTAAACGAGTAACACCATTGCCAATAGGCAAGGCCACTGATATGACCTCTGCAGTTAAAGGTGGGATATAAATGGAAGAAAAAAAAAGCTTTTAGAAATGAATATGAAATCTAAGTGCACAACCTGAATTCGCAGTTATTGCCAATGATGTAGCAGTGTACAAAGCTTGCAGAAATGATGGAGAATTCCAAGAATTGCAACAGTGAGATGGCAGTCAATGCCAGCATGCGTTTCACTACTCTCTGGAAAACACAATCATAAAGTTGCATCTATCGACCTTTGCTTTAACTGAGGCATCTATCGATTTTTGAAAAACTGCTAATATTCCCTATCTTCTACACAGGACATGAATCAAATTTTGCAAAATCTGATTTAATAGAACGATGCAGAAGGTTGCGTCGTATCTTGTTTGAGTTTAAGGCGCCTAAATATTTATTTATTTATTTTTAATGTTAAATTAATAGTCCTCTTCTTCTCGTTCTTGGTCCTCTTGTTCTTGCCTCGGCTGTTTTTGAGACTGCTTAATAGGTCGTGGGAAAAATGAGTGGTTATCTTAGAGTGGATTGAAATAAGTATTAATAAAAATGAAATGAAGGAGAAAAACAATTGCACTTTTATTACAATGTTCAGCAGCTAAAACTTGAATACTGTACATTATAAATATAGACCGACTTTCAATAAATATGCCAAATGATTCGGTATCCTGAGCTTCACTTCACCGTCACCAAGAACGTATATAGCCGAATAAACATAAGATGCTATTGCCTAAATGAATCTTGGATGGAATTTAGCCTGACGCTTGTCTTGTAGCACGGAAACTTTCACTCTATCACTTAAACATACTAATACGTCGTGTTCTCCTTAGGATTGTAGATAGACCACACCACTAAAACTATTTCAAACCTCCCTACTCTTGCCTGCCAAAATATTGAATTTCTATTGGTTGCCTAGAATGTGGTATATTTCAAATTGAATTGCTTCGGGATTTCTCATTGGGTAAGCGCGCGAAACTGCTGCTCCCACGCTCTTGTCATACAACGGCGAATCCAACAGACGCTCCGCCAACAATGTATTATGTTTTATGACCGTTGCACAAAAATAGGTCTACAAAGAATATACTATATAGTTTTATTACTTCCGGGGTCAGTATATCGCTGCCTGTTCTTGCATTCTGGTGAAATGAATTCTTGTACTATATGAAACTTATTGTAATATATGGAAATATTTATTTAAATTGTAAATATCTTATTACGCACGGGATACCGTCTCAAGGTGAAAAATTATGCCGATACTATATATAACTCAATTTTGTAAAATTTTGCATCTATCGAGTTTTTTGAAAAAACGCTCCTCAATTCCTCATTGTTGTTGAACCTTTTACCTCATAGCATGTCCTTCATGTTATGGAACAAAGCATAATCAGATGGAACAAGATTGAATACTGGTGGTTGTGGCACAACGAACCTCAGTGATGTGAAATTTGCAGTCATGGCATTGCTGGAGTGGGAGGTCCTGCATTGTCGTGCTGGAGGAGCACCTGTTTCGAGCACTTTCTCTGTCACCATTAATTGAATCCTGTATCTAAGTCATGTAAGGATGTCACAATATACCCTGCTGTTGAAAGTTGTTCCTTTTGAAGACAATAATCCATTTGTAGTATGCCACAAGTGTTCCAAAAGATGGAGATCATCTGCTTACCTGCAGATGGAGCAGCACAAAATGTCTTGGGCCGGAGACTCCCAGGATGTTTCCTTTGTATGGATTGCACTTTGTTCTTGGGTGTATGGTAATGATATCCTGATTTGTCACCAGTTCCTTCAAAAAATCTGGATCTTCATTCTTTGTCTCCAATAGTTAAAAACGGACTTCATTCTGTTCTCCTTCTGGGCCTGGGTTAAGTCCCGTGGGACCCATGGTGCACACATCTTTTTCATATCCAAATTGCCATGAATAATTGTGTGCAGAGTTGCACGGCTAAGATTTGTCTGCCATTCCAGTTCATGAAACATGCGTTTATCAGCCATAATGAATTCAAATGCAACCTCAATGTTCCTTAGAGACCACAGGTTGATGGATAACCAGTGCTCATATTCTTGCTTAACGATTTGCTTCAGTCTTTTATGAAGGAGTTTCTGGACCACATAATGCAGTTAAACATTTATGAATGTCTGCAATTTTGATTTTTTCCTTCCACAAAAACCATGTAGAAATCTTTGTCCACGATAGTTGTCTTCTTTCTTGTCCATGGTTTTCTTTGCTAACAAAATAAGAGTCCTGCCCCTTCAGTATACACTCTGTTCTCAAGTGCCATCTGCTGCCTGCATGGTGTACTAGTTTCAGTTTATTATTCTATGAGAAGATTTAGCCATAGTTTGAGCAGTATTTTTAAAACAATGCAATTGTTAGTAATTTCCAAATGTGTGTTCTATTTGTCATGTAAATACCTGGAACATTGGTATTGTAGTCAAAATGGTTGGAGCAATTTTTTATGCAAAAGGTATGGGTGGGGATATTTTCTTGAAAATCTTTGTGCCACATCTTTGGAAATACTGAACTTAAATACCAAGTTTGCTTAAATTCAATGGTAAATTGATTGATAACACTAAACAATGCTTATCTTCTTTCTTCCAAGAAAGAAGATACCAAGTTTGGCAGTTACCTGAGTTTTCATTTGTGAGTTACGCTATTCATAGACATACACGTGAAACATTTTCTAAAAATGCTTTTTTGGGGGGGTTGGGTCAAAAGGTCTTATAACATATAGTTCAGTGAAATCCTGACATTGAATTTTTTAATGGAATACAATATTTACTATATGTAGCAGAGAAAGTAAAAATTCAATGCTATAACATTTTTCTTGGTAAACTAGTTTGTTTGCCAGCTCATTGCCCCTGGGAGGAATGCAGTGAGCCACTTTGCCAGTAAACAATTGCAGGTAAACAAGAGATATCTGAAGCGGGAGTCGTGCCTCTAATCATGCTTACAATAATGTTCCCAACCTTGGAATGTATATTCACACTAGATCAAAGCAAAGAAGTCAGTCAAAATAGTGGAAGTCAAATATTATTTTTAGTTCATGCCGTATATTTAGCTTATAAAAAACCTAAACAATATTTTCAGCTACTCTTGTCTTTTTCCCACTGATCATTTTCTACCTTATCTTTATGTTTTAAAAAATCCTGTGAGTCTATTTCAGCCTCAAGGATATATCCTTGAGTGTTATATCATGCATTCCTGTAAGGAAAATTCACCTGTTACATTTCTCTATTTGTTTTACCTTGGCCCAAACTAGTTCTATGAGATTGAGATCACACGTGTATGGGGACAAGCAAATGACAGTGTGGCCCAATGAAACCCAAAATGCGCCCATTTTAGAAACCTCTTTAGGCTTGTTTGTTTCAATCATCCTGTAAAAATCTGTTTTACACAAGGAGCTGTCACTCTGAAACCCTCTGCTCTCCAACCACAATATCATATAGGTCGTGAGGTGAGACATGAACAAATCTTGCGCAGAGAGGAAGCTTGCTTTTCATCCTTCCCTCTCTGCAATGGCTGAGAGGCGGGGAATAGTCGTGTCAGTTTGCCACAAATGAATAAATGCTACCACAACCGCATGCAGCGGAAACAATTTGCAGTTTGCATGAAAGTAATTGTTGGCACATACCCATAGTTATAGTGAGATCGCTTCATTCATTATAAAGCTAATTTTTATACATATATGTCATTAGCAATATGCACTATAGCTATGCTAGTGAACTTCACTCCTTTGTGGACCGAAACGTTGACTTCCGCACATACATGATTGCGCAACTTCCTCTACCATCAACCTTTCAGGTGAAGAGTTACCACTGCACAGCTAAGAGAATTGCTCGTCTTGGCTCACAAACTGTAGCAGATTTTAAACCACTTCTAGGTATGAATTTACCTACTTCTACACTCATCTTTTCTTTACTTCTGAGATAATGCTAGTGACTCGTCCAATTTTTAACTGAAGTTAAGAGATATTATATTGGCGAGCAAATGTAGTGGTAATAACATTGGAGGTAGGTTGGCAACCTAACCAGCAGCAGTGTTATTTATGAAGTTTACAAAACTCGGGTTACACTATCATAGAATGTCTTTCTTCTTCTCTTCAGTCCCCTAAGCTGGTGAACAGACAGTACAGAGCGAGTCAGTTGGGAATTTAATGCTGTACCTATATATTGTACTGTAACATGTTAAATTAAAACTGAAATAAATATTAATTTTATTTCCAGATGAAAAAGTGCATTTAGCCAACCAGATGCATGATCTTGTGGAAAGATACCTGCGGCGTTTAGATCAAGAACTCCACAAATTTAAGATGGAACTTGAAGCTGACAACAGGGGCATTACAGAAATCTTGGAAAAACGTAATATACATACATTATTAAATCTAATGATAAAAGCATTGTAATTTGTGTTGTGTGTATAGTGACAGGCATAACATGTTTCCAGTCTGTCATATCACAGCTGCTCTTTGTTATTTTGTTTTTCTCCTTAAAGTTGCTACACTTTTCCAGGTAAAAAGTCTGCCTCCCATCCAATACCCATGCTCTTGAGTGACTTGAAGTAAGCCTTTGGAAAATAAGAGTTTAACAAACAAATGTTATAGAACTGTTTTGGTCGAGTGGTCAGTACTCTGGCTTCTCAACTCAGAGATCTCAGGTTTTCACTTCAGTGAAATGTTCTGTGTAGAATGACACAGCCTTAACCACATTCCCTACTGAGTTAAAACTGGCTGAAAGGCAAACATAAATTTGAAAGGAGTTCACAGAAGTAGAACTGGAACTGTTTAAAAACACCAACAGTAAGTTTGTTGGCATAAATAAATAATAAGAGTTCACAGAATTTTTTAATTCTAATTGGGGACTTTACAAACACTTTCTTCATGCTAGAAACAAGAAGATCCACGCCTGTCGTGAGCAAACACACACACCTCACCGGACTAACGGCTGTTGCACAACATGCTGCAGCTTGGAACTCTGTGTAGCACCATTCTTATTCGTGACATTGCAATCTCAGGCACTAACTGACAAGTTTTTCCTCCTTGCAGTATTATTTCACAAGGTGGCACCGTGGCTGAGTAGTTAGACCTCTTGCCTTCCACCTAGGTA